>BROG01000330.1:467500-572500 GCA_030159075.1 Atrina japonica | reverse complement strand
ATATATATATATTATCCTATCCTGGACCTGATCTCTTGGATAAATATAATCCTATCCTATACCCGATATCTTGGATATATATAAATCCATCTTGTACCTGATATCTTGGATATACATAATCTTATCCTATACCTGGTATCTTGGATATATATAATCCTTTCCTCAACCTGATAACTTGGATATATATAATCCTATCCTGTACCTGATATCTTGGATATATACATGTATAATCTTATCCTGTATCTGATATCTTAGATATATATAATCCTATCCTGGACCTGATATCTTGGATATATATAATCCTGTACTGTACCTGATATCTTGGATATATATAATCTTATCCTGTACCTGATATCTTAGATATATATAATCCTATCCTGTACCTGATATCTTAGATATATATAAATCTATTCTGTACCTGATATCTTGGATATATATAATCTTATCCTGTACCTGATATCTTAGATATATATAAATCTATTCTGTACCTGATATCTTAGGTATATATAATCTTATCCTGTACCTGATATCTTAGATATATATAATCCTATTCTGTACCTGATATCTTAGGTATATATAATCCTATTCTGTACCCGATATCTTAGGTATATATAATCTTATCCTGTACCTGATATCTTAGATATATATAATCCTATTCTGTACCTGATATCTTAGGTATATATAATCCTATTCTGTACATGATATCTTAGGTATATATAATCCTATTCTGTACCCGATATCTTGGATATATATAATCTTGTCCTGTAACTGATATCTTGGATATATATAATCCAGTCCTGGACCTGATATCTTGGATATATATAATCCTATTCTGTACCTGATATCTTGAATTTATATAATCCTATCCTGGACCTGATATCTTAGATATATATAATCCTATTCTGTACCTGATATCATGGATATATATAATCCTATTCTGTACCTGATATCTTAAATATATATAATCCTATCCTGTGTCTGATATCTTGGATATATAATCCTGTCCTGTACCTGATATCTTGGATATATAATCCTGTCCTGTACCTGATATCTTAGATATATATAATCCTATCCTGGACCTGATATCTTAGATATTTAGGATCTAAATTTCACCATTTTTAGGTGCTTCCTTGCTTATCTATATACACAGTTTATTTTCTGTAAGATCTGATGTAAAGAAGAAAGGTGTGATATTGGAACTTGTTTGTTTGTTGTTTGCTTTAACTGTTCAAAAAATAGATAAAAATGACATTATCTATGTTATGAGGTCAAATGTTACAAAGTTACAGAGCAGAAGGGATTTGCAACTACTCATTATAGGGTGACACTTAGTGTTGGGGGCCTAACTATATATACAGACAGACTGAAGCACAGACAGACAGACTGATCACTTTAGGGTTACACTTAGTGTTGGGGACCTAACTATATGTACAGACGGACTGAAGCACAGACAAACAGACTGATCACTATAGGGTGTCACTTAGTGTTGGGGACCTAACTATATGTATAGACCGACTGAAGTACAAACAAACAGACTGATCACTATAGGGTGACACTTAGTGTTGGGGACTAACTATATGTATAGACTGACTGAAGTACAGACAAACAGACTGATCACTATAGGGTGACACTTAGTGTTGGGGACTAACTATATGTACAGACAGACTGAAGTACAGACAAACAGACTGATCACTATAGGGTGACACTTAGTGTTGGGGACTAACTATATGTACAGACAGACTGAAGTACAGACAAACAGACTGATCACTATAGGGTGTCACTTAGTGCTGGGGGCCTAATTCCTTGATGAGTTTAACTACAATGACCTAAAACAATGGAAATCAGTAAATAGCTTATAATTCAGCATATGTTTTCATGGTTTATTTAAAGAACTCAAAGCATCTAAATTGGTAAAACAGAAAGGCAAGAAGGAAAACCAAAATAAAAATATCAAACAGATTCCCATTGCAAAAGCAATTCAACCATAAATTATTTTCTGTTAAAAGTGAAATCTTCTTGAAGTGAACCTAGGAAAAAACAATGAAGCAAACACAATGTTTCCTGATAGTTAAAACCTGTAACCATGCATCATCTAAAGAGTGTTAAACAATTTTCATTATCACTTGTGGATAAACATTAAGGCTTTTTAAAGTTGTTTAAATGCATCATTAGCTATCTAACAGCCATTATATGAGTGCAATATATTGATAGAAGCCGGAAGTACATCAAATTAATCACTGCTATAATCTGATTTTTTTCTATGAATAATTACATTCCACTACTCAATTTAATTACACCTGAAACATTACACACCTTCACCATAGATTTAATATTTGTAAAACTCAACATATCAAGTTAATACAAAAAGTGGATAACCTTAAGGTACAGCTTAACATTGCTTAAATACAAACACTATGGATCAGTAATTCCTGAACCAAGCAGTTGCCTTGACAACCATGTCACATTACAAGACACACTGCATCTGAATTTCACTCCTACTTCCTTTAACTCATCAAGCCTTGAGAAACAATGGAATCCCCTGTAAATCAATGACTTAGACCAGTCAGGGGGGTAGGGGGGGGGGGGGGGGGAGTGGGGGGGGGGGGGGGGAGGGGGGAGGGGGGGGGGGAGTGGGGGGAGTGGGGGGGGAGGAGGTAGGAGAGGGGAGGAGAGGGGGGGTAGGGGGGAGGGGGTAGTGGGGGGTGGGGGGGGGGTGGGGGGGGGGTGGGGAGGAGGGGGGGGGAGGGGGGAAAGGAGTGGTTTGGGGAAAAGGAGTGGGGTGGGGAGGGGAGGGGGGTTGGGGAGGGGGGGGGGAGTGTGGGGGGGGGTGGGGGGTGGGGGGGGAGGGTTAGGGGGGTTAGGAGGGGTGGGGAGTGGTGCAAATGTGTCTTTAGGGGTAAATGAGTTAAGCTGTAAAATAGTTCACAAGTATTCTGTAGGCCTACTTATTCTTTTCTTTTCAAATCCCAATAGCCATACGGTATTCCAGAGGATCTTAATGTGTGTAATGCTTGTTTGTTGTTATTACTATTTTAAGTCTTGCCAAGAATTTTTCACTTAAACAAAGATGTCTGAACAGCTAAAATTGAAGTACATCACATTTTGACCTTCGCCCTACACAGTGAGAGACATTTACTACCTATTTGGTCTTAGGATTCAAACCTGGAGTGCATTTTATAAAAGGTCGGAAATCAGTAATTGTTAAATTCTGTGTGAAGTTTGTATGGAAAATTGACCAATTACTGACTTATGACCTTTTATGAAATGCAGCCATTGACTTTCCACTTGTGAGGCAAACACTTTAAGGACCCCAGACAGCAAAATCAATCAATTCTGGTGTTTTGTATGTGGTGACATATACTTTTTTTTTTAATTTGTTTTCTTACTTGTTTAATTTTTTTTTTTTTTGGTTCTACTTAACATTGTTAATTTTGAGTACGTTGCTTTTTTGCTTTGTTTTACATATTGAAAAACTTTTTTACGGTGGATCTTATGTATTCTTTTTGTCTCGCGTCGCTTGGGCTCGTTTATCTCCGTGTTCTTTATGAAAATACTGTTTTCTTGTTGCTACTATTTAAATTTTGTTTTTGTTATCTGTCATTATAAGACTTTCCTTCGTTGTTGTGTTGTTGCAACTTGTAGTATTTTTTTTGTGTTAGTTAATCGTTACTAACTTCCTTTTTCACCTATTTATGTCTCGTTTTAGTTATTAATTTTTTTTATTGTTTTGTTACTTTCTTTATCTTATTTTAGTTATTTTTTTATCTCCTCGCTGTCGTTGTTTTAATTCGGTTTTTTTTTTTTTCTTTTTTCTTATAAAAGGATGTCTTCTTTTTTTTTCTTGACGTAAGTTTATTTGTTTACCGTTCGCTGTTTGATTTTTCTTCCTTGCTTTATTTTGATTGTTTTTTTCGTTTTGTTTTTTTCTTTTCTGTTTGTTTATTATATTTTTTTGTTTTTGTTTATTTTCGTTTGATTTTTTCTTGTTCTTTATGTTTTTTTCGTAGTGTTCCGAGTAGCTGATGTGGTTGTGTATTTCGTCTTTAGTTTGTTTTGTATTGTTTTTTTTGTATGTCTTTTTTACCTCTTTATTTGAATTCGGTATAGTATTTTAGGAATGCTCTCCGATTCTCTTATTTCTTTTCCCCTCTGTTTATCTTGTTTATTCTCCTTTTTCTTTTTTGTTTTTCCTATTTTTTCTTCTATACTTTATAAGTAGGGTGTTGCCGGTTGGCCTTCTTTTTGTCGTTTTGTTTTCTCGGTTGTGTGGTGGCTTTTTTTATTAGTGTTTTTGTTTGTGTCTAATGATAATTTTTTTATCTGTTTTCTTTTAGCTTTTTTTTTTTTTAATTTGGTTCTTTCGTGATGTGTTTTATTTCTAAAGCTTTTTTTTTTTATTTGGGTAATTTCTTTTATACATTTTCTTGTCTTTAGTTTGTTGGTGATCTTGACTTGTGTTTGTAATTTTTTATATTTTTTTGTTGTGTGTGTTTGTTTTTCGTGTTCTTTAGCTCTCTTTTGTTTTCGGTTTCTATTTGTGTTATTTATTTTTTAATTTTTTTTTTCTTTGTTTATTCGTTTTGTTTCTTCGAGCTATTTTAGATTTTTAATTTGCTGTAGCGTTTTTTCTTTGTGTGTTTTATTTTCTTTTTTACTTCTTTTTTTTTTTTTGCTTTTAATTTTTTTTATACTATTTTGTCACTAATTGTCTTATGGTTTCTGCTTTCTTTATTGTTCCTCGTCTTTTATTTTTACCCTTTGTGACTCGCTGTATCGTACCCCTACAACATACGGCCACCAACAACAAAACTAAACCCGCCACCCCCACGCCCGACACGGACGAACCCTCTGCACAACCAGAGTGTCCAGCAAGAAAGTAATATAATACCACAAACAAACCACTAGCCCCTCCAATATCACCAACCACCCACGACATTCACACCAGCACCAAACAATGCCGACCCCACCCATATAGACCCATACGCCCTCCACCGATCGACTCCAATAACTCCCTAAAAGGTCCTTGCATCAAACCAGTTGAGAGCAGATATAATAACAGGATCAGGCCCTCAAAATAGTAACATTACTGTGATGACGAATATGAATGTGCACATAGACCCCTAACAGACATAAGACCTTTTATGAAATGCCGCCATTGACTAACCACTTAAGCGGCTCAACCCAATTTAAGGACCCCAGACAGCAAAATCAATAAAGAGAAAATCCACAACAAGACATCTAAAGAGTAGGACCTCTGATGATATGAAATTATTTTCAAAGTTGATAAATATCAAATGAACTATCATTACAGCTTTAAAATAGAATAATCTCATCCTATTTAGTCACAATATCCTATAACAGGAATCAGGAAGAAAATGATATCATATTGAGGTCATGAAGGTGCATTACACATTCTCTGGTTTTGATATTCAAACAAGTAGGTCAGTTCATGGATACAGGAAATTTTATTTTTATTTCTAAGGATTTTTATGGCACATTGACAAATAATTTATGTATTTTGCACTAGAATAAATCTTGAAAAATAGTTGTTTTGGTAACCAATATATGAATGTTTTATCTTGGCATACAAGCATGTCTTATAAAGCCATCTCTTTGTAATAAGTACTTGTATCTAGGAGCTACACGAAAACATTATAAAAATTATTTTTAGATCACAAGTTTTTCTACAGGATGACATATTTTCCATCTGCTTCAAATGGCCTTCAAGTGGAAAATACATCCAAAATGTCTGTGTTGCTATCCGTATTTGTTGAGTGACAACAGCCATTTTTCTTATATCATTTTTATCATTTCGTGTTAACAGACAGAAATCACTACGTTTTCCTTCTTCATTCAGGTACTAAGTAAATCTAAAGGTAATTATAGCCTTATCTACAATGGGCAATAACTGTATACTGTATACATGTTTTACATCTTGTATGGTGATCTGGCACAAAATGATAGGAGTTACCATGTCAAATAAAATTAATTATCATAAAAGTAATATTTTAAAAAGCTCTAGTTTAGCCTTACAATTTTGAGAATTTGTCATGGTCATCCCTGTTTTTACAACTATAGTCACATGAAATGTCATATACTGGTATATATGAATAGAAATACACTTTAAGGGATGCTTTGACTGCCTAGCTATAGCACAGACTCAGGAATGATGGAAAAACACTAGATGGGCTTCTTTGACTGCCTAGCTATACTATAGCACAGACTCAGGAATGACGGAAAAACACTAGATGGGCTTCTTTGACTGCCTAGCTATACTATAGCACAGACTCAGGAATGACGGAAAAACACTAGATGGGCTTCTTTGACTGCCTAGCTATACTATAGCACAGACTCAGGACTAATGGAAAAGTACATGAAGGGCTGCTTTGTCTGCCTAGCTATAGCACAGACTCAGGACTAATGGAAAAGTACTTTAAGGGCTGCTTTGTCTGCCTAGCTATAGCACAGACTCAGGACTAATGGAAAAGTACTTTAAGGGCTGCTTTGTCTGCCTAGCTATAGCACAGACTCAGGACTAATGGAAAAGTACTTTAAGGGCTGCTTTGTCTGCCTAGCTATAGCACAGACTCAGGACTCGGAAGTTGCAGTTGTATTACCATCATAATATAGGCCTAATCATGTGACAGATAACTGAAAACAAAGTGAGAATTCTTCAGACCATTACCAACATTATGATGTTTAGTACATTCCAGTGAATTAAATGATCATAAAATGTGTCAAAATTAGAAGTTGAAACAGATTTACATTCCAGGAAGAAAAATTACTGTGCTTCATACATCACCTAATTTGTACATTCAAATGCCATGATTAAGTGCAAAACGTATTTTTATTGATCACTTCTTGATGCAGCAGCCAGAAGAAAGTTGCCAGCTAAAATTGAATTCCAATGGTTTCCTCTTCCCTTGTAAAATCTACTGCCATTTATAGAAATACTTATAACAACATGTTCTATACTAACAATATGTGAACAGGGAAGTGAGGTATCAGTTATACAAATAACGCAGGACTAATTACAGTTTATAAATTTCTGAATGAGAGTGTAACATCTGATATATAGCTGATTACTATTTATAGTATCATACACAAGGGACCCAGTCACCAAATGTACAAATTTTACACATATAAAACACCTAATGAATCTTTTCACTTATTTTAGCAAATTCAAGAATATGGAACACCAGACAAAGTTAGTGAGACCAGTAACCTGTCATACAGAAATTCTGGTATTTAAACTCCAAAGAATTCAATTATTCCATTAGGATTAATTTTCTATTTGAATACTGTCAGTCAAATTAGCGTACAGTAATCCTTTGTTACAATTTCAATCTAGCAAATGCACTGTATTTGGATTAATGGAGGTAAATTGACTAGTAGAGAAACACCTCATGTAAACAATGCTGGAAAATATTACATCTGGAAAACTAATACATTAACATATCTGATGTCTAGAAAATTGGATTGCATTTACTACTATGCTGAGTTTTATTCGGTTAAACGGAATCTGTTGTTTTTAATGGCAGGGGGAATACTCAGTCACAATGTACATACTGGAAATGTCTTAATTAGGCTGTCTTCTCATTCATTTATGGGCCAAAATAGATTTCACTAAATAAATAACAAAATTATATTTAAACGAAACAAGTATTAATGTGAATAAACCAATCAATCAGCCTTACTTTTCATTAAAAAAAAACTTTCTTTAAAGGCTACCATGGCGATGGTTAAAGATGAACCATATTACCTCTCTCTTTCATGTTGATTTTCTCATTGATTCGTGGGGGCATGATTGGATTGACCAATCAAAGGCGATGTTGGGCTAAAAAAAGTAACAGTGAGCATTCTACAGTCAACTCTCAAAAAACCTTCACTTTTTGTTATTAACAAATTTTGGCGGTATATTGAGTTTGATGATGAATTGAATTTCTGCATCTTGGGGAAAATAGAGCTATTGTTCTTTGATATCACAGATATATCTTAAATGAACAGAAAACAGGACAGCAGTTCATATTAAGTAATTATTTTGTTTGTTTCTTGATTACCAGGGCCTGAAGTCACCAAATGTACTCAGTACTCAAGCTCAACTAACTTTTCATGATTTTCAGGTAAATTCAGATAAAATTTATTCTGTAACTAGACATGTGTGTATATTAACAGCATAAAATTGTAAATAATGATAAAAATTATTGCTCATTGGAAGAAAACTTCAGAAATATTAAAAAATTGTTTGAGTACGTACTCAAATTTTGAGTACCATACTCAAAACATTTATCCATTTTTTTACTGGAAAATCATAAATGTGATGCAAAACTTTATATGTGAATGATGAAAAACAATAATATGTTTCCTAATCACTCAAACCCAAAAGTTTTACCAACGATTATATAGTCAAAATGATGAAATTAAAGTTGAGCTTGAGTACTGAGTAAATTTGGTGATTTCAGGCCCTGGTCTTACTACAACTGTCTGACTCTACACCGGTGAACTATAGCGACCAAGTAGCCGCTTCATTGGTCACAATCATCTATGGTAATATATTGAGATAACCACATTTTAGAATGGATGTGGCGGATGGTGAAAATGAATTTGGCATTATAAATAGAATTTCATATTGCAGGAAAAATATTCCTGATAAAATATGGCATTGCTGCGAGAATGTCGATGAATTGAGTGGTGATAATTTAAGAATTGACTGTAAATGCTTCATAAAACAGGTTTTAATATTTTCGGTATATTCAACTGTTTTAAAGCAAAATAAAATCTTGTTTTGGTACCATTAGTAATATTTGGTATAAATTAAAAAGACAGATTTTTAATATTTTTACCTATTTTACCACATTTTTGACATACATATCAACACACTATATCATCTAAAGTCAGGTGATGTCTTTTCATTCAAACAAGTGATAACAATTATGCAAACTAAAAGTAATACACACTATTTATGACCCCATGAATCAACAGGAATCCATGATTTAATGAGAAACAGCCGTATTATTTGTTTAATATGCTCCAGACCTTTTCCCACATAACCAGCTGAAGAGTCAAAGCCATGTTGACTCTACAATGCATAATTACCTTAAATATGTTTTATTCCAAATAATTACCTGAAGTACCCATGAGAGTTAAACCCATGTTGACTCTACAATTCATAATTACCTTAAATATGCCTTTTCCCAAATAATTACCTGAAGTGTCTATGAGAATCAAACCCAAGTTGAGTACAGCTTATAATTACCTTAAATATGCTGAAGTACCCATGTTGACTACTGTTTATTATTACCATAAATATGGTCTTTTACAGATTAACAGTTAGGTTATGAATTATGAATTTTTTATAAATCTAGCCATAATTATCAGGGGCCTTTATACAGAGGTTTCCTGATTAAACATAGAAGATTTTATTTTAAGCCGACCTTTATAATTACGTTTCATTACATATACAACGTACAAGGCCCTTGCAATTACATGTATGTATCATATATATCCTTGTGGATCGTAAGTTCATGGGAATAACCAATCTAATTTTATTACTGCTGAAAACTAAATGCTTACCCTTTTCAAATGATCTCACTTTAAATTCTATCTGTTATTTATCGTACAATGCAAAAATAATAGTTATAATAATAGCCAAATTTTATTCTGTAATAGAGTTAAAATTTTTGTGTTTACCAACGTTGTTCATTTTGTCAAAGGTTGTAAGTTCATGGGTCAACTTCCGGAGCACTTGACTTTCCTATCCAAGCTCTTTTCACAGATGTAGTTAATATAGGTCAAAGGTACTTGAAACAAACAATACAATTTTGAGTTGAATACTTTACCCACTATGTCGAAATTTGTTTGTTGGTGTCTCTAAATCGTCGGTACTAAGAATATGGCGATAATTTGGACTACTTTAATTGATTTTTATTCCATCTACCTGTTCTAGCTCGTATGTCTTCAATATTTGAATACATCGTAAACCTAAAATATTCCAGAAAGTGTCAAATCTCATCAGACATGCGATTTTAACGAGATATCAGGGAAAAACAAAATACCACAAAATTGCAATCTCCATGAACTTACAACCCCCGATGATACCTGTATCATATATACCTGTATCATAAAAACATCTTGATACATTTTATGAGATTTAATTTTTCAATTAAAAATTTGCAGTTATAAAATGTAAATTATCTAGAAACAAAGATCAAACAAATTACCTGCTTGATCAGGTCTTTACAGCCATCATGCCATGAAGAGGAATAGTGCACCTTCATAGAGGTAAACATCTGTTTGACTTCGTGAATAGAAGTACTGGAATGAATTTCATATGGTCGCTGTAATGAGAGAGCATTCATGTCTGTATATATCAAACTTAGTGTACACACACACATGCATGCACATACACACACACATATGCACACACGCACACACACACACACAAACACACACACACACTATGGAAGCATGAAAAGTGACACAAACACAGAAATAAATCAAGGCTATTAGAGGTACCTATAGACCATGTGAACTTCCTGATAACAGTCTGGTTCCTTGTCATGCAGGTTAAGAATTTTCCAAGACAATTACACATTTGATTAAATAATTTATATTGACCTACATCTGTTCTGGGCTCAAGTTTATACAATTGTTTATTATGAAGTCAGTTGACAGTTTCAAATGGCTATATTCCCTTGGAAACTTAAATAGTCATTCCTATAATTTTCATGACATTTTTTCTATTACAGCTGTGACAATTAGGTAATCCAATGCTTGGAATTCAATCATCATCAGTTTTTCCAATTTCAAGAAATCGCCAAAGGTGTTCCCAACTCTATAATAGATTTACAACTTTAATTATGTCAAAAGATGTTCACGGCTTGTTTCATCAATTTTAAAATTAGTTTTGTAAAACACTGCTATACTACCGTATAACATGTAGGGTTTCAGAAAAAAAAGGAATTAATATTGGTGATCAAATCACTGTTGTAAACTTTACTTGTTATCAAAGATAAGAGCTCTATAAGGTTTATGAAACTTTTAACCTCTGCCGTGGATGTATGCTAATTAGAAAAAAATCAAATTTCAAATATACTTTATGACTGATTTATTCATATTTGTTTCTACATATATGTTCATGCATGTATTTTCTTCCACTTGTTTAATTACCCTTAGCGTTTTAGGCCTTTTGTGCTGAAGCTTGGCCCTGTATTTTGCACTGGAATGGTACTGAACTCAGTCCTGTATTTTACACTGGAATGGTACTGAACTCAGTCCTGTATTTTGCACTGGGAATGGTGCTGAAGCTTGGCCCTGTATTTTGCACTGGGAATGGTACTGAACTCAGTCCTGTATTTTGCACTGAAATGGTACTGAACTCAGTCCTGTATTTTGCATTGGAATGGTGCTGAAGCTTGGCCCTGTATTTTGCACTGGGAATGGGGCTGAAGCTTGGTCCTTTATTTTGCACTGGGAATGGTACTGAACTCAGTCCTGTATTTTGCATTGGAATGGTGCTGAAGCTTGGCCCTGTATTTTGCACTGGGAATGGTGCTGAAGCTTGGCCCTGTATTTTGCACTGGGAATGGTGCTGAAGCTTGGCCCTGTATTCTGTACTGGGAATGGTGCTGAAGCTCGGCCCTGTATTTTGCATTGGGAACTGTGCTGAAGCTTGGCCCTGTATTTTGCACTGGGAATGGTGCTGAAGCTTGGCCCTGTATTTTGCACTGGGAATGGTGCTGAAGCTTGGCCCTGTATTTTGCACTGGGAATGGTGCTGAAGCTTGGCCCTGTATTTTGCACTGGGAATGGGGCTGAAGCTTGGCCCTGTATTTTGCACTGGGAATGGTGCTGAAGCTTGGCCCTGTATTTTGCACTGGGAATGGGGCTGAAGCTTGGCCCTGTATTTTGCACTGGGAATGGTGCTGAAGCTTGGTCCTTTATTTTGCACTGGGAATGGTGCTGAAGCTTAGCCCTGTATTTTGCATTGGGAACTGTGCTGAAGCTTGGCCCTGTATTTTGCATTGAAATGGTGCTGAAGCTTGGCCCTGTATTTTGCATTGGAATGATGCTGAAGCTCGGCCCTGTATTTTGCATTGGAATGATGCTGAAGCTCGGCCCTGTATTTTGCATTGGAATGGTTTATAAAAGAAAGAGTAAAGTTTGACACGAATGCTGCCATGTACATGTAAAAAAAAAACCGATCAAACATTGACATGGAGTAACGACCGGTCTCTGATTAGATACAACATTAGAAAAATATATGTGTAGGCCCTAAAGTCAGAGAAAACCCCAGCTAATGATCAGGGTCAGGTGAAAACGGGTCATTTTTCTAATTCTCGGGTTATTTAATGACTGGTCGGATTATTAAAAAATAGCAGGTCAAAGGTCAAATTTATGACTGCCACCCGCAAAAAACGGGTCAGTTGACAGGTATGGCATTAGCTGTGTTTTCTAAATAAAATAAAAAAATTTTTTACAACTTACATTAATGTACAATAACATGAAAATTCTTATATTTCTATATATTCTGTGAAAATAGGTGCAAGTCCAGTGTCATATGTATATATAAATAGTAAGGTCGAAATTAACCACTTGGAAATGAATAATTGCAAAATTGGGTTTCTCAAGTAATTTTTCACAAAATATATAGGAATATAAGAATTTTGATACTCATGTATATTTTTCTTATTTATTATTGTGTACATCAATTAAAGTGGTAAAAAGCAAAATCATTTTCTTTTTTGGAAATAAAACACACTTAATGCCCCTTTAATGCTAAACCACCAAAAGTGATTTTATGAAAAACAACAACAACAACAACAGACTTGTACAATGCATCACCAGCTACAAGTTTAACCAGTTTCACAGTTCATAATCTCAAACTATAAATTTCACAAATTCACCTTTGAGGTACAATCAGACATATTTCCCAAGGCAGACACTGATCAGTCTAACATCTACAAACATTTTAATCCAATACTCATTATTTCTGATGTCTACCACTTAATTATAACAATACAAATATAAAATGACAAATTAATCTTTATATCAGGTCTCATGTAACCCTTCACTTGCAATTTGCTCTTTGATATTGATTCTAATGTCTGATCTTAATTTCTTTTCTTTTATTGCTGTTTCAACATTTTTTCAGTTACCATAGTGATTACTAATTTTTAAGGGAGAAAACCTGATTACAATTATAATGAGATAGATGACAAACTTTGTGAAGATCATCTTGCCAACTCAACTGTATAACTCCTTACAATAGAATCATCTTGTCAACTTAACTGTATAACTCCTTAACATAGAATCATCTTGTCAACTTAACTGTATAACTCCTTACAACAGAATCATCTTGCCAACTTAACTGTATATCTCCTTACAATAGAATCATCTTGTCAACTTAACTGTATAACTCCTTACAATAGAATCATCTTGTCAACTTAACTGTATAACTCCTTACAATAGAATCATCTTGTCAACTTAACTGTATAACTCCTTACAACAGAATCATCTTGCCAACTTAACTGTATATCTCCTTACAATAGAATCATCTTGTCAACTTAACTATATAACTCATTACAATAGAATCATCTTGCCAACTTAACTGTATATCTCCTTACAATAGAATCATCTTGTCAACTTAACTGTATAACTCCTTACAATAGAATCATCTTGCCAACTTAACTGTATATCTCCTTACAATAGAATCATCTTGCCAACCATGTAACCTGATACCATGAGAAAGATCAACTTGCCAACTTAAAAGTATAACTGGTTATAGTTACCATGAGAAAGATCAACTTGCCAACTTAAAAGTATAACTGGTTATAATTACCATGAGAAAGATCAACTTGCCAACTTAAAAGTATAACTGGTTATAATTACCATGAGAAATATCAACTTGCCAACTTTAAAGTATAACTGGTTATAGTTACCATGAGAAAGATCAACTTGCCAACTTAAAAGTATAACTGGTTATAATTACCATGAGAAAGATCAACTTGCCAACTTTCCAGTATAACTGGTTGTAGTTACCATGAGAAAGATGAACTTGCCAACTTTCCAGTATAACTGGTTATATTTACCATGAGAAAGATCAACTTGCCAACTTTCCAGTATAACTGGTTATAATTACCATGAGAAAGATCAACTTGCCAACTTTCCAGTATAACTGGTTATAATTACCATGAGAAAGATCAACTTGCCAACTTTCCAGTATAACTGGTTATAATTACCATGAGAAAGATCAACTTGCCAACTTAAAAGTATAACTGGTTATAGTTACCATGAGAAAGATCAACTTGCCAACTTAAAAGTATAACTGGTTATAATTACCATGAGAAAGATCAAATTGCCAACTTTCCAGTATAACTGGTAATAATTACCATGAGAAAGATCAACTTGCCAACTTAAAAGTATAACTGGTTATAATTACCATGAGAAAGATCAAATTGTCAACTTTCCAGTATAACTGGTAATAATTACCATGAGAAATATCAACTTGCCAACTTAAAAGTATAACTGGTTATAATTACCATGAGAAAGATCAACTTGCCAACTTTCCAGTATAACTGGTTATAGTTACCATGAGAAATATCAACATGCCAACAGTTTTGAACTTGTGCTCACTAGAGATCTGAGACATCATTGCGAGATGATGAATTGCATAACTTTAGTAAAATCCATATATCTTGGCAGAGGGAAGTCTTGTGAACCCTTCCTTGATCTGGATGAGTTTAGATTTTAGGTAATAAATCATGACATTCAAATTACACAGACTACAGCAATTGTTCATACTTGTCACCATACATAAAAGAGTATCCAGTGATAATATATAAAATGTTTTTCCCCTGCAGCTTGTCATAACAGAATCATCCATCTGATAATCAAATGGTCACTCTGCCCCGCCATCTTATGTGAATCAGATAATACCTATGTTAAAATGTCTCAGAATGACTGTGTAATGAGTATGGACCTCATGGTTGTGATGTAATAATGGAAATAATTCATGGAAATTTGGACCTCAATCAATGTAATTTAAAAATCTTCTTGGGGTCCGATAAAATTATGTTGCACTAGAAAAACCAAAAGCAAATGATTTTCATTTTTATACTGAGTCCATGAAACTTGTGATATATTTACAGCTGATCAAATCTTAAAATGACTTTGAAATTTGTTGATAAAATATTTACCAACAAATGAAATATAAATATGATATTTGTAGCTCTGACTAAAATTAGGACCTTCAAGGTCAAGTGGTCCGTGTAGTGGTTGGTGTACATACAACATTGTCTCTCATTAATGGTCAGTTTGGATTCAAACCCCAGTAAAACCTAAGATTATCATTTTAAGTTTTGTAAATGACTTGCAGAAGAATAATGGCATTTTCTTGGGTACAATGTGACCAGATTTTCTACTCAGTCACCAAAACCTGAACTCCACCATATAACTGTGGCATGAAATACAAATACAATAAATAATAGTGAAATAAAAGTGACTTAATCTAGGTCACTGCAACACAAAATATCATGAATATCATATGGATCATGACTGTGTCACATGTTTAAATTTTTTTCCTTTTCATATTTCATTTTAAAGTAAGATAGGTGGGAGACTAAATTAAGATGTATGGAAATTTAAAGACAATGCAGTAATTGTGTTATTGATTTTGTATTCTGGTGACTCTTATACAATTCATTACAAACAGCATTAACTACTCAAATCATTACTATACATCACAGAAGCGCGCAGGCACGTTACGTTTTAATGGTGTTTTACTTCATACTTTAACAATTATAAGATTATAAATTTCAGTTATAATGTTGCTTCCAGTTTGATGGGGAAGAAACCCAAGCTACAAGGTATTCAGGAAACGAGAACTAGACTCCAGAGAAAATAAAAACCAGTAACAGAATGTGAATGACAATGATCACATTACATAAAACAGACACAGAACTACACAAATGATTTGCGTCTTCAGCACTGACTTTATTTTGTTTTTCTTTGGGGGGGGGGGGGATATAAATTGTCTTCTACCTTGAACACGACATATAATCAAAAGTATTTTACATCACTTTATGTTTTTACCTCTGAAATAAGTTCAACAAGCAAATTTTGCAGAAAAAAAATGTATTTGAAAACACTATGCTTGCAAGAGTTATGTCATTCATGACAAAATATGTAGCAACATAATAACTTTGGTTAATATTTGAAGAAATAAATGTTATATGATAGAATCTGAGGGCTGGCAATTAAACAAATGAACAGATAAACAGACCAAAATCAAAACACCCCTGTTTTGGGGGTATAAAGATCCCCCCAAGGCTCCTTTTTTCATAGGACATTATTCACAAAAGAGCATACAAGTATATACTTACAAATTATATATACTCACCCTTCCCCGCAACATTTCATAGGCACAGACACCAAATGACCACCAATCTACTGGAAAGCTGTACCCTGGACATTCATTTAAAGCGCAGGCAAATATCTCTGGAGCTTGAAGATAATATAAAACCATCTCGCTACATATGTGCACATTTTATCGTATAAATAGTCGTATATCATGAGCTCATGATAAGTTGATTTTTTGTTTAGATTTTCCCGACACTGTGATGCTCACAACATGCCACCTATATCATAAGCTCATCTACTTACAGAATTTATTGTCAGTTCTATTTCAAACAATGAAGTAGAAAGTTTGCAAACCATCAAAGTTGACCTTTTCTATCTAAAAGCTACATGAGACATGGCCAAGCACCATAAAACATTTCAAGAATTTCTGAGAATATTCTCAACATGGCTCTGCCAATTAAGTTTTAGAATTAGCCAAAGTTGTGTGAGATTTTTAAACCAAATTAATTCTTGTTATATTGTGCCAGGCCCTGGGATAGAGAATATATATTTTTTTCATACTGAATGTGAAACTGACTCTATTGTATACCAATCAAATATGGTTCAATTATAACATCAATTCTGATTGGTTGAGACTGAGTTCAGTCTTGAAATGAGCATGAACAAGTTTTATTGACTTGGTTAAAAATTCTAATTTCAGTATCAAAATCCTTTTCTTTATCATACTTTTAAATAAATTTATACAAAATTAACAGGTATTACATGCTGGACGCTTTCTAAGGTGCTCCTTCTCAAGACTTTGGAAAGGTAAAAATAATGCATAAAATCAAGTTTTCTGCTAGAAAAAAAAGATGAATGAAGTTTTATAAACTCTGAATCTTCCAAGATGTACCAAAGAAAACCCAAGTCAACGGAAATTTATCACTTTCAGTTAGATTAATAATAAAGAAGAATAGTGACCACCTGTGTATAAAGACCACTTGGTCATCAGGACTGTTTTTTACTGTCTGCAACAGGACCATTTGTGTACAAATCAATCTTTATATAAAGACCACCTCCCAATTAAAACTGGTTTTGTTGTCCCTAAGGAGGTCACTATATACATGTTTCACTTTACTACACAGGCATAAAAATTACTTTTTAGCCAACATACCCATATATGGAGTTGTTCCGGACATTGAAGTTGCCAGTTGACCATCACTTAACACTGTTGCAATGTTGAAATCTGTGATATGTACGTGACCTGTAAATGACAAAAAGTCAGTTACCATTTGAAGAGATCATGTCAGTCATAAAAAAGTTTCACTATCTAGATATTAATTTGCTTGCTAATAGAAGCTTGTTCAATAGTGGCTAATTCAATAGTAACATCTACAATATTGCCATCAACAGTAACATGTACAATATGGCCATATTCAACAGTAACATATACAATATTGCCATCAACAGTAACATGTACAATATTGACATATTCACCAGTAACATGTACAATATTGCCATCAACAGTAACATGTACAATATTGCCATCAACAGTAACATGTACAATATTGACATATTCACCAGTAACATGTAAATATTGCCATCAACAGTAACAACAATATTGCCATCAACAGTAACATGTACAATATTGCCATATTCAACAGTAACATGTACAATATTGCCATCAACAGTAAATTGTACAATATGGCCATATTCAACAGTAACATGTACAATATTGCTATCAACTGTAACATGTACAATATTGCCATCAACAGTAACATTTACAATATTGCCATATTCACCAGTAACATGTACAATATTGCCATCAATAGTAACATGTACAATATTGCCATCAACTTAACATGTACAATAGCCATCAACAGTAACATGTACAATATTGCCATCAACAGTAACATGTACAATATTGCCATCAATAGTAACATGTACAATATTGCCATCAACAGTAACATGTACAATATTGCCATCAACAGTAACATGTACAATATTGCCATCAACTGTAACATGTACAATATTGCCATCAACTGTAACATGTACAATATTGCCATCAACAGTAACATGTACAATATTGCCATCAACAGTAACATGTACAATATTGCCATCAACAGTAACATGTACAATATTGCCATCAACAGTAACATGTACAATATTGCCATCAACTGTAACATGTACAATATTGCCATCAACAGTAACATGTACAATATTGCCATCAACAGTAACATGTACAATATTGCCATCAACAGTAACATGTACAATATTGCCATCAACAGTAACATGTACAATATTGCCATCAACAGTAACATGTACAATATGGCCATATTCAACAGTAACATGTACAATATTGCCATATTCAACAGTAACATGTACAATATTGCCATCAACAGTAACATGTACAATATTGCCATCAACAGTAACATGTACAATATTGACATATTCAACAGTAACATGTACAATATTGCCATCAACAGTAACATGTACAATATTGCCATATTCAACAGTAACATGTACAATATTGCCATCAACAGTATACATATTGCATCAACAGTAACATGTACAATATTGCCATCAACAGTAACATGTACAATATTGACATATTCAACAGTAACATGTACAATATTGCCATCAACAGTAACATGTACAATATTGCCATATTCAACAGTAACATGATCAAAGTGGCATGATGAATAAAACATGTTCAACAATGGCTTTTTCAATAGTGGGATGTTCAATAGTGACACACACAACACTGGCTTTTTAAAAAGGGGCATGTTAAACAGTGGCAAGTTCAATAGTTACTTGTTAAACATTCGTATGCTCAGTGGTGGAAAGTTCAATAGTGACTTTTTCAATAGTGGAATCTTCAACAGTTGCATGCTCAATGATATATGTAGCTTGTTCAATAGTGGCACATTCAATAGTGATTTGTTCAACAATGACATGTTCAAAAGTGGCTTGTTCATCACTGGTATGTTGAACAGTGGCATGCTTAATAATGACAATTTCAAACCCATGACCTTGAAACATAAGTCACAATGATTCTCAGATGTTTCCTTACAACTATCTCATATATCTCTGTATACAATAAGTCAATCATTTTTGAGTTATTATGTCATCGGTACTATATTACTCAGGTGCCCCCTATAGGCTCATTAATGGACAGATCTTGATTTCATTAACAAACTTACTTGATGTTGACTTAAAAATCACATCAATTTCATCATTTACAAAATTTCTATATAGCACTTTAATAGTTAATATTTTAAGTCTGATGTATATTTGTGACAAGATTTATTTACTGTCACAACTAAATATCCTGTAAAATGTTTAAATAAAATTTTCAGAGAAGCTGAATGTCAACACGTAATAGTTTCATAACTGTTGACTAGTAATGTAAATGTCTGAAAATTTGCTGAAATGCACGTCACTGTTCACACTCCATTACAAATACAAAACGATGACTTATCAATACATGTATGTATATAACATATATATCATTTCAGTTTTTGTTACAACATATCAAATGATGTACAATTCAGACCAGTCAGGTGCTACAATAAGTATTTTGTACTGAGGTACAATTACTTGTGGCATCAGTACTATTCTGTACTGAGGTACAATAACTTGTGGCATCAGTACTATTCTATACTGAGGTACAATAACTTGTGGCATTAGTACTATTCTATACTGAGGTACAATAACTTGTGGCATTAGTACTATTCTATACTGAGGTACAATAACTTGTGGCATTAGTACTATTCTGTACTGAGGTACAATTACTTGTGGCATCAGTACTATTCTATACTGAGGTACAATAACTTGTGGCATCAGTACTATTCTATACTGAGGTACAATAACTTGTGGCATTAGTACTATTCTATACTGAGGTACAATAACTTGTGGCATTAGTACTATTCTGTACTGAGGTACAATAACTTGTGGCATATACTACTTTGTACTGAGATATAATAACTTGTGGCATCAGTACTATTCTGTACTGAGGTACAATAACTTGTTGCATCAATACTTTTTGTATCTGCAGTCACCAGTATACCTGGAATCGCCATGATAACAATCTACTACATTCAGTATAAACCACATGACTATCATTCTACTAACTTCAGTATATACCACCCTGGCTCCAATTCCACTGACTTCTGTATATACCACCATGACTCCCATTCTACTTACTTCTGTATATACCACCATGACTCCCATTCTACTTACTTCTGTATATACCACCATGACTCCAACTCTACTTACTTCTGTATATACCAACATGACTATCATTCTACTTACTTCTGTATATACCAACATGACTATCATTCTATTTACTTCTGTATATACCACCATGACTCCCATTCTACTTACTCCTGTATATACCACCATGACTCCCATTCTACTTCTGTATATACCACAATGACTCCCATTCTACTTACTTCTGTATATACCACCATGACTACCACCATTCTACTTACTTCTGTATATACCACCATGACTCCCATTCTACTTACTTCTGTATATACCACCATGACTCCCATTCTACTTACTTCTGTATATACCACCATGACTCCCACTCTACTTACTTCTGTATATACCACCATGATTCTCATTTTACTTACTTCTGTATATACCACCATGATTCTCAATTTACTTACTTCTGTATATACCACCATGACTATCATTCTACTTACTTCTGTATATACCACCATGACTCCCATTCTACTTACTTCTGTATATACCACCATGACTATCATTCTATTTACTTCTGTATATACCACCATGACTATCATTCTACTTACTTCTGTATATACCACCCTGGCTCCCATTCTACTTACTTCTGTATATACCACCATGACTCCCATTCAACTAACTTCTGTATATACACCATGACTATCATTTTACTTACTTCTGTATATATCACCATGACTCCCATTCTACTTACTTCTGTATATACCACCATGACTCCCATTCAACTAACTTCTGTATATACCACCATGACTCCCATTCAACTAACTTCTGTATATACACCATGACTATCATTTTACTTACTTCTGTATATACACCATGACTCCCTTTTTTCTTACTTCTGTATATACCACCATGACTATCATTCTACTTACTTCTGTATATACCACCATGACTCCCATTCTACTTACTTCTGTATATACCACCATGACTATCATTCTACTTACTTCTGTATATACCACCATGACTCCCATTCTACTTACTTCTGTATATACCACCATGACTTTCATTCAACTAACTTCTGTATATACACCATGACTATCATTCTACTTACTTCTGTATATACCACTCCATTCTACTTACTTTTGCATATACAACCATGACTATCATTCTATTTACTTCTGTATATACCACCATGACTATCATTCTACTTACTTCTGTATATACAACCATGACTATCATTCTATTTACTTCTGTATATACCACCATGACTATCATTCAACTTACTTCTGTATATACCACCATGACTCCCATTCTACTTACTTCTGTATATACCACCATGACTATAATTCTATTTACTTCTGTATATACCACCATGACTCCCATTCTATTTACTTCTGTATATACCACCCTGGCTCCCATTCTACTTACTTCTGTATATACCACCATGACTCCCATTCAACTAACTTCTGTATATACACCATGACTATCATTCTACTTACTTCTGTATATACCACCATGACTCCCATTCTACTTACTTCTGTATATACCACCATGACTATCATTCTACCTACTTCTGTATATACCACCATGACTATCATTCTACTTACTTCTGTATATACCACCATGACTCCCATTCAACTAACTTCTGTATATACACCATAACTCCAATTCTACTAACTTCTGTATATACCACCATGACTATCATTCTACTTACTTCTGTATATACCACCATGACTCCCATTCTACTTACCATGACTCCCATTATACTTACTTCTGTATATACCACCATGACTATCATTCTACTTACTTCAGTATATACCACCATGACTCCCATTCTACTTACCATGACTCCCATTCTACTTACTTCTGTATATACCACCATGACTATCATTCTACTTACTTCTGTATATACCACCATGACTCCCATTCAACTAACTTCTGTATATACACCATGACTCCCTTTTTTCTTACTTCTGTATATACCACCATGACTCCCATTCTACTTACTTCTGTATATACCACCATGACTCCCATTCTACTTACTTCTGTATATACCACCATGACTATCATTCTACTTACTTCTGTATATACCACCATGACTCCCATTCTACTTACTTCTGTATATACCACCATGACTCCCATTCAACTAACTTCTGTATATACACCATGACTATCATTCTACTTACTTCTGTATATACCACTCCATTCTTCTTACTTCTGTATATACAACCATGACTATCATTCTATTTACTTCTGTATATACCACCATGACTATCATTCTACTTACTTCTGTATATACAACCATGACTATCATTCTATTTACTTCTGTATATACCACCATGACTCCCATTCAACTAAATTCTGTATATACACCATGACTCCAATTCTACTAACTTCTGTATATACCACCATGACTATCATTCTACTTACTTTTGTATATACCACCATGACTCCCATTCTACTTACCATGACTCCCATTCTACTTACTTCTGTATATACCACCATGACTCCCATTCTACTTACTTCTGTATATACCACCATGACTATCATTCTACTTACTTCTGTATATACAACCATGACTATCATTCTACTTACTTCTGTATATACCTCCATGACTATCATTCTACTTACTTCTGTATATACCACCATGACTCTCATTCTACTTACTTCTAAATATACCACCATGACTCCCATTCCACTTACTTCTGTATATACCACCATGACTCCCATTCTACTTACTTCTGTATATACCACCATGACTATCATTCTACTTACTTCTGTATATACCACCATGACTATCATTCTACTTACTTCTGTATATACCACCATGACTATCATTCTACTTACTTCTGTATATACCACCATGACTCTCATTCTACTTACTTCTGTATATACCACCATGACTCTCATTCTACTTACTTCTGAATATACCACCATGACTATCATTCTATTTACTTCTGTATATACCACCATGAATATCATCCTACTTACATCTGTATATACCACCCTGGCTCCCATTCTATTTACTTCCGTATATACCACCATGACTCCCATTCTACTTACTTCTGTATATACCACCATGACTCCCATTCAACTAACTTCTGTATATACACCATGACTCCCATTCTACTTACTTTTGTATATACCACCATGACTATCATTCTACTTACTTCTGTATATACCACCATGACTATCATTCTACTAACTTCTGTATATACCACCATGACTCCCATTCTACTTACTTCTGTATATACCACCCTGGCTCCCATTCAACTAACTTCTGTATATACCACCATGATTCTTATTTTACTTATTTCTGTATATACCACCATGACTCCCATTCTACTTACTTCTGTATTTACCACCATGACTCCCATTCTACTTACTTCTGTATATACCACCATGACTATCATTCTATTAACTTCTGTATATACCACCATGATTCTCATTTTACTTACTTCTGTATATACCACCGTGACTATCATTCAACTTACTTCTGTATATACCACCCTGGCTCCCATTCTATTTACTTCTGTATATACCACCATGATGCCCATTCTACTTACGTCTGTATATACCACCATGACTATCATTCTACTAACTTCTGTATATACCACCATGACTCCCATTCTACTTACTTCTGTATATACCACCATGACTCCCATTCTACTTACTTCTGTATATACCACCATGACTCCCATTCTACTTACTTCTGTATATACCACCATGATTCTCATTTTACTTACTTCTGTATATACCACCATGATTCTCATTTTACTTACTTCTGTATATACCACCATGACTATCATTCTACTTACTTCTGTATATACCACCATGACTCTCATTCTACTTATTTCTGTATATACCACCCTGGCTCCCATTCTACTTACTTCTGTATATACAACCATGACTATCATTCTACTTACTTCTGTATATACCACCATGACTCCAATTCTACTTACCATGACTCCCATTCTACTTACTTCTGTATATACAACCATGACTATCATTCTATTTACTTCTGTATATACCACCATGACTATCAATCTACTTATTTCTGTATATACCACCATGACTCCCATTCTACTTACTTCTGTATATACAACCATGACTATCATTCTATTTACTTCTGAATATACCACCATGACTATCATTCTATTTACTTCTGTATATACCACCATGACTCCCATTCTATTTACTTCTGTATATACCACCATGACTATCATTTTACTTCCTCCTGCATATACCACCATGACTCCCATTCTAATAACTTCAGTATATACCACCATGACTCCCATTCTAATAACTTCAGTATATACCACCTTGGCTGTCATTCATGTCTGTTGGTGTCACCTAAGTGTTATATCGACAAATTGTCTCTTTTGTCTAAAATAAGTTACCATTATACAAGATGTAATAAATAATTAGTAGTCCTACATTCACTGTTTCTGTGTTTCACATTACTATTCCCAGTGTTACACTGAATTTTCCTAACAGTATGATATATAACATGATACATGGTGATACACTTCATATATGGAGATATATTATGGTACACTTTTGTCATGATACATGATAAATGACTTCTATATTTACATCTTTTGTTTTGATAGATAGTACTTCAATATTGAACTCTCTACTAAATATTGATAATCTGACTTCTACATTTCTAGAATTAACACAAATATTAGTATCTCCATCTTATGAGTTATTTTTAATAGCTGTGGTCACAAAGTGATAAGTCACTTTGCCTAAGGAGTGTGTATGCATGGTGAACAAGAAATCATCATCGCCTACAGGTTTAAAGTTATGAAAAAATAAACAAAAGACCCAGAATGATTGGGTCTTCTTGGTCGACTGAGTAAAACATATTTACAATGACAATTTTTGTAAAATACAATAAAATTCAAACTGACAGGTGGACACAACAGGAAATATATGCTTTTGCAAATTATTTTTAGGAGCATAAAAATTACAAAAAGTGTCCAAAATGTGATTATTAGCACAAGAATGGTTCATACGGTTATAGAACCAATATTTTTAACCAGCCTTTTGCTAATAATCACAATGTGGAATTTGTTTATAATTTCTATGCTCCCTGCAAAAATGTTTTTCAACTTTTTAAGAAATGACCAGGAAATAAGATTATGTAAAAGTAAACTTTGGACCTTAACTAGCTGATTCTTAGATAACATGTTTAGACAGTACATGTATTTGTTCTTGTGAAAATATGTTATTGGTCAGACATTGCAATACATTAAAGTGGGCTATAATTGCTGTCAGCAATAAAGCATTTGCCTCATAAATTGATTGATTACAGTTCCAATACAAGTGACACCCGACAGATTGTTGACATAAGTAAGTGCAGCTCCAACAAAAGATGTCAGACACTTTTTGATGAACCTTAAAATTGATGTCTTATAATGGCAAGTTACAGAATCCTCAGTGCTTTAGAATAATTCTATAGCACAGGATTTATGGCAAGTTACAGAATCCTCAGTGCTTTGGAATAATTCTATAGCACAGGATTTATGGCAAGTTACAGAATCCTCAGTGTTTTAGAATAATTCTATAGCACAGGATTTATGGCAAGTTACAGAATCCTCAGTGTTTTAGAATGATTCTATAGCATAGGATTTATGGCAAGTTACAGAATCCTCAATACATTAGAGTAATTCTATGGCACAAGATTCATGGCAAGTTACAGAATCCTCAACGCTTTAGAATAATTCTATAGCACAGGATTTATGGCAAGTTACAGAATCCTCAATTATTTTAATCCTCAATGCTTAAGAATAATTTTATAGCATAGGATTTATGGCAAGATACAGAATCCTCAATGATTTAGAATAATTCTATAGCACAGGATTTATGGCAAGTTACAGAATCCTCAATGATTTAGAATAATTCTATTGCATAGGATTTATGGCAAGTTACAGAATCCTCAATGCTTTAGAATAATTCTATAGCACAGGATTTATGGCAAGTTACAGAATCCTCAACGCTTTGGAATAATTCTATAGCACAGGATTTATGGCAAGTTACAGAATCCTCAGTGCTTTAGAATAATTCTATAGCATAGGATTTATGGCAAGTTACAGAATCCTCAGTGCTTTAGAATAATTCTATAGCAAGCACAGAATTTATGGCAAGTTACAGAATCTTCAGTGCTTTAGAATAATTCTATAGCATAGGATTTATGGCAAGTTACAGAATCCTCAACGCTTTAGAATAATTCTATAGCACAGGATTTATGGCAAGTTACAGAATCCTAAGTGCTTTAGAATAATTCTATAGTACAGGATTTATGGCAAGTTACAGAATCCTCAGTGCTTTAGAATAATTCTATAGCATAGGATTTATGGCAAGTTACCTAATCCTCAATGCTTTAGAATAATTCTATAGCATAGGATTTATGGCAAGTTACCAAATCCTCAACGCTGTAGAATAATTCTATAGCACAGGATTTATGGCAAGTTACAGAATCCTCAATGATTTAGAATAATTCTATTGCATAGGATTTATGGCAAGTTACAGAATCCTCAATGCTTTAGAATAAATCTATAGCACAGGATTTATGCCAAGTTACAGAATCCTCAACGCTTTAGAATAATTCTATAGCATAGGGTTTATGGCAAGTTACCGAATCCTCAATGCTTTAGACTAATTCTATAGCACAGGATTTATGGCAAGTTACAGAATCCTCAATGATTTAGAATTATTCTATTGCATAGGATTTATGGCAAGTTACAGACTCCTCAACGCTTAAGAATAATTCTATAGCACAAGATTCATGGCAAGTTACGGAATCCTCAACGCTTTAGAATAATTCTATAGCACAAGATTCATGGCAAGTTACAGAATCCTCAGTGCTTTAGAATAATTCTATTGCATAGGATTTATGGTAAGTTATCGAATCCTCAACGCTTTAGAATAATTCTATAGCACAGGATTTATGGCAAGTTACAGAATCCTCAATGATTTAGAATAATTCTATAGCATAGGATTTATAGCAAGTTACCAAATCCTCAGTGCTTTAGAATAATTCTATAGCACAGGATTTATGGCAAGTTACAGAATCCTCAGTGCTTTAGAATAATTCTATAGCACAGGATTTATGGCAAGTTACAGAATCCTCAGTGCTTTAGAATAATTCTATAGCATAGAATTAATGGCAAGTTACAGAATCCTCAGTGCTTTAGAATAATTCTATAGCACAGGATTTATAGCAAGTTACAGAATCCTCAGTGCTTTAGAATAATTCTATAGCACAGGATTTATGGCAAGTTACAGAATCCTCAATGATTTAGAATAATTCTATAGCACAGGATTTATGGCAAGTTATCGAAACCTCAACGCTTTAGAATAATTCTATAGCACAGGATTTATGGCAAGTTACTGAATCCTCAACACTTTAGAATAATTCTATAGCATAGGATTTATGGCAAGTTACAGAATCCTCAATGCTTTAGAATAATTCTATAGCACAGGATTTATGGCAAGTTACAGAATCCTCAATGATTTAGAATAATTCTATAGCATAGGATTTATGGCAAGTTACCGAATCCTCAACGCTTTAGAATAATTCTATAGCACAGGATTTATGGCAAGTTAACGAATCCTCAACTCTTTAATATAATTCTATAGCATAGGATTTATGGCAAGTTACAGAATCCTCAATGATTTAGAATAATTCTATAGCATAGGATTTATGGCAAGTTACAGAATCCTCAATGCTTTAGAATAATTCTATAGCATAGGATTTATGGCAAGTTACAGAATCCTCAACGCTTTAGAATTATTCTATAGCATAGGATTTATGGCAAGTTACAGAATCCTCAGTGCTTTAGAATAATTCTATAGGATAAGATTTATGGCATTTTGCCTGTAGCTCATGACATATTTATATATAAGCAACATTACTGATGATAGAAAAAACCACAACAAAATCATTTGTCATTAAATTCACGTCCACATTCCATCTTCAAATCTTATTAATCTATAAAACTTATACAACAAAAAAAATAAGTATAAATGTATTTGAGACTATTTTTGCAGAATTCTTGTCAGGATCAGAATTTTCTAAATGACGTATATGGATTCATATTTGTGAAATTACCATGGCAACCTATAATTCTGTTATATCACAAAGAAATTGACTGTCCATGAAACCAAGCAACACACAGCATCTTTAAATTGCTTTTAAGCTCAACATTAAATGTCAGATTTGCAGAATCAAATGACTTATGTACATGTTTCACTTTTTTGTTACATTGAATTCCATCCACGGCAATCATGATCCATCTGATTGAATACATCAGATGGAAGATTATTACAACAGGACAAAGAGGCTTTGTTATAAAAATGACAGAACAATCAATACACTCACCTTTAGTTTTAGCTATAAAGTGTAACCATAGCGAAGGATCTTAGACTTTGGTCAAATGTCAATCTTCAGTATGTATTTATTTATATTTCAAACTAAAACTTTAGTGCGCAAAAGCTCATTTGGGATATATAAAAACCAACTAGTATTGATTTAAGTTTAAACTAGAAAATTGGAACACAAAATAATACAATTTTGTTTGGAATCTAAGATCGCTTTAAAATTCTGGCACAAGTTGTGACACTAAGTCATTAAACTTTGGTGGAAAAATACATCCATTTTTGTCTCTTTAATTGCCCCATGATATGACATTCCAACAGGGCATTAAGCATGTGTTATAGGTACATACTGCCTTGAAGTAAGGTCAAACCTAAGTTCTGGGTAAAGTCATGGCCAATAAGAAACTTATATCAAATCTTTGTGTGGCATCATAATTATGATAATAGCATGATCCTAGGACCATTAAGTCAGTAAGAGACAGGTGTCCAATAAGAAACTTATATAAAATCTTTGTGTGGCATCATAATTATGATAATAGCATGATCCTAGGACCATTAAGTCAGTAAGAGACAGGTGTCCAATAAGACACTTATATAAAATCTTTGTGTGGCATCATAATTATGATAATAGCATGATCCTAGGACCATTAAGTCAGTAAGAGACAGGTGTCCAATAAGAAACTTATATCAAATCATTGTGTGGCATCATAATTATGATAATAGCACGATCCTAGGACCATTAAGTCAGTAAGAGACAGGTGTCCAATAAGACACTTATATAAAATCTTTGTGTGGCATCATAATTATGATAATAGCATGATCCTAGGACCATTAAGTCAGTAAGAGACAGGTGTCCAATAAGACACTTATATAAAATCTTTTGTGTGGCATCATAATTATGATAATAGCATGATCCTAGGACCATTAAGTCAGTAAGAGACAGGTGTCCAATAAGACACTTATATAAAATCTTTGTGTGGCATCATGATTATGATAATAGCATGATCCTAGGACCATTAAGTCAGTAAGAGACAGGTGTCCAATAAGACACTTATATAAAATCTTTGTGTGGCATCATAATTATGATAATAGCATGATCCTAGGACCATTAAGTCAGTAAGAGACAGGTGTCCAATAAGACACTTGTAAACAATGTATCTTTCTAGCATAACTTGATTCATCTTATGATCCTTAAAGGTGAAAGTCAACAGAATTTCTAACCAGAAAATCTCTGATAAGCATCTTAAAATTAATTATATTCTGAAAAAGAATTTCAGGGACAAATTTATCAGATTTGATTATAACCCACTGTAAAAACCCATGACTAATCTGTGAAATTAGAGGCTTAACTGGTTAATTTACTTTCAAAATCAGCTTATCATTGAGATGGAAACATCAAAATCACAGAAATGTAAAAATCACAGAAACGTCACAATCACAGAAATGTCACAATCACAGAAACGTCACAATCACAGAAACATCCCAATCACAGGAATATCACAATCACAGAAACGTCACAATCACAGAAACATCCCAATCACAGGAATATCACAATCACAGAAACGTCACAATCACAGAAATGTCAAAATCACAGAAATATTACAATCACAGAAACGTCACAATCACAGAAACATCCCAATCACAGGAATATCACAATCACAGAAACGTCACAATCACAGGAATGTCAAAATCACAGAAACATCCCTATCACAGAAATGTCAAAATCACAGAAACATCCCAATCACAGAAACGTCACAATCACAGAAACATCACAATCACAGAAACATCCCTATCACAGGATGGTTATAAGCCCAAGTTATACTCCATTATTATCAACCTGCTATAACCACAAGGTTATTAGCCTAAGTCAGACGATTAATTATAATAAAGCAACTACAACCACAGGAAGATCCAATAATAGCTAACTACAACCACATGGTTATAAGCCCATGTTAGAATCTTTATGTCAATTATTATCAACCTGCTAATAACCACAAGGTTATTAGCCTAAGTCAGAAGATTAATTATAATAAAGCAACTACAACCACAGGAAGATTAATAGCTAACTACAACCACATGGTTATAAGCCCATGTTACACTGTATGTCAATTATTATCAACCTGCTATAACCACAAGGTTATTAGCCTAAGTTAGACGATTAATTATAATAAAGCAACTACAACCACAGGAAGATTAATAGCTAACTACAACCACATGGTTATAAGCCCATGTTAGACTGTATGTCAATTATTATCAACCTGATATAACCACGGTTATTAGCCTAAGTCAGACGATTAATTATAATAAAGCAACTACAACCACAGGAAGATTAATAGCTAACTACAACCACATGGTTAAAAGACTGTAAGTCAATTATTATCAACCTGCTATAACCACAAGGTTATTAGCCTAAGTCAGACGATTAATTATAATAAAGCAACTACAACCACAGGAAGATTAATAGCTAACTACAACCACATGGTTATAAGCCCATGTTACACTGTATGTCAATTATTATCAACCTGCTATAACCATGGTTATTAGCCTAAGTCAGACAATTAATTATAATAAAGCAACTACAACCACAGGAAGATTAATAGCTAACTACAACCACATGGTTATAAGCCCATGTTACACTGTATGTCAATTATTATCAACCTACTATAACCACAAGGTTATTAGCCTAAGTCAGACGATTAATTATAATAAAGCAACTACAACCACAGGAAGATTAATAGCTAACTACAACCACATGGTTATAAGCCCATGTTAGACTGTATGTCAATTATTATCAACCTGCTATATATATACTGTGAATTCCACTTATTTGCATACCTCACAACTGCATATTCCTGTATGCATAAGAATCTCTTACATGTTTTAAAATATTCCTTTTAATTGCATAGGTTAAACAAAGAATTCCTATTAATTGCATAAAATATTCCCCAAAATTGGGGATAATGTACTGATTATGGTAAAATGTTATGTGTGGACATAATATTTTCATAAAAATGAGAACATACCAAACTAAGTTTTATGAAAATTTTGCTTTTATATTATTTTACCCAAATGCTAAAAGGGATTCCATTACTAATGTACCTAGGATGTTTATAATAGTATTATACATACAACTGAAAGGACTAATTGAACATTAATCATAACTGTTCACAAAAATACACTATTCCTGTTAATTGCATATTCCTGTTATTTGCATAATTTTCTCTGACATTTTGGCTAGGCAATATAGAGGAATCCACTGTGTGGGTGTATGTGTATATATATTTAAGGATTGTTTTTCATTTGTTGAAGGGGCCTCTTTGGCTGAGTGGTTAGAGCAGTGCGCTTTAAATCACAAGGCCTCTTACCTCTGGTTCGAATCCCACTTGGGTAATTTCGAATTAAGTGGGAAGTTTGCCAGTTTTCTTGTGGAAGGTCTTTGGTCTTTACCCGGGTTACCGGGGTTTCTCCTCTACCAATAAAAACTGGACGCCATCATATGACTGAAAGATTGTTGGGTATGGCGTAAAACAAAAAAATCAAATCAAATCAAATCATTTTTTGAACATCATCGGTGTATAAAAGCAATTGCTCATGCAAAAAAATTCTGTGCAGCACAATGAATTTTATCCATGAGCAATTGCTTTTATACCCTGATGCAAAAAATGAAAAACAATCCTTATATTTATATACATTACCACTTTTCAGTGAAACTGTAGTCCACTGGATACTAAATTCATTCCAGAACACCGACTTTGTGGGTGGTGTTTTCATATGACATAATGGCTCAACAGCTGTTTTGACATGAGAAGTAGTTCTCTTTTCTGATCGCAAATACTAATGAAATTAAGGTTTAATTTCTTTTTTTTTATATCATTTTGAAAGAAACTAGTGATATGGACAATTTTGAATACTTATTCTCAGATTTAGTTCGTGATTTTTAATATGCGACCATTTAGTAATGGCGGGTTAAATGTGTCAGAGGAGAATTGCCCAAATGGGCCATGTGCAATGGCTGATAGGCCTACCATGTTTGGGTTTGGATAGCAACAGATGATCGTTGTTTACAACAAATTTTCATTTGAATTCTGATATATTACCAGTGGAATATATCACAGAAAGTTTGAGTGTGACTGTTAATATTTGTTGATGACAATTGGAAGTAGCCATTCTATTTGATATTTTACCAATTGCTGAATCAGCTGGGAAATGCTTGTATTGCTACGCCAGGTAGCGGTTAAAACTTAGATCACGTGATGACTAACTGGTTTTATTGATACAACAAAATGGACGTTCTGTATAACTGTAATGAAAGAAATTACAGTCAGTATGTAAATACATATATATATATATATATAATTTATATAGTTCTATTCACATTTTGTTGGTAGTTTGAGTTTAGTTTCTTAGATATCCTTTTGTTTGATTTCAATTTTCATTTATCTATTACTTCTCACACTATACTTGTAATATGTAGCATTGCTTTCATTCTCTGGTTTTGTGTGTGAGTGGGTGTTTGTGTGCAAGTGTGTATGTGCATGTTTTTTCATGTTATTTGGATTGTTTTGTCCTGATGAAGGGACAAGTTGTCCTGAAAATTTCACTTTCATTGGTCCATGTCATTAGTCATTTTAGTGCTATGTATATTCTCTTCTTAACTTGTAACTGTTGCTTAGTCCAATACCCTAGGATATATAGTGTTGTTGGTTTTAGTGTTTTATATATATATATATATATATATATATATATATATATATATATATATATATATATATATATATATATATTATATATATATATATAAAAGTAATATTTATTTGTAGATCCTATTTGGTGCTTTATACTGGTGTTTCCATAGTGCATTCAGTGATACCCTATAAGTGCTACAACCTACAGTTTCTGAGGTACTGTGAGTGACAACCTACTATGGATGGCGACAAAAAGTGCCATGTGTGTAGTGAACTGTCCAAAATGTTGTGGAAAGATGGAACTTTGTAACTACATGTGCTTAATAAATATGTGTACAGTGAAAACTACTCTTGTGTTTATCTGACAGTTGACAAACCTGCCACAGTGAAAACTACTCTTGTGTTTATCTGACAGTTGACAAACCTGCCACAGTGAAAACTACTCTTGTGTTTATCTGACAGTTGACAAACCTGCCATAGCCTTTCTGCAATTCTGTGTCTTTGAATTTTAAGTCCTTAAATAATTAAACTGCTATTCCATATGCCTATGACATAAAATCTTGACATATTTGCATAAATTTCGTATAGCAAAAACTGACAGACATGCCATTGAAAACATATTCAAATGAATTGCACTGCTTGTAAACACCACACAAGTGTCATGTATATAGATATAACTTCAACCTTCTTTTTTTTACACTTATGTTATTTTCTATGGTAGAAAATGTACCTGGGTAATTTTTCTATGGTGAAAAATATTTCAGTGCCTTTTCTATATCCGTAAAAAAGTTATCTGGAAAACAGGTAATTTTTCCTACTGGTATGGGTCAATAGACCTTTTTGGGGTTGATTCTTTCTGTTACCGTTTGTCATAATAGTATGCAACCTCAGAGAACTTCCAGTTAAACCTTTTATCTTATATATTTGACCTGGAATCTAGAATCTACCATGCAGTGCTAGATACCAGATGTGAAAAACAGCCTAAAAGAAAGTGACAACACTTGTAGTCATTATAAGAAAGAATTCCAATATCCATCAACAATTAAATCCTTGGAGAAGAACTGAAACAAGATATCATTGAGTGTTATCATTGTAAATATTACTGAACCGGAAGAGATCTTGCCCAACATTCTGTTGAGGTCACATGATATGATCACTAACTATTCCAACAAAACTGAACGCAATGAAACAAACCAAAAAAGTGTAACGGTATTCATGATTCCTGTGTAGAATAATGAGTGAGCCCGGGTAGTTTTTTTATGAAATTGAGAACTAAGTCATTGGTATAACCATAGTTCCTACATTATTGTGTACAAATCAGTAAAACGATGGGTACAACTCTTCCAATTGCTTTGGTTACGAGTCAGTCAACCATAGGCATGACTTAGCCAAAGAAGCTACAAGTTGAGATGGGCATGAATTGAGATGGGTTCTAGTTTACCAATATTCCACAAAGAAGTAAACAGGTTGCCATACAGGTAGCAAATAATAAAAACACAAAGGACAGAAAAAGAAGGGAGAAAGAATCGATAAAGAAACCGTGCTGTTCATTTAGGAACAGAAATTGCGTGTTGAAATGTTGAGGAAGGAAATGAAGCTGAAAACAAATTAATAATTTGCCACCCTTCTTTGAATTTCTCCTGAAGAAACCTCAATCTGTCAAGGCTATTTATGTAACACTTCTGTTTAATTGTGGAGTCTCAAACTGGTCAGAGAATACCAATACCTTCTTTTGTTTTTATCTATTTAACTTATTCACCCCTAAAGACACATTTGGACTGGTCTAAGTCATTGATTTACAGAAGAGTCCATTGTTTTTCAGGGGCTGATGAGTTAACTTGAAAGTGGTAAATGTATATGTATAGAAATACAATATTTTTATTTAGAAAAATGAATAATTGCAGTTTTCAGTGAAATACTTCCCACAATTTGATGTACATTCATGTTTGACATGCTTTCCATATCGATGTAACAGCAGTGACCGGTACACGTGCGATCGCTAATTAGGGGTGTTTGTATCACGTTGTTTTTATCATTTTCTGACTAATTGCAGTGTATGTGTGCACTAGTTTTGATTAGTATGTCTTTAAATTGTATGATGTGTGGATCGGAGAACTTTTTACAATATTTCATGCAGTTCAAGTTTAGCATCATGGGCCTCTAAACAAGTAGATACTAAAAGTTTGATACAATTGATTATCAGCTAGTAATACAGATACTGGTTCAAAACAATTTTTGACCGTGTCCTTATACTCTAGCTAGATAACTTGACCATTGCATGATAATTGTTTAACACCCTGAAAGCGATATAAGCTGTCACAATGATAATTTTTGTCCCTTGACATATAGTCGAGAATATGATAAAATGTATGTTAAAATACATTATCAAACTTGTGAAACATTGTAAAAGATCTTCTTTTCGAAGTTATTTGTTTTATTAGAATTTAAGTTTTCCCGTACCCCCCAAAATCCAGCTGTATTTCCGTATGCAATGGCCTATCAGATAAACTCTTTCGCAATATCAAATATACTTCGTAATTCAGTCAGGGGGATCTCGGTCCTTTATGTGCTCGGACTACATGTATGTTTAAGTCGGCTGATTTTATGTGTGTTATATTTACTTTTAAAATAAAGGACATGATTTTTATTGAAAAGTGCATGTATTATGCTTTTCAATGCTATCTTTAATACCTGAAGAAAATCAGATGAATATATGAATAAATATATCAGGTCACTAAAAGAAATTTTTTCCAATCTTTAATGTTACCATGAATGCTGACATTGACAAAAACAAAACAATTTAACTGTGAAAAGTATGCAAACCTAATGTTTTACAATCGTTCAGCCATGTCCAGTGGAGTTGGGCAGTTCATGATCATATGTGTCAAGAATGATAAAGCCGAGAATGCGATGGGATGAGATAAAAATGGGTCAAGATCACCCAAAATACCCAGCACGTGGAAAATTTCAAAAACGAATGAAGACAAAAAAGACCACCTTTGCCTGATTTAGGTATGAAATGATGATGTACGAAAATAAACACAAAGGTTGATAAGAATAGAATGTATATTTACTGCAAATAGCACTTGTTTATTTGAAACTGGTAATCTTCAAAAAAATTTACCGAAAGTTATTTTGCAATGCTCAAAGTAATGGCGGACAAACAATAACTGATATTACGGGTTATGTTTGGCAAGATTGTTGCAATTATACACATGCATTTGTTATTCTAACCACCAGATGGACTCTTTGGGATATACTTGAGATAATATATTACATAAAATGGACATGTAAAATTTTTCACCTATGACAACTCATATCGCTTTAATATATTTTCTGTGGGCATTCAAACTTAGCAGTTAACCTCCTGTGTAAAACAATTTCCAAAGTACTTTCCTCTTACAAAGACCTATAAATAACTACACAATGTTCACTGACATTTCTCTAATCAGCATCATAACCCTTTAGCTTTTCATTTTTTCCTGGTAAAGCATAACAGAATACAAATTGGGAAGTTAGCTTACATCAATTGCTCAAGTTATGAGGCAGAATTAAATGACTGACAGTAAGAAACAAATTAATCGGCATTATTGTTAATTGAAAGCACTGCTCTAACATTAAATGCTGGTTAAGACTGGCTGAGTGATTAATTAATCAATACATCAATGTAACCAGAAATTATTTAAATCTATCTGTGACCACAGAATAATTAATCAAGATACATTTGTAAATACATTTTAGCTCAGAATGTGGGCTTGCGTCACCCTGGCTTATTTGATGGAAATGCAGGTTCTTCAAGAAATTGCAGCATAATTGTATTGTAGCATTGGATGAGAACACAGGTGAGAAGAATGATATAAAAATCAGTGGTCCAAAATCCATGAAGATATAACTCTAATAAAACAACTGAAATCAGCAATATCAAATTCATAAAGAATGTAGAGAGACATCTGAGATTTTTAATGATTGGAGAAAGAAGTTAATGGAACAGATTTGTGACTGAAAAATTGGATAAAATGCACTAAAATCAGAGTGGTTAGGATCTCTGTACTATAAGACATGTGAGAAAATTGCTAATTTAACATTAATTAAAGTCCCATAACTTTGAAAGAACAAATATAAAAATTATCCAAAAATCAAAGATATCAGATATCATTTATCTCAACATTATTTTAATATTTACTATAAGGCATTCATAAGTTATTGTACAACATGCAAGAAATATGCAAATATTTTAACGATTGAATTCCAAAGCTCTGGGACAACATATAAAATATTCATAAAAAAAATTAAGAAACCAGGCATCAACAATCCCAACATCATATCAAAATTTTTGGGAAAAGTGTATAAGGCATTCCCAAGTAATTGTACAACAGATATCTGCTAAGATTTCAATAATCAAAGTCCCATAACTTTAAAACTAAAACTCTAAAATTTGAAAAAAAAGAAAAAGAACCAAACATCACAAATCCTACCATTATACCAAAATGCTGAATAAATTGGATAAGGCATTATATGAATGAAGTGTTTCGGACAAAGAGAGAACGGAAGAACAGCTATTAGACTAAGTCTGGCACCATAAAACTCAGGAATTACTAAAACTTTTATTCAACTTTCGCTAATCCTGAAATATGATTGATGGAGGAGGCCAAGAAGAGAATATTCTCAGACTTGAGTAAATTCTCAAGATTTATGGTGCAGGGCCCTGGTCTCAACTATGGAGGCACAGGTAAAAATACAAGTGCTTCAATTATTTTGTTGCCTGAATACAAACCGAAATGTAACAAAGACATGATATGATAAAGTAAAAGAGGGAAGTAGTCTATGACATAAAAGTATAATGTTTATAAAAGTCTCAACCAATTACACATGATTTTCTGAGTGCAAAGGAACAATCAGATGTGACCCAGTACCAGAACTTTCTGCCTATGAATGGAACACCAGGAATTACTGGAATGTACCTCAAATGACCTCAAAGTTGATCACAGTTCTGGAATAGGATTTAAGAGAAGATAAAAATAATAGGATGGTCCAGGTTCCTATTCTGTACTGGCTCCAGTAAAACAGATAAAGATAGCGTGTAAGTGCTTTTTTCAATAATTGCTACACAGTTTGACACATATAAATCTTATAAAATAATCATCTTTGATACAAACTAAAGATATAATCTTGTCTTCACATGTTAAGTTGGCTATTCTTTATCTAAATACATGTATCATAAAATTACTACTCTTGAAGTATTTTTGGGCTAATATAAGGTTGATGGGACTAGTAGATTGTTTACGCTACTGGCCCCGTGGGCCACTTGGGAAAAAACGTTCAAGCCCTGTGACGAGTAACCTAAAATGCTTGACATTCTTTTATATTGTCATTTTAAAAAAAAGTTGAATGTTCTTTTACATTATAATTTAATTGCAACTGTTAGAACCAGCTCTGACGTCCACATTACCTGATCTACTTTTTGTTGTAGTTTCCGAGGTTTATTCTTACAAATTTTTGTCTGACACACCCACACAAATTGTACCAGAAGATTCAATACTGTGGCTTGACTGGCATTACTAGCTTTAATTAGCTTAACACCAAGAAGTTCCACACTATATCAACACAAATGTCAAAGCTATAAAATCGTTTTTGATACAGAAAACTGCCACAATGACAATAATAATGAAAAGACACAGATGTTGATGTTAATTATTAAGTATCATCACAAAGTCAATACAGATGGCTTTTCATCAACATTTCATAATTGATTTGAAATGCCCAATTTCTTTCATAACGGAGCACAAGGTGTATTCTGTAAGTACTATTTATAGCAACATTTGTAATACACAGCATTGCCTATTGTGTACCAACTCAAGATTTTACAGATCATATCATAGTACCACTTGTTTTGATAGACAATGCAAGGATGTTAGAGTGGTCTTTATTGACAATTGGACTAGCTGCCATTATAATTGTACTAAGTCATTCAGTAATAGCTTGTTGTTCCACAGTGGCACAGACCATGAAACTGACAACTTTCTGACCTTATGTCTGCCATGTCAGTAGCTGCAATGGTACCCACATCAGCTTACAATAAATATAACAAAGAACTGAAGAGAACCTGTTTGTTGTATTGTTGTTTTAGTCCACCATGAAAGTGTCAATAGAATGGAGACCTCACTAGTTATAAGAGCCACAAATTGTGACCTGCGCTATGGACTTGTACCAATGCAAAGAGGATCCAAACCTGTTTTCACATAAGAGGATTTAATTCTCTTCTAACTGATCTGTGACTTTCACATATTATGCTAAATATTTTGGAACAATGGCTACCTTTCATTAAAGAACACTAGATCACATACAAAAGTGGCTGAATCATGATCAGATCAGTGTTGTATTGAATGTTAGGTCACAAATATAAGAATGGTTAAATAAGATGGGTGTTGTATGGAATGTTAGGTCACAAATATAAGAGTGGTTAAATAAGATGGGTGTTGTATGGAATTTTAGGTCACAAATATAAGAGTGGTTAAATAAGATGGGTGTTGTATGGAATTTTAGGTCACAAATATAAGAATGGTTAAATAAGATGGGTGTTGTATGGAATTTTAGGTCACTAATATAAGAGTGGTTAAATAAGATGGGTGTTGTATGGAATTTTAGGTCACAAATATAAGAGTGGTTGAATAAGATGAGTGTTGTATGGAACATTAGGTTACATATATGAGTGGTTGAATAAGATGAATGTCGTATGTAATGTTATGTCACAAATATAAAAGAGGTTGAATAAGATGGGTGTTGTATAGTATGTTAGGTCACATATAAGAGTGTTTGAATCAGATGAGAGTCTTATATAATGTTAGGTCACAAATATAAGATAGGTTGAATAAGATGAGTGTTGTATGGAATGTTATGTCACAAATATAAAAGAGGTTGAATAAGATGGGTGTTGTATAGTATGTTAGGTCACATATAAGAGTGTTTGAATCAGATGAGAGTCTTATATAATGTTAGGTCACAAATATAAGATAGGTTGAATAAGATGAGTGTTGTATGGAATGTTATATCACAAATATAAAAGGTTGAATAAGATGGGTGTTGCATAGTATGTTAGGTCACATATAAGAGTGTTTGAATCAGATGTCTGAGAGTCTTATATAATGTTAGGTCACAAATATAAGATAGGTTGAATAAGATGAGTGTTGTATGGAATGTTATATCACAAATATAAAAGAGGTTGAATAAGATGGGTGTTGCATAGTATGTTAGGTCACAAATATAAGATAGGTTGAATAAGATGAGTGTTGTATGGAATGTTAGGTCAAATACAAGAGTGGTTGAAACAGATGAGTGTCGTATGTAATATTAGATCACAAATGTAGGAGTGGTTGAATAAAATGAATGCTGTATAGAATGTTTGGTCACATATAAGAGAGGCTGAATAAGATGGGTGTTGTATGGAATGTAAAGTCACAAATATAAAAGTGGTTGAATAAGTTGAGTGTTGCATGGAATGCTAGGTCACATATATTATATGAGAGCAGTTTATTAAAGAAATTACCATTGATTCCATTTTTTTGTTTTTTTTTTTGTTTTTGAGATCAAGAGATCAAGACATTTTCTTTGCTGCTCAGAGCACATCAAGGTTTTACTTTGTTGCTCAGAGCACATCAAGGTTTTACTCTGCTGCTCAGAGCACATCAAGGTTGCTTTGCTGCTCAGAGCACATCAAGGTATTGCTTTGCAGCTCAGAGCACATCAAGGTTTTACTTTGTTGCTCAGAGCACATCAAGGATTTACTTAGCTGCTCAGAGCACATCAAGGTTTTGCTTTGCTGCTCAGAGCACGTCAAGGTTTTACTTTGCTGCTCAGAGCATGTCAAGGTATTGCTTTGCTGCTCAGAGCACATCAAGGTTTTACTTTGCTGCTCAGAGCACATCAAGATATTGCTTTGCTGCTCAGAGCACATCAAGGTTTTACTTTGCTGCTCAGAGCACGTCAAGGTATTGCTTGTCTGCTCAGAGCACATCAAGGTTTTGCTTTGCTGCTCAGAGCACATCAAGGTTTTGCTTTAAATAGAATTATTCAAATGCTGCTCTTAAGGTGTACAATAAGCTTCAAGGTGTACTGTAAATGGTTTCAAAGGAAATGTTTCAAGGTGTACTGGAAATGTTTTAAATAGTTTTACACCTCATGTAGCCAGGAGGAGACCATCAGCATTCTGCAAGTAAACTGACAACCTTTCACAAAATATCAGCTTAAGAGTCTAGAAGGGCTCAATCCCATGCTGACAAGAGGTGTCTAGATGTACTGAAAGAGGCAAACATATCCGTGTGCTGAACTTAGATAATTATTGAAAAGAAGAAAACACATGTGTATACTGAACTTATTAAACACTGCAAAGAGGTGTGTGTGTGTGTGTGTTTATGTGTGTGTTTGTCTGTGTGTGTGTCTGTGTGTGTGTCTGTGTCTGTGTGTGTGTGTGTGTGTGTATGTGTATGTGTGTGTGTGTGGTGAATTTAGTTAAACAGCTACTATATAAATCAAATCAACCAACAAATAAGATTTAGCATTTTTCCAGATGGAAAATTTGCAGTAAATGTTACTTGGTTATTCAGTTATTTCTGCAGCAGCCAGCTACTGGGGATAGATGCATCATGGTGACTACCAATATTAGATTAGAGTCCTGGGGTCATCTTGATTTTCTATATTAAGGATGTGATCAATATTTATAGTACCAATGAAGACAGATACTCAAGGTCTTTACCTCTTTCCCAGATGGTTTTGTGGAGAAATTACATTTAAAGCCCATCAATGAAGGATGGCCACCAATAACAAAACACAAACAGAAACATAATATGGGATTTTTATGGATACAGTGTTTTGTCTTTGTATATTAGTTGTATTAAACAAAAGGAGAGGGAAAATAGAGTTTTACAATGACAAGCTTTGCCTTATCTAACTGACTTACTATCATAAAATTTTCTGTAAGTGAGTATCTATGGTTACAATGAAAGTCCAATGAAACATTAAATGCTACACAAATCTTATTATAATTGTCATACCATTAAGTACAAAACAGTGATCAAGAAACCATATATAGAAACACAGAAACAAAGTCAAATAACATAATTTGCCAATCAGAAAACATTACAGATGATTTGTTTGCCCCCAAGATCTTATTAATCTGGGGAAGGGAGTGGGAAGAATATCGATTTTGGTTTCTGTCTTCCTACCAAGCACTTAAATCTTCCATGGATATTTTGAATGAAAGAGAAAGTAACTATGAAATATTTTTAAAAATTAAAAGACTAACTGATGATTATTAGATCTGAATTTGAAAATTTTAAATGAAATTCAAGGACATCATGGTGATTAACATCAGGATTGGCAAAAAAGAGTAAGTATTTAAGGTATTCCTGTTAGTATTTTGGGTATTCCTGTAAGTATTTAAGGTATTCCTGTTAGTATTTCAGGTATTCCTGTAAGTATTTCAGGTATTCCTGTTAGTATTTCAGGTATTCCTGTTAGTATTCCTGTCAGTATTTCAGGTAATCCTGTTAGTATTTCAAGTATTCCTGATGGTATTTCAGGTATTCTGTTAGTATTTCAAGTATCCCTGTTAGTATTTCAGGTATTCCTGTTAGTATTTTAGGTATTCCTGTTAGTATTTCAGGTATTCCTGTTAGTATTCCTGTTAGTATTTAAGGTATTCCTGTTAGTATTTAAGGTATTCCTGTTAATATTTCAGGTATTCCTGTTAGTATTTTAGGTATTCCTGTTAGTATTTCAGGTATTCCTGTTAGTATTCCCATTAGTATTTCAGGTATTCCTGTTAGTATTTCAGGTATTCCTGTTAGTATTTTAGGTATTCCTGTTAGTATTTCAGGTATTCCTGTTGGTATTTCTGTTAGTATTTCAGGTATACTGTTAGTATTTCAGGTATTCCTGTTGGTATTTAAGGTATTCTGTTAGTATTTCAGGTATTCCTGTTAGTATTTCAGGTATTCTGTTAGTATTTCAGGTATTCCTGGTAGTATTTCAGGTATTCCTGTTAGTATTTCCAGTATTGCTGTTAGTATTTCTGGTATTCCTGTTGGTATTTAAGATATTCTGTTAGTATTTCAGGTATTCCTGTTAGTATTTCAGGTATTCCTGTCAGTATTTCAGGTATTCATGTTAGTATTTCAAGTATTTCTATTAGTATTTCAGGTATTCCTGTTAGTATTTCAGTTATTCCTAATGGTATTTCAGGTATTCCTGTTATGCATATTTGCTCATGCTTGGGATGTTTGTCCACAACAAACATATTGTATCATTTTAATAATCCTATCTTGTCATTTCTATATTCCTATCGTATTATTTCTGTATTCTTATCCTGTTATTTCCATATTCCCATCCTAGTATTCCTATATGTCTTTCTTGTTATTTCTATATTCCTATCTTAATTATTATTTCTATATTCCGATCCTGTTATTTCTATTTTATTATTTCTATACTTTGCTATTTCTATATTCCTATCTTATCATATCTATGTTTCTATCCTGTTATTTCTCCATTCCTATCTTGTTATTTCTATATTCTTAACTTATTATTTCTCTATTCCTATCTTGTTATGTCTATATATCTAACCTGTTATATCCTTTCTTGTTATTTCTAAATTCTTATCTATATTCCTTTTTTATTCTTATTTTGTATCTATATTCCTATCCTATTATTCAAATATTCTTATCTTATTATTATTTCTATATTCCTATTTTATCATTTCTATATTCCTATGTTATTTCTTTATCCCTATCTCATTTCTCTGTTCCTATGCTGTTATTTCTATCTTATATTTTCTAGTCCTATCCTATTTCTATATTCCTATCGTGTTGTTTATGTATTCCTATATTGTAATTTCTACTTTCCTATCCTGTTATTTCTATATTCCTATCCTGCTATCCTGTTATTCCTATCTTATATTTTCTATAGTCCTATCCTGTTATTTTTGTATTCCTATCCTATTTCTATATTCCTATCGTGTTGTTTATGTATTCCTATATTGTAATTTCTACTTTCCTATCCTGTTATTTCTTTATTCCTATCCTGCTATCCTGTTATTCCTATCTTATATTTTCTATAGTCCTATCCTGTTATTTTTGTATTCCTATGGCTATTTTTATATTCTTATCCTGCTATTTCTATATTCCTATTCCTGTATGTATCCCTGTCTTATTTCTAAATTCCTGTCTTGTGTTTTATGTATTCCTATATTGTTATTTCTACATTCCAATCCTGTTATTTCTACATTCCTATCCTGCTATTTCTATATTCATATCCTGTTATTTCTATATTCCCTATTTCTACATTCCTATCCTGTTATTTCTATATTCCCTATTTCTACATTCCTATCCTGTTATTTCTATATTCATATCCTGTTATTTTTATATTCCCTATTTCTACATTCCTATCCTGTTATTTCTATATTCCTATATTGTTATCTCTACATTCCTATCCTGTTATTTCTACATTCCTATCCTGTTATTTCTATATTCCCTATCTTATTATTCCTGTATACTTATGGTATCTATCCTATATTGTTATTTCTATATTCCCTATCTTATTATTCCTGTATACTTATGGTATCTATCCTATATTGTTATTTCTATATTCCCTATCTTATTATTCCTATCCTGTTATTTCTATATTCCCTATCTTATTATTCCTATATACTTATGGTATCTATCCTATGTTATTTCTATATTCCCTATCTTATTATTCCTATCCTGTTATTTCTATATTCCCTATCTTATTATTCCTATCCTGTTATTTCTATATTCCCTATCTTATTATTCCTATCCTGTTATTTCTATATTCCCTATCTTATTATTCCTATCCTGTTATTTCTTTATTCCCTATCTTATTATTCCTATATACTTATGGTATCTATCCTATGTTATTTCTATATTCCCTATCTTATTATTCCTATCCTGTTATTTCTATATTCCCTATCTTATTATTCCTATCCTTTTATTTCTATATTCCCTATCTTATTATTCCTATCCTGTTATTTCTATATTCCCTATCTTATTATTCCTATCCTGTTATTTCTATATTCCCTATCGTATTATTCCTATCCTGTTATTTCTATATTCCCTATCTTATTATTCCTATCCTGTTATTTCTATATTCCCTATCTTATTATTCCAATCCTGTTATTTCTATATTCCCTATCTTATTATTCCTATCCTGTTATTTCTATATTCCCTATCGTATTATTCCTATATACCTATGGTATCTATCCTATAATAATATTAACACGGGGTCTCCATGGCCAAGTGGTTAGAGCAATGCACTATAAACCATGATGTCTCTCACTTCTGTTTAGGGCAGAATCGAGCCCCACTGGGACCTAAGCCGATTTTTGTGAGAAAGTTTACCAGTTGACTTGTGGAGGGTTGGTGGCCTCTTCTAGGATATTACTCATATGATACACAGCTTGGTTTTTAATATTAATGACAGACATACAAACACAAAATGCTAAAAAAGCAACAAAACAAGTAAACATAACATTTCTCTTGAGAACGTTTACTTCTTCTACAATTTACTGTAACCTTTTGCTCTTGTATTTTATCTGGACAAGTTTATTACAGTCTCACCGACTGGCCTCCTGACGCAGATATATGTTTCACTATGTGGAATAAGATTACAAACTTACCATAGACTGGCTCCTAACCAGATATACGTTTCGCTATGTGAAATAAGTTTACAGACTAAGCTACCATATTCTGGCCTCCTAACCAGATATATTATCTTTCTCTTTGTGAAACAAGATTAGACTTATCACAGACTGGCCTCCTAAACAGATTTATGTTTCACTATGTGAAATCAAATTACTGACTTATCAAAGACCGGGCCTCCTAACCAGATATATTATCTTTCACTATGTGAAATAAGATTAGACTTACTATAGACTGGCCTCCTAAACAGATTTATTATCTTTCACTATGTGAAATAAGATTAGACTTACCATAGACTGGCCTCCTAACCTGATACATTATCTTTCACTATGTGAAATAAGATTAGACTTACCATAGACTGGCCTCCTAACCTGATACATTATCTTTCACTATGTGAAATAAGATTAGACTTACCATAGACTGGCCTCCTAACCTGATACATTATCTTTCACTATGTGAAATAAGATTAGACTTACCATAGACTGGCCTCCTAACCAGATATATTATCTTTCACTATGTGAAATAAGATTAGACTTACCATAGACTGGCCTCCTAACCTGATATATTATCTTTCACTATGTGAAATAAGATTAGACTTACCATAGACTGGCCTCCTAACCAGATATATTATCTTTCACTATGTGAAATAAGATTAGACTTACCATAGACTGGCTTCCTAACCTGATATATTATCTTTCACTATGTGAAATAAGATTAGACTTACCATAGACTGGCCTCCTAACCAGATATATTATCTTTCTCTTTGTGAAATAAGATTAGCCTTACCATAGACTGGCCTCCTAACCAGGTATGTTTCACTATGTGAAATAAGAGCACCTGCTAAACCGAGGTTCAGAGAAATGCTATTTATTTTACAAAACTAGAAAATACACCTACATAATAAATAGTCCTCTGCACAATTATACAGTACAATATATAAATTTATACAGGATGTAACGTTATCTATTTATGCCATCCTTAACAGTTCTATAATTTTCATTCTTTGAACATGAAATAGTTAATTTCTGAATACAATTGACTGTTATTGCTAACAATAAACTTTTGTCTATAAAATTTTCATATCTATACATGTCTCCCATTGTGACATCAAAATTTCATTCTGCCACCCTTACAAATTTCAGTTTCAATGCTTTTCATTTTAAATATGTGAAATATTGCTTAATTATTGATAACAAATGTGTGATATTTTTATCAATACATTGTTTCAATTACATCATGTGTATCTTCATATACCATAAATCTTTTATGTCACCACCCAGAACATACCACCATCTTGAATTTTCCTCCAGTGGTGTGATCCCTGTTTTCCTGTACAGGTCTACCAAGGTAAAATGGCACATCCTGGGTCTGTCAAAATCCAAAACAATGACATTTATTTTCCAAAAATAGGGATGCCCAGGTAAAGCATGAATTACTGCAGCTATAATATATTTCTTTACGATTCAATTTAGACCCATTATATTTGTAAACATGTACAAATTTTCCTTGGTAGATCTATAGTTGGTCACAACTAGCCTGTATAATAACATTAGAACCACCTACCCTTCCCACTCAGCAGCAGCTAAAGAAGGTTAGGTTATATTAGATATAGATTTGATAGATTATACAATGTAGATGTACATTAATTATTGTCTGTTTTCTGTACAGCACATGCTAATATGAATGATGACCATTACAACATCAAAATATCAGTCAAAATAACACGTTAACAAAATCAACAAGCTACAAGACAACATCTGAAAAATAGGCAAGAAAATAAATACATGGAAAATCAGATGTAAAAATAGGTCTGACAAAGTGACATGCACTCATGCAGTAAATACAGACCTTCTTCATCCAGTAATATATTGTCTGGTTTTATATCTCTGTAAAAGACAAACTAACTTTAAGATGTTTGCTGAATACTAAAGTCTATTTCAAAATCATTTAATTTTTGTATAAGACAACAACTGTGATTGGCCGTTTTATATATTTTATTTCTTGATAAAATGGTTAGGATTCTAAGTCACGCCCACTTCTGGAAATGCTTTCTGATGTCATGATAAGGATGTCGTCGCACAAAATCAAATGGATGAAGTTCCCAAGCTTTCTAATTTCACCTTAAGCTCCCACAATATGTCGGCTGGACTTCTGTCTCACTCTTCATATGTAAACTGTATCTTTCACTTGAATCTTAGTAGATAAATTTCTTTCCATAAACAGCCCTCCTTAGGCCTATATTGTGTGTCATTTCCACTGATTCAGTATGGCTGACTAGCATTTTATATTGGCGGTTGCTAAGGACAATTGATAGTAGCAGATATATTCTTCCGCTTTCTTTGTTATGTTCAGTTGATGTTTTTAGTTAAAAATCAAGATGTGAAGCCAATGTATTCTTGTCTTGAATCAAATTGTAAGGATTAACTTTAACAATTTTACAATTTATTAAGAAATAATATGGTTTAAGCTGGTACACACTTCTTTATAATCAGCTTTGCATATTATAAAGTTTGCCGCTTCAAATCATATTATTTCTTAATAAATTGTAAAATTGTTGAAGTTAATCCCTAAATAATATTTCCAAAGGTGGATAAGTGGTGTATATTGTCCGATTCACATAAGATGGTGGGGGGGGGAGTAGCATTTTGATTATCATACCAATGATTCTACTGACTTTTGAGTTATGACAGGGAAAGCCTTAGACAACCAAGCGTATGACGACAAGAATGATTACTCTTGCCATTATTATTTTAATGTATTACCTAAAATCAAAATTGTTGAGGTCAAGAAAGGGTTCACGAGACTCCAACCAGTCAGGTTATATGGATTTTACTGTACCTTCATGCTTAACCTAAGCTAAACTAATGAGATCACTTTTAAATCAAGAATTCAATATTTTGATTCACAAATTTTCATAAAACACTATTTCTTACTTTTCTATAATAAAATATTTCTTCTTAACCAATGAAGTAAGATATACTGCAATATTTTAATCAAAGACTGAAAGTTGGGCTTACAAATACCCAAGTAATAATATTGCCTAGTCTGACAGTAAGACCGAGATGATATCTTCCCTGTGATGTGCCTACACTGCCTAGAACTCTCTGGCTCTTTGTATGCAGAAGAATACAATCATTAAATTTAAAACTTCAAAGTTTGATAAAAGGATAATGGTTTTATCTGTTGTTGACAGACTTTTCCCCAATAGACCTTTCTTACCCCCAATTGGTTTCACCCAGCAGACATTCCATTTACTCCATCATTAGGCCTCATATATATATATATATATAGACTTCTTACTAACTTTCAATCTTAAAGATCTTTTATCCATAGACCTTCAATTTGTTTGTTTCATCCCACTCAAGAATCTTTCACTCATATGGAGATGTGACCAAATGTCGGTGAAGGGCTTCAAATTTTGGCCTATGCTCAGCACTTACGGCCATTGAGCAGTGACGGTTCTTTTAACGTGCCGACACCAACTGTGACAAGACCTCGGTTTTTACTGTCTCATCCGAAAGACAGAAAACCAACCTGCCGCTGGCTGGACTCACGACCTCACAATCAAGAATCAAGCGCGCTACCGACCGAGCCACGCTGGCTCCGCAGACCTTCAACTCATATATCTTACACATATAAAACTTTAACTCAAAGGCTTTACACTTATTTGCTTTACTCCTACAAATGTGGAAAGAAGACCAAGAAGAATATGTACATGTAGACTGATCTGGCCAAGAAACATATATATTGTTGTTTTAAGAAATCCATAAAAATATCTAAAATTACATTTCAGAAAAATTCTTGAACAAAAACATTTCTTCACCTACATGTAATTACAAATTAAACACATTAAATGAATGCATCAAAGTGAATGCAAGAGGAGATAATTGAAGAAATCATGCAAAAATGAATGAAAATGACAGTCTGAAAAGACCTAAAAAAAAGTGTCAAAATTAATATTCCAATTTCTATGAAAAAATACAAAATTTGATTCATACATCCATGTAGATCACTAAAAAACAATCTGTTTTTCGATTCCTGCAGCAGTTCTAGAGAATAACATTTTTAAAGAGCGGCCGCACCCTGGATACACCTCGGCTTAATCTGGCTGAAAACTACAAACTCGGTAAAGGATCTTGTGCACTTATTTCCTGTCAAGTTTTGTCAAAATCTCTTCAGTGGTTTCATAGAAAAAGTTGAAAATATGGAAAGTTTATGGACGAATGAATGGATGGACGGATGAACAGACAGATGGATGGATGGATGACATATGGGGAGTCATCACAATAGCTCACTTGAGCCTTCAGCTCAGGAGAGCTAAAAATAAGCAATGCTTAAATGTACATTGATAATAAGACAACAAAATCTCAACAAGCCTGTCATTTGGTATTCAAGAATTTGACCCTGGGACTCAGATTCCTTTGTTATACTCTAAAAGTAAAAGGGCAAATCTAGTTAATCTCTACCTTGACACAGAAGCCTGAACAGAAAATAATAATAACGGACATTCAGGAACCTCAACATGCCTTAAAATGTTGTAGAAGATATTTCTACTTTAATGTTATGTGTCAAACTGGATAATCATTTGCAAATATCTGTCAACAAGAACATTTGAAAGGTTTGGTCCTTTAAACATTCTAATATGTACAAATATTCCAAGTATTAAATTTGTATTGTTGACATCTTGTACATATTGTAAATCCAACTTTTGAACACAATGTTTCAATTATTGTCATTTTACTTTTGGAGATGTGGTAGTGAATGTCATAAATAATCAATTATGATGTCACACAGTCCGTGTACATGTGTGAGATTTCCCAGCATTCTATCCATCGATTACGGCTAATGATTCATAAGTCAAGTGCAATACATCTATAATTTTTCTAGGAAAGGAAACACTATCTAATTATAAAGCAACAGATACAACAACTTTAACACGATCACTCAGAGGTCAAATCAATCATATGTCAAATAATTTATATACAACGATGAAATGATGGCCATACAAAGACAATATGTCCAATTCTCCTACAGTTTATACCATCATTACAAATAAGACAATTTGTTCTGCCTCAAACTAAAATGTTGTCATTTCATTGGATATAAAGGCCCATGATTCTGTGGAGAGTCAGTGAAATAAAAATAGACAACAATGGCAGATGATCTGATTCACAACTCTGTGAATAGTGGTAATTGAAGACATAAACTAAATAGGAATGTGGTTCTCGAAAAAATTAAAACAGTTATAAGGTTTGTTACTGACCGTCCATCGGAATATGTCTGATTCCGCTACTGTTTACATTGACATTATAAATCTGACAATATGTCTGATTCCGCTACTGTTTACATTGACATTATAAATCTGACAATATGTCTGATTCCGCTACTGTTTACATCATTATTACAAATCTGACAATATGTCTGATTCCGCTACTGTTTACATTGACATTATAAATCTGACAATATATCTGATTCCGCTACTGTTTACATCATTATTACAAACCTGACAAAATGTCTGATTCTGCTACTGTTTACATTGACATTATAAATCTGACAATATGTCTGATTCCGCTACTGTTTAGATCATCATTACAAATCTGACAATATGTCTGATTCCTCTATGGTTTACATCATTATTACAAATCCGACAATATGTCTGATTCCTCTATGGTTTACATCATTATTACAAATCTGACAATATGTCTGATTCCTCTATGGTTTACATCATTATTACAAATCTGACAATATGTCTGATTCCTCTATGGTTTACATTGTCATTACAAACTGGTTTAGCCCACTTGTGGTGGTTTAGTGGTAGAGCATTCCACTCGTAAGTGGGTCATACCAAAGACTTTTTAAAATGGTAGTGACTGTTCCTTTGCCAAAGGCGTGGCATACGCAAATCGGGGTCCTGTGTAGGCCAAGAAAAATGTACTCATCCACACATCCTGGACAAGTGAAAATGGCTTGGGTACAAGTAGTTACATGTTGGAGTGGTCACTCATCCCCAGTCAGAAGTAATTTTTCTTCTTAATGTATAACAACTTACTTTTTAGCCTCTAAAACTCCCCGTGAACACAGTGCTTTTAAAATCCTTTACTGACATTTTAATTAATTAAAAGTCCCATGTCAGAGAAATCTAAGAAAAGGTAGTCTCAATGGTTCCATAAAAAAATATCACATGCTCCCTTTGCATTGTCATGGATACATTCAACATGGTCTCTTAGATAGACTTTTTTGTCCCTCCTGTAATGTACGTTGTTTTTGAAAAAACTATTACCTACTTAAATAAATTTTGGTTTTAAAAATCATTTTTTCAGAAATAGAGAAGTTGCTCAAATAACTTTCCTCATGCATGCAGTTTAAGTTAAAGTATGAAAGACTATTTGTATCATAAACTTAATGATCCCTCACGCAAAGTCAACAAGTAAATTCATTGTTTAATTGTTTTAACTGTACTATAATCTAGTTATAATGAAATATTGAAAAAAAAACATAGGTTCCCATAGTACATATGTAAACCCAAACTCCATCCCACATTACTTCTTGATCCACCTTCCAAATTCAAAAACAAAGATTGTGATGGATAGTTCTCATCAAAGTCTATCCACATTCGAAATTTCAAAGGGATATCATCTATGGTCTTCCCACAATGGACCTAAATGCAAAATCTAAACAAAATTGTTGACACAGTCCATCCCCCATTATTAGTTTGATCCCCATTCCAAAATTAAAAAACAAAGGTTGTGATGGATAGTTGTGATCAAGGTCTATCCAAATGTGAAGTTTTAAGATATCATCTACGGTCTTTCCACAATGGACCTAAATGCAAAAGCTAAACAAAATTGTTTACGCAGTACCCCGAGAATTTTGAATTTGAATTATCTCAGATTTTTTATACAAATGAAATATCGTTCTTTGCATTGTTCTAAAAATACATTTCAAATCAAAGTGCGATGGGGAGCAAAAGATGTATATCGTTAAAAACAGGGTTTTTTTTTACATAAATCCTGTCTGAAAAATGCCAAAATATAGGATTATTAATCATCATTAAATCAATGTACATGTAGTTATGTTCAACCTCATGATACATAAACTTCCTTCAAAATAAAATTTTAACCTTACAACTTGATTGTTTGTGATTTATTAGCATTTCTAGGTTTCATATTTTTTTTAAATTATATTAAAATTAAAATTTCTTTAAAAACAGAGAGGCTTAATCATAAAAAAACATTGTATTGATAGGGCAATAAACTCATTAATGATATTTCTTTCTATACAAAATGAAGTTACTTATGTATAAACCTTAAAATTTGAAGATTTGGAAATGGAAGCCTGAGAGACAACACCATTTTAGTATACACTGTCAGAAAAAATAACTCAACATGGTAAGACCATTCCAGTGCTAACTTTGATCAATTAACTGTGGCCAAAATGTAATTTGTTACTTAACTCTAAGGTTTTCATGTCAGAATGATGTTGTCTAGAAAGGTTTTTGGAGTTACTTTGATAAATAGGATTAGTTTCTCATTTCAATGCATTGCCTTACATACAACACAAACTGCTATATCTCTTCACGGTTACGGTAATTAAATTTTAGAAAATTGTTGACAGTCTCAATAGGGTTTCTTACAAATTGTAACTTTTAAGCTGGATTTTATACCGATTTTGGAAGTATTGCTTTTAACCCCAAATTAACAAGGGTTCCTCAGGGCCTTGATCATCACCTGAGATGAAATGGCACAATGCACAGACTTGGAGGAGGACATTTTCTACGACTAAGTATACCATCACATTATAGCTATATTGGCAACACCCCAGAACCTTAACACCTGCTCTCAAAGTAAAATATTTCACAATTCAGAAGAGAGCTTTATGCTCTTTCTAAAATAGATTCAGTTTTTCTTTACAATTCATAGATGTAGAAAAGAAGATTGTTTAGGACTTAAGTATATAGTCACTATATGGCTAAATTGGTTTATCCCAGACCCTGGACACCTGCTTCTATGGTAAGAAAATTCATAATATTGGTAGAGGGCTTTATGCACTTTCTGAATATAAATTCAGTTTTGCTTTACAATTCCTAGAAGAATCATATTATGGCCATATTTGCCCCATCCAAGACCCTGAACCTTTGCTCCCAGGGAAATAAATTTCAAAGTTTTCACAAAGAAGCTTCTCACAAACTTTGAAGATTATTCGGAAATTTAAAGTAGTTTTCAAGAAGAAAATGTTCAATTGTTTATAGACAACAGACAAAGACCAATGGCATAAGGTCACCTGAATGAGGTGAACTAAAATGTGTCATCATGAGCCCCCTAAGTTGTATTACAATTTTAAAATTTTTTATTTATTCCTTGTGAATATAAAGAACACAGATAAAAACATGTATCATTGTCCCATTTTTGTAGCAATTCATTAGGCATTGATGTAGAGATTCATCAGGCCACTTTTGTAGGATTCATCAGGCCACTTCTGTAAGGATTCATCAGCAACTTTTGTAGCGATTCATTCTGCATCTTTTATAGTGATTCATTCCGTCACTTTTGTAGCAATTTATTTCACCAAATTGTAACGATTCATTCCATCACTTTTTTAGTGATTCATTCTGTCACTTTTGTAGTGATTCATTCCAACACTTTTGTTGCAATTCATTCCACCACTTTTGTGATTCATTCTGCCATATTTGTAGCGATTCATTCCACCATTTTTGTAGTGATTCATTCTGCCATATTTGTAGCGTTTCATTCCACCATTTTTGTAGTGAATCATTCCGCCATTTTTGTAGTATTCATATTGCCATATTTGTAGCGATTCATTCCACCACTTTTATAGTGATTCATTCTGCCATATTTGTAGCAATTCATTCCGTCACTTATGTAGTGATTCATTCCTCCACTTCTGTAGTGATTTAATCTGCCACTTTTGTAGTGATTCAGTCTGCCACTTTTGTTGCAATTCACTCCACCACTTTTGTAGCGATTCAATCTGCCACTTTTATAGTGATTCATTCCACCACTTTTGTAGAGATTCAATCTGCCACTTTTGTAGCGATTTATTCCACCACTTTTGTCGTGATTAATTCCGCCACTTTTGTAGCCATTCATTTTGCCAATTTGTAGCAATTCATTCCACCACTTTTGTAGCAATTCAATCTGCCACTTTTGTAGCAATTTATTTTGCCAATTTGTAGCAATTCATTCCACCACTTTTGTAGCGATTCAATCTGCCACTTTTTTAGTGATTTATTCCACCACTTTTGTAGTGATTAATTCCGCCACTTTTGTAGCTATTTATTATGCCAATTTGTAGCAATTCATTCCACCACTTTTGTAGCGATTCAATCTGCCACTTTTGTAGCATTTTTTTTCCACCACTTTTGTAGCAATTCATTCCACCTTTTTTGTAGTGATTCAATCTGCCACTTTTGTAGCGATTCATTCCACCACTTTTGTTAGTGATTAATTCTGCCACTTTTGTAGCAATTCATTCCACCACTTTTGTCATGATTAATTCTGCCACTTTTGTAGCGATTCATTTTGGCAATTTGTAGCAATTCATTCCACCACTTTTTTAGCGATTCAATCTGCCACTTTTGTAGCAATTCATTCCACCACTTTTTTAGTGATTCAATCTGCCACTTTTGTAGCAATTCATTCCACCACTTTTGTAGTGATTAATTCCGCCCGTTTTGTAGCAATTCATTTCGCTAATTTGTAGCAAATCATTCGGCCACTTTTGTGGTGGTTCATTCTGCCACTTTTGTAGCAATTCATTCTGCCACTTTTGCAGCTATTCATTCCGCCACTTTTGTAAAATCTCATTAAGCCACATTCATAGAGTTACACCAGACCATGTTCGTAAACAAATATATTTTTATAAAAATAGAAATATTGATAAATTTTATCAATAACTAATGTGGTCTGATAAATTCATAAATCAAATTAAAGAGAATAATGATCATGTATTTCTATATAAAGTCAGATTACATGTATATAATTATTGTACACCTGTGTATAAAATCGAATTACATCTAAATAATGAAACCATACGTGTATATGATATCCAATCTCTTGTAAGTAATTTAGCATATATATGATATCCAATCTCTTGTAAGTAATTTAGCATATATACATGTATGACATCCAATTACTTGTGTATAAAATCGAATTACATCTAAATAATGAAACCATACATGTATATGACATCCAATCTCTTGTAAGTAATTTAGCATATATATGATATCCAATCTCTTGTAAGTAATTTAGCATATATATGATATCCAATCTCTTGTAAGTAATTTAGCATATATATGACATCCAATTACCTGTGTATGATACAGTTCCTTTGGAGATAATCCAGCGCCATGGCAACCTCACTAACATAAAGTTTGACATGACTCTCATCAAAATGAACTTCTTGTTGAATATGAAACCGTAAATCTCCACCCAAGAGAAGATCCACCACCATAAACATATCTTCTTCATCTTGGAAAGTGAACCACAAGTTGACAAGGAATGCATGGTCCAGATGTGTAAGAATTTCAACTTCTCTGAAGACATTACGTACAGCATCTTTTTTTATACACATGCACTTGTTCATATACTTCATTGCATACATTTTTTTGTTGTCTTTCTTCTGTACAATGCAGACCTTTAAGGAAATTGTGACAGTTCATTAGGAAAAAGATTGTAAAAATTCCTGAAAATATAAATATTCTGTTATAATTATTAGATTCTTAACATTGTTTCTTCACAGCTAACACATTATTCACAGTTTTTCAAGGACTTTTTATTAAGGAAAAAACACCAAGAACTTTATAATTGATTATGGATTAATTTGGGTTCCATTTAATACTATATAATGTTATGGTCTTCACCTCTAAGTCTTCGCAAGTTCTGTAAGAATCAATCAAGTAATATGATGACATAACTGCTTCAATCAATCTTTCGGCTTTTCAAAGACTTAAACAAAATATATCGTTTTTGAAACATCCCCAGTGTTTTAATTCCATTGGTAGCCATATTTGTTCCGTTTTCTGAATTGAAACAAGCCCCCACAACTGATATAAAAGGCGAGAGAGTTTGCAAAATCAATCATCAACTACAGTTGCAAAGAACAAACGTGTGAATAATGAAGTTTGAGTATAACTCACCTGCATTTCGAAAATATACATTGTATATTGATATCAACAAAGTTCATTTACTCAATCAGGGCATTTAGCTGGCTAATTTACAGTTCACAAGCATGTAATTAATTAGTTTAAACATGAGAATATCAAACATAATTCCAAATTCCCCATGAGAAAGTCATAAAATTATAAATAAACGAGAGCTCAGACCACCTATTATGATATGAATGTCCTCACTTCCAAAATAAGAAATCAGAGACAAGTCAGACCAAGGTCAGCTCAGAAATATATCTTCAAAAACTTGGCTGGTTTTAATAGATAACTTACATCCATTTCAAAAAATTTGATAACAATGTTTCACAGTTATGTCTCTTGTAATGTTTATTTGTTGTCATCTTTGTAAAAATACGAGAAGGGGTACCTTGTCTTTGGTCAAGTGTGTGTGACTCACCTGCCCACTTTATTTTACCGAGTTCACCAGAATGTGTGCACAATGTAAACAACACAACAAAAGGGCAGGATTTTATTTATTTTTACGTTTAAAGTGAATATTATTTTACAGATACTAAAGTAATGAATTTAAAACTAATTATAAAATCTATTAATTACATATCTTTATTGAATTGAATTGTTTATGATTTGTTCTGCGGCCTCGCCTTTTAAAGCGGAATTGCGAGCTAATTTCTATTGATAACTTTTAACAAAAATGTCTACCTGTGGAACAATAAATCAGGGGTGTTTCAAAAGCATTATATATATTTTTTTGAATTCAAAAATTGTTTAAAAGTTACGATGACAGCAAGTTTCTAGAAACCTAGAGTCATTTCTAATGTCTTCTCGAGACAAACAACATATTCAAGTCTTTTTGCCTGGCTACAAAAATCTTAAGTGGAGTGTGATGATAAGATAATTGTATCTCTTACCTTTCCAAAACTTCCTTTTCCAATTGCTCGTAGAATTTGAAAATGATCAAAATTTACTGCAAATAACACAAAAAGATACAATCAAATCTATTTACAGAAGACATGTTTTACCATTAAAATGAACAACATTGCAATAAACTATAGGCCTGTTTTTTTTATTCTTAACCATCAATCTGGTAGAAAAATATTTTTATGATTTAGTGTTTTTTAATGGTTTAGTTTAAACTGTGTGGTTAAATGGTTAAAGAAAATCCCAACCGAAATCAAGAGCATAATTAAGAAAGTTTAAAGTGCATTTTAATCAGCATATTCCTGTCTCATTAATTAGTGACCAGAAGCGATTAAAAGTAATTGTAAAGAATGATTTGGTAAATTATATTTCTTGTTTCTATACAATAAATATACAGAAAAAATTAACATAAATTGTGATTTATATTTGAAAATTATAATTTGATATAGCTTTGCTCTTGTCCATTTTCTTGTCGCTTTTGTTTCCTTCTCTGTCTCGCCTTGACTTTCAATATACTTGTTTCAAATGTAAATCAATCAATTTGAGTTATTTTTCTGTAGGTTTATTGTACAGAAACTTGAAATATAATATATATCATTCTTCACGCTAATCTATTTTCTTGTCCCTTTAAGATGCTTCTTGTCGCTAATTAGTAAGACCTTCATATTCAAACACAAATGCCGTTTTCAACCATTCCGGTTTTTTACTCCCTAAAACATGTTTATTGTTTTTGACTAAAATGTAGTCAGGTTGTTTATAACCTTGAACAAGTTTGAGTATAAAAAAACAAGCCTTATGTAAAAAAGTTACTTAGATATGGCCTTGACAAATAAAATAAACAAAGGGGAATAACTCTAAATACATGGGCGGAAGGAGTGCAATCTTTACATGCAACACAATACAAACAATTTATCTACATAAGATGTATACCTGCACTAAATATGGAAAGCCTAATTGTAGAAATAATGAAGATATGGTATTGACAAATAGTTAGGATGAATGGACAAATCAATTGCTGTGTTATTAGGTAAAATTCATACAGCTTAAATGCAGACATATACATTTTGTATACTGTATTTTTTCCTAACTTTGTCATTAATCATTTGCTACCATATATGAGTGCAGACTGGAAACAATTTTGTATTCCAAAGAAGACAATAAGATTTTGTGTCCTGTATAACTAAATAACTTAGAGATCAAAGTGTAATTTTGTAGCATTCAAACAAGAAAATCACTGAAACACAGACATGATATATACTTTATTTTTTCCTATGAGTCCAGGCTCAATACAATTTTGTATTCAAAAGAAGACATTGAGATTTTGTATATTGTATAACTACGAGACAAAAGCTATGACATACATATCTGTGCCAATGGGTCTGCAGTACGGAAAAATGTAATCAATAGATTGTAAGTATATATGAGGTATCATGGCTGATTTGTTTTCTACATGAAATATTCATAGATCAATCTGAATTAGGCACTTACATATTGACGCTACCAATAACTACTGTACAGATTAAAAGGTGCTGTACATTCCCAACCGAAATGACATTATTACATTACAAATAATAACAGTCCTACTACAGGCACTTATATAATAACACCATAAATACTGTGGAGACTACATCTCGGGCCAGTAGTACATCTCTGCTACAGGCTGCTGTAGTACAGACACGATAATGGCAGTCGGCTGCCTGCTACAGGCACTTTATGCTATAGCTACTGTACAGACTACAGGGGATGTACATCATGGCTGCCAGTAGATGACACGATAAAGGCAGTCCTGCTACAGGCACTTTATGCTATAGCTACTGTACAGACTACAGGGGATGTACATCTCGGCTGCCAGTAGATGACACGATAATGATAGTCCTGCTACAGGCACTTTATGCTATAGCTACTGTACAGACTACAGGGGATGTACATCATGGCTGCCAGTAGATGACACGATAAAGGTAGTCCTGCTACAGGCACTTTATGCTATAGCTACTGTACAGATGATGTATAGCAGTACTGTACAGACTTCAGACTTCAGGGGATGTACAGTAGATGACACTCGGCTGCCAGTAGCTATGCTACACGGGATAATGATAGTCCTGCTACAGGCACTTTATGCTATAGCTACTGTACAGACTACAGAGGCTGTACATCACGGCTGCCAGTAGATGACACGATAATGATAGTCCTGCTACAGGCACTTTATGCTATAGCTACTGTACAGACTACAGGGGATGTACATCATGGCTGCCAGTAGATGACACGATAATGAGAGTCCTGCTACAGGCACTTTAACATTGAAGCTATAGCTACTGTACAGACTACAGGGGATGTACATCACGGTTGCCGGTAAATGGCACTGGTGTACCACTGATATTGACAATCCTGCTATAGGATAGTGTGGTATTGATTGTCAAATAAATTGTGATACTTAAATCTGATATCTTCATCTTACAAAATGTCAATATTGCTGATGTCTTGGGAAAAGTTGACAAGACAATCTGAAAAATTGCAGACAAAATTGTGCTATCAAGAAAAATGTCAACATGACCCTAAGACCTATAAGTCAGATCTTTTGATGAGGCAGTATAACTAAGACACATCTGTCAAATATTGCCATGACATGTCAACAACTCCTCCCCCCAACACCCAAAGAAAAAAAAAACTTTAATCTACAGATATGTTGATATAACTATCACAAATATGTCAGACAGATGTTGCTGTCTTGAGAAATTTTGACATAATTGTTGTCTTTTTCCTCCTTATATAATTGGGGCCTGAAATTCATGCCTATTTCCTATAACCACTGACACTTTCATCCCCAAAATGAGGAAGATAATTCGAAATATGAATGTAAACTGATTTGTCAAAAATGTGATATGTTTTTATTCTGAAATTACATTTAACATCAGAGATTCATATTATCCAGGAAAAACTTTATGTGAATACATGTGTTGTGAAAGGTATTTCATTATCTCTTGATTTTAGAAAAACCGTTTGACTGTTGACTTTGTGGAATAGAACTGTAAATTCACCTAAAAACATCCAAAAACATGAAAAATCCACTAGAATGCAGAAATAACTCACATACGGTTTCCATCAAAATAAAATAATGGTAGATTTTTGCAAGCCGCTCATTTTAAGGTAACATATTTTTTTATCCAGCTTTAATAATTTTGAAGTTACATGTATTGAATCAAAAATATCCTAAGCCATGGCAGCCATGTTTGGTCCTAGCCCCTTTTCATCTGCAAATTTTATGCAGCTTTAAGTGGTTATACTTCCTGTAAGGTTTATTTCAAACTGGCCCAATGGTTCTGGACCAGAAGTAAAAAATGTTGAAAATTTTACAAATAAAAACTTATATTTTTCGTTTACTTAGGTGCCTGTGACCTTGAGCTCTGACCCTATGACCTTCCAATTTTGTCAAAATGATCCTTAGATAATTACAACAACTTTCTCTTATATATTTGGAGTACAAAAAAGTTTATAAGTTTCGAGTTATTAACAATATGTAATAAAATTGTACCCTATGTTACTGAAGCACCCCTAGTGGCAGGTTTATAGACAGATTTCACTTTCGTTCACAAACTTTGTAATTAACTTTGCAGTCATGCATACAAAATTAGAAAGTCATCTGATCATTGGTTCATGAGAAGATTTTTTAAGATGTACCAAGGTTTGGTCCTTTTTGGCCTCTTTTGTGACCCCAATTGGTCCTAGCCCCTTTTCATTTCTAAACTTTTTGCGACTTCACATGGGGATGCTATATGCCAGTTTGGTTGAAATTGGCCAAGTGGTTCTTGAGAAGAAGTTGAAAATGTGTAAATGTCAAAGATGCACGGCGAACGACGACAGACTAAAGATGATCCCAACAGGCCAAAGGCTCAGATGACCTAAAAACTTCCTGTTCAATACAAATATGTTTTTTAAATCAACCTTAAAAAGTAGCACATTGTAGCCATTTGGTTGTAATGGTGAATATAGAAATAAATTACTTCATGACCAAACTTATTGATAAATTACCAAAATGCCTCGGAAAAACCCTGTAATTGACTTTTATCTTGATTAATATTAACCGTAAACAAAACTATGACATACCTGACAAATTGAGGTTGTTATCTAGATACTAATGTCAACAAATCACTAACAATCATTTTAGTTAATATTTTCATCTTCCCAAATGTCAACATAATCATGATAGTCTTAAAGGGGCATTAGTTTTGTTTTTTGTTTTCATAAAATGTTCATTCCTTTTTAACTATGTACTTTGATTGATACACAATAACTAAAACCCTATATACACATGACACACAGGCATAACAATACTGAAATTCCTTTTTTGTGAAAATTGCTTAAGAAATCCAGTTTGGCAATTATCCATATGCAATAGGGAACTTTCGAGTTAGTCCGGATTACCGTCATAATCCTGCTTTTATTATCGCCAGTTGCAGGATTCTAGAAAAATGTTCCTCAATGTAATTTCCTGTTTCAGTAATATATGGATAGCCCCGGTAGCGCAATTGGCAAAAGCGCTCTGCTAATGTTCGGAAGGTTCTGAGTTCCATCCCTGGTCTGTACACACATTTTCCAGCATGCTACATTTCAGTAATTTGGCATTCAACTTAATAACCCACTGTGGTATGTTTAAAGAGTCTCTTGGATTTATTTACACAAAATAATATTAATGCACTCCAACATAAGCATATTTCCAAAAACGTTACAGGTAAATAAAAAAACTGGAAGAACATATGAGGAACAAAATCGAAAAGGTGCTTATAAATGCAAAATGTAAACAAACAGTATAGGTAGCCTTATCGTCGTAAAACCACTGTCCAGATTTGCTATTCTCTTTCCTACCCGTAGTTTCATGTGCCCGAAATCACTCGTGCATATTTTTTATTATTCATGAAGCCTCGACCAATGGGAGAAAACAGTGCACGCATTCATCAGCTAATCAGATTGAGGCTATTAAACAATTTTAGAATTGTATTAGATCAACGGACTTCTTGATAATTTCAGTTGCCGATCACAACTACTGTGATTGGATAAATTGAACACACTTACTCCTTTATAAATATTCATTAGCTACAAGTGATTTCGGGTACATGAAACCACAGGTAGGCAGGTGTATAGCGATTCCAGACCATGGTTTTATGACTATGAGGGCGCCCATCTATACAAACGTCTATGCACATTCGGGGGTTCTATATTTCCTTGTTTTTGAAACCAAAATCATATCGTCGAAAGCTAAAAAATTGTAACGACCCCTTTACCTTATATCCATATAACCGAGATGTAGTGTCGTGAACCATTTCTTGACCCGGACACATTCAAATTTTAGGTAATAAAGAATAGCAACATTAAATTTACACTGACAAAAAAAATTGTTCTTTTTTGTTATCCTACCTATGAATATCCAGCGGGGAATATAAATTTTTTTTCCATAAAAATTGTCATAGCCAAAAATTGAGTAGAATCATCCGCAAGATAATAAAAAAATTAATCCGCCTATCACGTTTTGTGAAGAGGACAATACCTCTGTCAGCAAAGTACTTCTAAAGCCAATTCATTTCCACAGATAGTTGTATGTCAATTCAATACCAAACGGCATTATGGTAATTACCTTGTTGGTAAATACATGTATACCTTCATAAATAATTCTACAATCAAATAGGTGATGGTCATGAATGAGTTAATTGATGGGCAGGAGTCAGCTAAAACATGTGTACGAGTCAACCAGTCCACTTAGGTACGAGTTGTGATGGATATGAGATAACAATAACCTATATGTTGAACTTATTCATCTGAGGTTGCCTTGAATATTACGCAACTCCATTTGTATTTATTGTCATTACGAGTAAAAATCATTTTTTAATCTTCATTCTCAGATTACTAGAAAACAGAGAATCACTCAGAAGCGTAAATAATGGAAAAATAATTAATATAAAATCATATAAACATTTTGCAAAGCATATTGCCATTTAAATAAAAATTAACAACCTTACTGAGTATAAATTGCTGGTCATGGGCCTTTCAGGAAATATAATCAGAGACATATGTAACTGCATGTCTCTGGTATATACACTCAGTATTGAAAAATATTTACATTGTGTAGGCTACATATGTTTGAAAGGTATTAGAGGTTGATTTCAATAATGGATACCAGACTTTTGACTGAGGAAATACAGCATGTTATTTCCATAGTTAACGAATTAGGAAAAATCTGCATGCATAACACAATTTTATTTCAAAATACAATGACAACCATGAAAACATCACAATTTTTTTCACACCATTTATTATTTATATCACCTGCGAGTACTGATGACGTATCTGTTATGCTGTTATAACAAACTACATAGATCAGCGTTATGATTATAAAGCCTTCTGCTTATACATGTATACATTGCTGCATAGGTATTCAATTTTCTATATGACTGGGCAGTATTGTACCCTTACACTATACTTCCCCTCAGTAGCACTTTTAAAATATCCAGGTCAATATGTGTACAGTAAAACCTTCTTTAGTGACCACCTGTGTATAAAGACCACCTGGTCATAAAGACTGTTTTTTGCTGTTCCCAATAGTACCATTTGTGTACAAATCAACCTCTATATAAAGACCACCTCCCTATAAAGACAGGTTTTGTTGTGTCTCTAAGGAGGTCTTCATATACAAATTTCACTGTATATGTTAACATTTTTTAAACGTCAAAGACTGTCACGAGTTTTTCATCACTGAACAACACAGCTACTAATGTACTTACACAGTAAGGGGATTTTTTATAGAACATATTTCGACAAGTCTTCAAGACCTATATTTTTCAGCAAAATCCATTGATTAAAAAAGCAAATATTAAGAATAAAAGTGTAATTTGGAAATTTCAAACTTGAAGTTGAGTTTATTTTGCTGAACTGCACATATATGTGTAATTTCCCCCCCAATATAATGTGTTATTAACCCCATACTGCAAAATGTGCTTTGACTTGATCCCAAGAAATCCACCTACAACCACATTTCTGATAAATGGAACTACCCATATGAGTGTTAAGTATTGTTGATAAATATTTTATATTCAGTTGAGTTAGCGAATTAGAATATAACAATATATAAATATACAGTAGAAATTTGATGCATCAAAGTTCAAGGGACAACCTAGAAAAGTTCAAAACAATGGGAATTCAACTCAAGGATGGTAACCGAGAATCATGTTTTTTAGTTTTAGAGGTTCTATAAGGTGTATATGACTACTTCGAAATCATTTAAAACATATATTATCATAAAAGATATATTATCATTATAATTAATAATTATTTATAGTGCTATATTTAATTTAATGTTAGTGAAATTGAAACATTGAGTGTTTATTAGGAGAAGAATTATCAAGGGGCCATATCGTACACTTGTAAATTTGGACTTCGAATTATATGTAGGGATTTTTGTTGTTTTTATAGAAATGGGCCCAAGCATTTATTCAAAACATCAAGAAATTTGACTCATAAAACTTTGATTCATAAAATGTCTATAAGTAGTGTTAAATAAACAAACATATTCGGGATTTGTCTGTAGTTTGAAACATTGAGTCATCAAGTTTTACTGTAACAGGTAATTTTTCTTTTTTTTATTTCATAATTGTTCAGCCTTGTAATGAAACTGCAAACAATAGTAAGCACTGACAAATACAGATTTAAATGTCTATAGGGCATGATCACAAGTTGATGACTGTTTTTGAGAGTTCCACCATATTTCATGTATTTATACATCTGCTATGAATTCAGGCACAAATGTATTTTATGTCAATTATTTTGCTAGTGGAACTATATATCATCTGAATTGCTATACATAAGGGATTTCAGATTGAGATACAGTTAAGGGAATATTGACAATTTCATTAGTGTCAAACAGATTTATTTATGGATATTTTACCTGTTTGGCTTTTTTTAATATCAGCAAATTGCGATGAAAAAAGGAAAAACAAGAGGTCCAAGAGGCCTTAAGTGGCTCACCTGGCAAAATTGGTAAAAATTGCAGAAAACATAAAAATGTGTAAAAGAAAAAAAATGGCTAATAAACATGAAAAACAGTAGGCTCATTGGGCCTTAATAATCACCTGAGTGAAATGTATTTTACTGACAATATATTGAAAGCGAAGTTCATTTAAAAGGGGAAATAACTTTCACAAGGATCACTCTCACAATTTCTGCACAATAAATTTTTTGTTGATCTTTGTGGTGATCACTGGATAATAGGAAAAACAATCCAAAACATGAAAATATCCTCTTAAAAGGGAAAATAACTCCCATTAGGGTAAACCTGACAATTTAATTCCTACTGACTTTTTCGTAGATCTTTGAGTACTAAACATTTTTGCTTCTTTTTCTTTCTCTCTATCTATTATACTTTTCAAGATAACTGTCAGAAACATGAGAAATCCACTAAAAGGGGAAATAACTCCCATAAGGATCGACCAGACAATTTCGGCCCTATCAACATATTTGCTTCTTTAAACTTCTCTCTATCTATCACACTTTTCAAGATAATAGGAAACAAACATGAAAAATCCACAAAAAGGGGCAACCTGACAATTTCGGGCCTATTGACATTTTTTGTAAATCTTCCTATTATACCTTTCAAGATAATGTCAAAAAACATCCAAAAACATGAACAATCTTTTCTAAAGGGGAAATAACTCCCATAAGGGGCAATCTGACAATTTCGGTCCTATTGACTTTTTTGTAGATCTTGTGTGCTGAACATTTTTGCTTCTTTCACTTTCTCTCTATCTATTATACTTTTGACGATAATTGGATAAAACTGTCAAAAACAAAAGAAATCCACTAAAAGGGGAAATAACTCCCATAAGGATCGACCTGACAATTTTGGCCCTATCAACATTTTTGCTTCTTTAAACTTCTCTCTATCTATCACACTTTTCAAGATAATAGGAAACAAACATGAAAAATACACAAAAAGGGGCAACCTGACAATTTCGGCCCTATTGACAATATTTGTAGATCTTTCCATGCTGAACATTTTTGCTTCTTTCACTTTTACTCTTCCTATTATACTTTTCAAGATAATGTCAAAAAACATCCAAAAACATGAACAATCTATTTTAAAGGGGAAAAACTCCCATAAGGGGCAATCTGACAATTTTGGTCCTATTGACTTTTTTGTAGATCTTGTATGCTAAACATTTTTGCTTCTTTCACTTTCTCTCTATCTATTATACTTTTGACGATAATTGGACAAAACTGTCAAAAGCATGAGAAATCCACTAAAAGGGAAAATAACTCTTTAAAGGGGTGACCTGACAATTTTGGCTATATTAACTTTTTTGTTAATATCTGTAGATTTTTGCAAGCCACTTATTTTAAGGTAACATTTTTTTCTCTAGCTTTAATAATTTTGGAGATACATGTATTAAATAAAAAATATCTGCTGAGTCATTTGCTCTAAATTTAGCCATGGCTGCCATGTTTGGTCCTAGCCCCTTTTCATCCACAAACTTTATTCGGCTTTAAGTGGTTATACTTCCTGTCAAGTTTGGTACAAATTGGTCGAATGGTTCTGGAGAAGTAATAAAAAATGTCGAAAATTTTACAAAAAAAACTTATATTTACCATTTACTTAGGTGCCTGTGACCTTGACCTTTGACCCCATGACCTTGAAATTTTGTCAAAATAATCCTCAGATAATTCCTAACAATTTTCTCATAATCTTTGTATACAAAAGTCGATCAGTTTTGAGTTATTAAATAATTTGTAATACAAATATACCCTGTGTTACAGAACCATCCCCTGTAATTGCTCGTTTATGGACAGATTTCATTTTCAATCACAAACTTTGTAGATATTGCCTTTACAATCATGCATTTGGCATTGACTTGACATTTGGCTATAGCAATAGCTCACTTGGACCTTTGGACCATGTGAGCTAAAAACTAAATGAGATTAAAACAGCAAAAAGAGATTGTCTTTAACATTTACTGGCATATACATGTAATTATGTCCTCCAAGAGAAATTCACATTGTAAAGTGTCTTGTTTCTTTGTTCCAAGAATTATTTTATATCCTGCCAAATAGAGATACCAATAACTGTGAAGTGCCACAAATTTTGACATGTGATATGAACTTACGCCAATGCAGTGAGGGGTCTTTTATGTGACATCAGTTCTAAGTATCATGACTTTCATCAGTCCTGTATAGCACATGGTAAAGCAACCAGCAATATCTTAAAGGTACTGTCACACTATACCCTATAGCGCTAATGGACGTCGAACGTGTAGAAAAATTGTGACAGAAAATTATCCATTGGTGAAGGTGCTATTGCGATCAATGTATGGGAAGCATAAAACGGACAAAATCCACAATGAACGCATGATCAATGCACAAAATGTACAATTAACACAAAATCAACACACATATATAGGATGTACAACGTTCAATTAACAGACATCAACGTATAAGAAACACGCTTGTACCGCATAAAAAGTATAAGGAACGGACAAAACATTTTTTTAACCTCTGACAAACATATTTTTACTGGTCATATGATTGACAAAACAGGCATAAAAATTCTGTTATATATCCAAATGGGCTTCCAACAGATCAAAACATGCCTGGATCAGGGCAGCTTGATACTGCAGACAAGCTCTAACATGACGAAACTCGATAATATGTTGATCAATGAATTCAAAACTTTCAGAAAGTCCTTACCCATACAATGTAGGAAAACAAATGAGAGTTATAGTATATTTGGCAGACCACCACAGTCCAGGGGAGTTGTAGCAAAAATATCTAATGAGAGCAAAGAACACCTTCAATCATATAAAAAATCTCAGATATCAAAGTATTAATCTTTAAGATGTCCAGTATATAGATACAAATCTGGTAAAAAATGGACAAACACAGACCTCTGGAAATCAAGAGGTGGGATCAGGTGCCATGGAGTAGTAAGCATCCTCTATCGTTCGGTCACACGCTCCATGAGTCCGTAGTCAAATCCAAATGAAATACATGAGGAATGAATCTTGGTCACAATTGGTACTGATGTCTCAACAACTGCAATCGTACAGGCAACTCAACATTTCACTTGGTAAAACACAGTAATCGCAAACGAGACTATCATACCAACCGTAAAATTTGCAGAACGTTGACATCAAACCCGGTTTTCGATATCCCTGTCAAAAATTTGTTAGTGAGTAGTTTACCTCTGTATATGAAATGTTCATATGTTGAAAACATCCCTGGCTTTTCAGATCATTTGTGAAATATAAACTCTATATAAGGGTGACTGTGGGATATTACTACTTCAATGTGGAAAATTTACAATGGAAAAGCCAAAATTGTCATATTTGTCATATAGCTCAGTTGTTAGTTTCCCATCTGTGTCAATAGTAAGTAAAATATTTAAGTATGAAGCATGTATGCTTGATTTTATTGGGATATATTGCACTGACATATGTGTGAAAATTGTCATTAATTTACAAAATGTCTTCAACATATCTAAATGTCAAATTAACGGACATCACTAGCTTTTTCTTCTTTTGATTCAGCAGTTTCTGAATGAAATCTGCTTCATATGAATAAAGAATTAGCTCAGCCAATGAAGGGACACAATTCGTTCCCATAGGAATGTAGACAGTTTGTTGAAAGACTAGGTCTCCGAACATCACAACATCAGTTTTGTCCAGTGGACCAACGTTTCACATCCATTATTTATCAGTTCCAATGTGTTCCTTGTCAGTTATTATACGTTTAACATCCCTTGCATATCGGGTAGTACTCTGGTCATATATTAGGTTTACCGGATGCAATCCGGTAGCGTCATGACTTTCACCTGTCATGTATAGCACATGGTGGATGGACTTTCAACACCTTTAGCGTCATGACTTTCACCCGTCATGTATAGCACATGGTGGATGGACTTTCAACACCTTTAACGTCATGACTTTCACCCGTCATGTATAGCACATGGTGGAGGAACTTTCAACACCTTTAGCGTCATGACTTTCACCCGTCATGTAGAGCACATGGTGGAGGAACTTTCAACACCTTTAGCGTCATGACTTTCACCCGTCATGTAGAGCACATGGTGAAGAGACTTTCAACACCTTTAGCATCACGACTTTCATCTGTCATATACAGCACATTTTATGGTGTTTTTTTTTGTTTAATGTCCCACTCAAGAATTTTTCATTCATATGGAGATGTCAACATTTTTTTTAATGCCGGTGAGGGCTATGCTCGGCATTTACAGCCATTGAGCAGTAAGGGTTCTTTAAAGTGCCGACACCTACTGTTACATTCAGTTTGAAAGGCAGGAAACCAACCTGCCGCCAGCTGGACTCGAACTCACAACCTCACGATCAAGAGTTGAGCATGCTACCAACTGAGTCATGAACTGGAAGTGGTGCTGCCCAAATTTTCTCTGAAGTTACATACCATTATGACAAAACGTAACGGAAAGGAACAACTCCATAAAGGTCTATTGACCCATACCAGTAGGTAAAATTACCCGTTTTCCAGGTAATTTTTTTACAGATAAAGAAAAGGCGCAGAAATATTTTTCACCACAGAAAATTGACCCAGGTATATTTTCTACCACAGAAAAAAGTATATTTTTACAATATATATATAAAAAATATATATATTCAACAGTTAATAATGACCATGTTGTACAAGTTACGCATGTTTTAATAGGCTGGAATTATAGCTATATACATGTACATGGAAAATATGTGGTGTTTGCAAGATGTGCAATTTCCTTTGAAAATTACAACATTTATGATGGCATAAAACAATGTTTCCATCAGTTTTTTCTACACGAAATTTATGCGATCATGTCAAGAGAGACAGGTTTTTATGTTGCAGGGATATGGCATAGCAATGTAATGGGCACAAGTCAGCCAATTCACTTAGGTATGAGTGTGATGAGTATGAGATGACTATAACCCATATGTTGAACTTATTCATCTAAGCTTGCCTTGAATATTACACAACTCCATTTGTATTTATTGTCATTATGAGTAAAAATCATTTTTAGATCTTCAAACTGAAATTGCTAGAAAACAGAGAATCACTCAGAAGCGTAATTAATGGGAAGATAATAACTTTATACAAACATTTTGCAAAGCATATTACCATTTATTTACAAAATTAACAACCTTGCTGAGCATAAACCGCCGGTCAGGATATTTCATGATGTATGCATGTTAACACAGTGGTCAACTTTCATGATGTATGCATGTTAACACAGTGGTCAACTTTCATGATGTATACATGTAAACAAAGTGGTCAACTTTCATGATGTATACAAACAAAGTGGTCAACTTTCATGATGTATACATGTAAACAAAGTGGTCAACTTTCATGATGTATACATGTAAACAAAGTGGTCAACTTTCATGATGTATACATGTTAACACAATGGTCAACTTTCATGATGTATATATGTTAACACAGTGGTCAACTTTCATGATGTATCAGTAAACAAGTGGTCAAATATGAGCATACATGTTTATGGCACTTTCATATGTATACATGTACAATGTCAACTTTTGATTTACATGCACAAAGTCGTCAACTTTCAAGATGTATACATGTAAACAAAGTGGGATGTTACTGTAAACAAATCAACTTTTGATGTATATATTGTGGTCAACTTTCATGATGGTTAACCTACTTTCAGTACATGTAACAAAGTTCACTTTCAGATGTAAATGTTCAATGCTTTCATGATGTATACATGTAAACAAAGTGGATCAAGATGTATAATGTAAACAAAGTGATCAATCAAGATGTATACATGTAAACAAAGTGATCAACTTTCATGATGTTATGTAAACCCCTTTTCAAGATGTATACATGTTGTGGTCAACTTTTTGATATAACACAGTGCTTTCATGCCATGTAAACAAAGTGTTCATGATGTATACATGTTAACAAATAAACTTTCATGTTTATAATGTTAAACGTGGTCAACTTTTGATGTATACATGTTAACACAGTGTATTTTATTTACCGTCAGTAAACAAAGTGGAACTTTTGATGACATTTAACAATTGGTCAAGATGATGCATACATGTTAACACAGTGGTCAACTTTTATGATTTTGTAAACAAAGTGGTCAACTTTCATTTCTTACTGTAAACAAAACAACTTTCATGATGTATATATGTTTCAGTTCAAGTTTCATGATGATACATGTAAACAAATTTCAAATGATGTAACAAAGTGGTCAACTTTGAATATATTAACACAGTTGTCAACTTTCATTTGTATTACTAAACAAAGTCAACTTTCTGATGTATACATGTAAACAAAGTGCCAAAAATCTGTATACATGTAAACAAAGGTCAATCATGATGTACTACATGTAAACATATGGTCAACTTTCTGATGTATATACATTGTAGTTAACACAGTGGATCATAACTAAATACAAAGTCACTTTCATGATGTATGCATGACAGTGGTCAACTTTCAATGTATAATGTATAAAGATCACTTTCATGATGTGTAGTTAACACAATGGTCAACTTTCAACTATATATGTTAAAGCACTGTCATCTGTGATGTTGACAGTAAACAAAGTGGTAACTTTATGAATACATGTAAACACAATGGTCAACTTTCATGATGTATACATGTAAACAATCAACTTTTAAGATGTATAATGCACTGTAAGTGTAGTTTCAAGATCAATACATGTAAATAAAGTGGTCAACTTTCATCTGTACAGTAAACAAAGTGGTCAACTTTCAATGTATATAAGCACAGTGCTTTCTGTACATGTTAACACAGTGGTCAACTTTCATGATGTATACATGTAAACAAAGTGGTCAACTTTCATGATGTATACAGAACAAAGTGGTCAACTTTCATGATGTATACATGTAAACAAAGTGGTCAACTTTCAAGATGTATACATGTAAACAAAGTGGTCAACTTTCATGATGTATATATGTTAACACAATGGTCAACTTTCATGATGTATATGTAAACAAAGTGGTCAACTTTCATGATGTATACATGTTAACACAATGGTCAACTTTCATGATGTATACCGTACATGTAAACAAAGTGGTCAACTTTAAATGTATACATGTTAACACAGTGCAACTTTCATGTAGTTGTACATGTAAACAAAGTGGGCTTTCATGATTATACATGTTAACACTGTCAACTTTCTGATGTTGTACAGTAAACAAAGTCGTCAACTTTCATGATGTATACATGTTAACACTGGCATCTTTCATGATGTTACCGTACATGATCAAGTGGTCAACTTTCATGATGTATATGTAAACAAGCACTTTTCATGATACATGTAAACAAAGTGGACACTTTCATGATGTATACATAAACAAACAACTTTCATGATGTATATATAACACAGTGGTCAAGTTTCTGTACTTGTAAACAAAGTATCAATAGGATAATGTATACTTGTTACAAAGTGTCAACTTTCATGATATATATGTTAACACAGTGGTCAACTTTCAAATATGTAAACAAAGTGGTCAACTTTCATGTACATGTAAACAAAGTCAACTTTCAAGATGTATACATGTAAACAAAGTGGTACTTTCATGATGTATACATGCAGTGGCAACTTTCATGATGTACATTGTATGTTAACACATCAATAACTTTATGATGTATATATGTTAACAAAGTGTCATCTGTAGTGTGACATGATCAATAACTTTATGATGTATACATGCAAAGTGATCATCTGTCACTTGACAGGTTAAACACAATCAACTATGATGTATAAAGTTAACACAGTGGTCAACTTTCATGTAGTTGACATGTAATCAAGTAACTTTCATGATGTATACATACAAGTCAACTTTCATGATGTACATGTTGACAAGATTAAGATATACATGTAAACAAAGTGGTCAACTTTAGAGCACTGTAAACAAATGGTCAACTTTGTATACATGTAACAAAGATCTTTAATGTATATATGTATAGCACAGTGTCAACTTTCATGATGTGACATGTTAACACAGTGGTCAACTAAATGTACATGTAAAACAAAGTGCAACTTTCTGTACTTGTAAACAAAGTGGTCAACTTTCATGATGTATACTAAATAAAGTGGTCAACTTGCAAGATGTATACATGTAAACAAAGTGGTCAACTTTCATGACTAATATATATAACACAATGGCAACTTTCATGATGTATACCGTACATGTAAACAAAGTGGACTTCATGATATACTAAAGTGGTCAACTTTATGATGTATACCGTACATGTAAACTGTCATGATGTATACATGTTAACACAGTGGTCAACTTTCATGATGTATACTGTACATAGCAAAGTGCAACTTTCTGTACATGTTTGACATGAGTATACCACATGTAAACAAACTTTCATATATACATGTTAACACAGTGGTCAACTGTATGATGACCGTACATGTAAACAATGGTCAACTTTCATGATGTATATGTAAACAAAGTAGTCACTTTCATGATGTACATGTAAACAAAGGTCAACTTTCATGATGTATATATAAAACACAGTGCAAGTTTCATGATGTATACATGTAAACAAAGTGATCAACTTTATGATGTAAATATATAACACAGTGGCAACTTTCTGTATGTTGACACAGTGGTCAATTTCATGATATATACATGTATAGTGGTCAACTTTCATCTGTATACATGTTGAAGGTCAACTTTATGATGTAAATGTAAAGCAGTGGTCAACTTTCAAGATGTATACATGTAAACAAAGTGGTCAACTTTCAAGATGTATACATGTAAACAAAGTGATCAACTTTCATGATGTATACATGTAAACAAAGTGGTCAACTTTCAAGATGTATACATGTAAACAAAGTGGTCAACTTTCATGATGTATATATGTTAACACTGGTCAACTTTGTGATGTATACAGTAATCAAAGTGGTCAACTTTCATAATGTATACATGCACAATGTCAACTTTCATGATGTATACCGTACATGTAAACAAAGTGGTCAACTTTCATGATGTATACATGTTAACACAGTGGTCAACTTTCATGATGTATACCGTACATGTAAACAAAGTGGATCATGATGTATACATGTTAACACAGTGGTCAACTTTCATGATGTATACCGTACATGTAAACAAAGTGGTCAACTTTCATGATGTATACATGTTAACAAAGTGGTCAACTTTCATGATGTATACATGTAAACAAAGTGGTCAACTTTCATGATGTATACATGTAAACAAAGTGGTCAACTTTCAAGATGTATACATGTAAACAAAGTGGTCAACTTTCATGATGTATACATGTAAACAAAGTGGTCAACTTTCATGATGTATATACATTGTATGTTAACACAGTGGTCAACTTTCATGATGTATATATGTTAACAAAGTGGTCAACTTTCATGATGTATGCATGTTAACACAGTGGTCAACTTTCATGATGTATACATGTAAACAAAGTGATCAACTTTCATGATGTATACATGTTAACACAATGGTCAACTTTCATGATGTATATATGTTACACAGTGGTCACTTTCATGATGTATTGACAAGTGGTCAACTAACATAATACATATAACACAAGCAACTTCATGATGTATACATGTAAACAAAGTGGTCAACTTTCAAGATGTATACATGTAAACAAAGTGGTCAACTTTCAAGATGTATACATGTAAACAAAGTGGTCAACTTTCAAGATGTATACATGTAAACAAAGTGGTCAACTTTCATGATGTATATATGTTAACACAGTGGTCAACTTTCATGATAATCTATGTTAGCACAGTGGTCACTTTCATGATGTATACATGTAAACAGATCAACTAACATGAAATACATGTAAACAAAGTGTCAACTTTCAAGATGTATACATGTAAACAAAGTGGTCAATTCATAAATATGTAAACAAAGTCAACTGCATGATGTACATGTAAACAAAGTGGTCAACTTTCATGATGTATACATGTAAACAAGTGGTAACTCATGATGTATATAGCACAGTGTCAACTTTCATGATGTATACATGTAAACAAAGTGGTCAACTTTCATGATGTATACATGTTAACACAATGGTCAACTTTCATGATGTTGTACATGTAAACAAAGTGGTCAACTTTCATGATGTATACATGTTAATCTGTCAAGTTGACATACCAGTAAACAAAGTGGTCAACTTTCATGATGTATACATGTTAACACAGTGGTCAACTTTCATGATGTATACCGTACATGTAAACAAAGTGGTCAACTTTCATGATGTATACATGTTAACACAGTGGTCAACTTTCATGATGTATACCGTACATGTAAACAAAGTCGTCAACTTTCATGATGTATACATGTTAACACAGTGGTCAACTTTCATGATGTATACCGTACATGACAAAGTGTCAACTTTCATGATGTTATGTTATACAAAGTGGTCAACTTTCATGATGTATACATTACAAAGTGGTCAAACTTTCATTTGTATACATGTCAAAGTATCAGATTCATGAACATATATTTCCAAGTCAACTTTCATGTATTACTGTAAACAAAGTGGTCAACTTTCATGATATTTACTTGTTAACAAATTTCAAAATTATATACATAACACAGTGGTTTTCATGATTACATGTAAACAAAGTGGTCAACTTTCATGATGTATACATGAACAAAGTGGTAACTTTCAAATGTATACATGTAGTCAACTTTCATGTATACATTACAAAGTGGTCAACTTTCATGATGTATATACATTGTATGTTAACACAGTGGTCAACTTTCATGATGTATAATACCAAAGTGGTCAACTATTCATGATGTATGCATTTTAAGTGGTAATATGATGTATACATGTAAACAAAGTGGTCAACTGATGAAAAACAATTTCTTTGATCTTAGATCAGCACAAGGTGAAATAAGCACTTAGTTTATGCACATAGACACCTACATGTAGTGATTTCAGCACTACTTTCTTTTGTAACTTTATTTTGGGGAGTTACTTGTAAATCTTTTTGATATTGGCAACACTATCGTATGTAAAAGAAGATAATGTTCAATGCTATCTGGTAGGATCTGATAATTATCGCCTTAATTATGCAATCATTAGCCCCTGTTTGAATCCTTTGTTCTTTTTGAATTGCTTGGCCAAAACAATGTTTTGATAGCAAATAACATGTTTAAATTTAAACGCATAATTTGGACGTGTATTTTATTTGCAATTATTAAATTGTGACTAATTATCAGTAGAGCATATTAAACACACTTATGTGAAAATGATCTTTTCAATCCGATAAACATTTTGTATACAATTTCATTACATGATAGATATGATGCAAGGTGAAAGGATATTTCCAGTTGCCTTTTTGTACACAAGTCCTTTACATGTTAAATGCCAAAATTTAGTTGAATGTCAATAACTAAATATATAACATGTTCAGTTTATGATCAATAACTGATATAATACTGCATCTGTTTAAAGATATAGGCTAATCTGTAACACTGCATCTATAGTTGATGATGATGCTAATCTATATAGCGCTACTTTTTGACAGATCAATAACTAAATCATAACTACTGCATCTGTACAAATCAATGTTAGACTATATAACATGCATCTGTAGTTTGTATAACTAAATATGGGCACTAATCTGTAGTTGACAACATAACTAAAATAAAAACAAGTTGGCAGATCAATAACTAAATATATATAGCACTGCATCTGTAGTTGACAGATCAATAGGCTAGAATATAGCACTGCATCTGTACTTGACAGATCAATAACTAAATATATAACACTGCATCTGTAGTTGACAGATCAATAACTAAATATAAAGCACTGCATCTGTAGTTGACAGATCAATAACTTATAAAGCACTGCATCTGTAGTTGACAGATCAATAACTAAAATTACTGGTTCTGTAGTTGACAATCAATGGGGCTTTCACATCTGTAGTTAAAGTGTCAATAGGCTAATCTATATAACACTGCATCTGTAGTTGACAGATCAATACCTAAATATATATAGCACACTGCATCTGTAGTTGACTGATCAATAGGTTATTCTATACCTATTTTTATTGTATAATTAAAGATATATTTGTTCTTGTCATTATCAGATCTAACAATTTTCCAAGTCAATAATCATTATTACTGACCTGGTAAATATGTATTTACCTACATTTAAATTTTCACATAATTTTTCATTCAGACATTTTTATTAGAATAATACATCAACGTAGTCGTCACAATTATAGGTGTGGTTTGGAGTTGTGGGGATTGGTCCCAGCACTAGTCATAATACATGCTGAAGTGGTCTGACGAGAACAATGTAGTGACAGATGCACTGGTTTTAAGCCAGCACCAGGTCATTTTTGCCTTACAAAGTGTCATCAATAGAACACTATGTGAAGATTTTGCTGTTTTGTAGTTTATCACCGACAATGTTCATGTAATAAACTATTTTTTAAATTAACTCGTAGTAGCATAATTGGTAAACTACTTGCAATTATTAAATCACTATATAGTAATTTAAAATCTTATGTAAGATTTCAATCCGACCTGTTCTCTTGTACATATAGATTGATGCACGGTGAAGGATTATCTTCCTTTTTGTTCTTCAAATGTAAATGATTTTGTGAATGACATGTGTCATGCACCAGTTCATTGATGAAATTCAAAAGATATACAGTGTTTCTGTTTATGTATGTGATGACTGTACCCTGAATCAGCTACAGGTTTACAAAATATGTTAGACACTTTATCAGCGTATTGTATTGATGGGACTGTCCATTCGAAAAAAACAGTTTTCAAAATCAGTGTACTATCAAATGAAAACTGTTTCGTATTCCAAAAACTTGTAACAGTTTGTCACTTAATATCGAAACCAAACTTGATGTGTTTGATACTTAAATTACCAAGTGTTTTAAATTATGGTTCTGAAATATGGGGCTTTCACATAGGTAAAGTGTGAGACTATCAAAGCACCAGTCATTACATTACATCAAATGAAACTGTGATGACTGTCCCAGCACCAGTCATTACATCAAATGAACCTGTGATGACTGTCCCAGCACCAGTCATTACATCAAATGAAACTGTGATGACTGTCCCAGCACCAGTCATTACATCAAATGAAACAGTGATGACTGTCCCAGCACCAGTCATTACATCAAATGAACCTGTGATGACTGTCCCAGCACCAGTCATTACATCAAATGAACCTGTGATGACTGTCCCAGCACCAGTCATTACATCAAATGAAACTGTGATGACTGTCCCAGCACCAGTCATTACATCAAATGAACCTGTGATGACTGTCCCAGCACCAGTCATTACATCAAATGAACCTGTGATGACTGTCCCAGCACCAGTCATTACATCAAATGAACCTGTGATGACTGTCCCAACCAGTCATTACATCAAATGAAACAGTGATGACTGTCCCAGCACCAGTCATTACATCAAATGAACTGTGATGAATGAGCACCAGTCATTACATCAAATGAACTGTGATGACTCCCAGCACCAGTCATTACATCAAATGAAACTGTGATGACTGTCCCAGCACCAGTCATTTGAAACAGTGATGACTGTCCCAGCACCAGTCATTACATCAAATGTGTGATGACTGTCCCAGCACCAGTCATTACATCAAATGAAACAGTGATGACTGTCCCAGCACAGTCATTACATCAAATGAAACTGTGATGACTGTCCCAGCACCAGCATCATGAAACTGTTACATCACCAAATTACAAATGAACCTGTGATGACTGTCCCAGCACCAGTCATTACATCAAATGAAACTGTGATGACTGTCCCAGCACCAGTCATTACATCAAATGAAACTGTGATGACTGTCCCAGCACCAGTCATTACATCAAATGAAACTGTGATGACTGTCCCAGCACCAGTCATTACATCAAATGAACCTGTGATGACTATCTGAGCACCAGTCATTACATCAAATGAAAATGTGATGACTGTCCCAGCACCAGTCATTACATCAAATGAAACAGTGATGACTGTCCCAGCGCCAGTCATTACATCAAATGAAACAGTGATGACTATCCCGGCACCAATCATTACATCAAATGAACCTGTGATGACTAGCTGAGCACCAGTCATTACATCAAATGAAAATGTGATGACTGTCCCAGCGCCAGTCATTACATCAAATGAAACAGTGATGACTGTCCCAGCGCCAGTCATTACATCAAATGAAACAGTGATGACTGTCCCGGCACCAATCATTACATCAAATGAACCTGTGATGACTATCTGAGCACCAGTCATTACATCAAATGAAAATGCCAATAGTGTAGCAGTAAGTAACAGCAGTAATCAACATCAAATGAATACAAACAAGAACATTTCGAGGTTACACAGTCGTATATTTTCATTCAATCTTTGTTTTTCTGACAACTACAATGTTACAATTAACATAAACCATATTACCAATTGAAAAAAAAACTTTGGATCCAGCAAATACTGCCAAAATTGACAAAAGTAATGTATGATTTAATTATTAAACAAGGGAAATATAAAATGTATTAAAATTGTTGATTGAACGTGACTTTTTTTTCGGTATAATAAACAATTAATGGACCTTTTGGTAGGGTGATATGATATTCACTGACTGCTTCAGGTAGATAAACCTTCATATCACCCTACCAAGAGGTCCATACATGTATACTGTGTCTGTATACTGTGTACAATGTGTGTCTGTATACTGTGTACAATGTGTGTCTGTATACTGTGTACAATGTGTGTCTGTATACTGTGTACAATGTGTGTCTGTATACTGTGTACAATGTGTGTCTGTATACTGTGTGTAATGTGTGTCTGTATACTGTGTACAATATGTGTCTGTATACTGTGTACAATGTGTGTCTGTATACTGTGTACAATATGTGTCTGTATACTGTGTACAATGTGTGTCTGTATACTGTGTACAATGTGTGTCTGTATACTGTGTACAATGTGTGTCTGTATACTGTGTACAATGTGTGTCTGTTTACTGTGTACAATGTGTGTCTGTATACTGTGTACAATGTGTGTCTGTATACTGTGTACAATGTGTGTCTGTATACTGTGTACAATGTGTGTCTGTATACTGTGTACAATGTGTGTCTGTATACTGTGTACAATGTGTGTCTGTATACTGTGTACAATGTGTGTCTGTATACTGTGTACAATGTGTGTCTGTATACTTTGTACAATGTGTGTCTGTATACTGTGTACAATGTGTGTCTGTATACTGTGTGTAATGTGTGTCTGTATACTGTGTACAATATGTGTCTGTATACTGTGTACAATGTGTGTCTGTATACTGTGTACAATATGTGTCTGTATACTGTGTACAATGTGTGTCTGTATACTGTGTACAATGTGTGTCTGTATACTGTGTACAATGTGTGTCTGTATACTGTGTACAAATGTGTGTCTGTTTACTGTGTACAATGTGTGTCTGTATACTGTGTACAATGTGTGTCTGTTTACTGTGTACAATGTGTGTCTGTATACTGTGTACAATGTGTGTCTGTATACTGTGTACAATGTGTGTCTGTATACTGTGTACAATGTGTGTCTGTATACTGTGTACAATGTGTGTCTGTATACTGTGTACAATGTGTGTCTGTAAACTGTGTACAATGTGTGTCTGTATACTGTGTACAATGTGTGTCTGTATACTGTGTACAATGTGTGTCTGTAAACTGTGTATAATGTGTGTCTGTATACTGTGTACAATGTGTGTCTGTAAACTGTGTACAATGTGTGTCTGTATACTGTGTACAATGTGTGTCTGTATACTGTGTACAATGTGTGTCTGTTTACAGTGTACAATGTGTGTCTGTATACTGTGTACAATGTGTGTCTGTTTACTGTATACAATGTGTGTCTGTTTACTGTATACAATGTGTGTCTGTATACTGTGTACAATGTGTGTCTGTATACTGTGTACAATGTGTGTCTGTATACTGTGTACAATGTGTGTCTGTATACTGTGTACAATGTGTGTCTGTATACTGTGTACAATGTGTGTCTGTATACTGTGTACAATGTGTGTCTGTATACTGTGTACAATGTGTGTCTGTATACTGTGTACAATGTGTGTCTGTATACTGTGTACAATGTGTCTGTATACTGTGTACAATGTGTGTCTGTATACTGTGTACAATGTGTGTCTGTATACTGTGTACAATGTGTGTCTGTATACTGTGTACAATGTGTGTCTGTATACTGTGTACAATGTGTGTCTGTATACTGTGTACAATGTGTGTCTGTATACTGTGTACAATGTGTGTCTGTATACTGTGTACAATGTGTCTGTATACTGTGTACAATGTGTGTCTGTATACTGTGTACAATGTGTGTCTGTATACTGTGTACAATGTGTGTCTGTATACTGTGTACAATGTGTGTCTGTTTACTGTGTACAATGTGTGTCTGTATACTGTGTACAATGTGTGTCTGTTTACTGTATACAATGTTACAGGGCCTTATGTACAATGTTACAGTGCCCAAAAGATGTCAAGTAGCAGGAGAATTTTTGTAGGAGTCTTTTTGTATAGAAGTCTATGTAATTTTGTCAAAATTAGGTGGCTATTTATTCGGGGGTTAAATTCTCCGTTACCACTTTCTAATGAGATCCCTGGCCTCATGTGCAGATCACAAATGTCTCCTGGAAAAAATGCAATGCTCCTTTTTAATAACTGATGTTTCACTCCCAACAACTGAATAACAACTAGACAATCATCATCACAAAGTTCATAATTTATTCATGAAAGCTGAATGAGGCGATTTATATTCTAACTCCAGGAAGTATTCATAAACAAGCTATAATGAAACAAGTGGCTTAACCAACAAAAGCCATTTGTGTAAGAAACATGAAGAATTTAAATGATAAAAAATATGCATTGAAAAATGAAAATAGTGTCTTCTTTACACGATAAACTTTTTGCATGTTAAAGCCATTTTATTTTGTAAGTATTTTAGCATGCAATAACTTAATCGAAATTTGCATTGAAGTTAAAGTTGTGTCGAAGAGAAATCAGCCAATCAACTTCAACTTTCAAAGAAATTAATGTTAAATGAAGTTTCACATACTTTCTTTAAAGCAACAACACACTTTTGCATACAAAAATAATTTTCATGCATAAAAATTTTTAATACATAAATTCATCATGTTTTTGACACAAAAAAGCCTTTCACCCTTTACTGACACTGTTCATCAGTTTCTACCAAAGCTACATAAGCCATGGTCAAAGGGTCATGAAATTAACAACTCTAGTAACCACTGAGTTTTCTTGCTGATAGTTAAAATGGCCCCTCTGCTGTCTACCGGTAGTTTGGGAATTTTTTTTTAAAAGCACAAAGATATGTACTTGCATGGGACCAATTCTCACTGCATTTGTGAAATCAACTGCTCCTGTCAAAGTAAAAAGATCTGAAATGTGACCCTATGTTTATATAGGTTTATGTATGAAAAACCTGAGTCAGAGTTATATTTAGAATTCACGCAAAAGAACAGAGAACGGGGAGCAATTGGTGCATATCAGTTATGCGCCCTTTATTTTACGATACAAAACCAATTCTCCTCAAATTAATAAAAAACTTGTTTCTGTATCATTTAACACTATGAATTCAATTTTTGTTTCATTTACAAAGGGAATTGTGTTTAAAGAGTAAACAAAATGATTGAATGGTTGACGTTTACATGTTTTAAGCATTGTTCACATGATTAATGATTACATTACGAGTATGTCTGACGCAAAAAGAGAAAGTGATAGTCTTATTATATATTAGGTCCACATTTTCTTTACAGAAAGTTGATAAAATAACTACCTAGTCGCAAAAGGCTACATTTACATTTTTGCTTCAACCATGAAAGACATTTGCCAATTCTGGTTTTATTATTTCCTAAACCCTTCTAACTTCCATAGTCAAAATATTGACCTTTTCTAACTTTCAATAAATATAGCACTGTTCTGGCATTAATATCCCACTCAAACTGTGACATCATATCTTGGTACTCTTTTGCTTTGCCATAGTCATCTACAAGTGCAAAAGATACTCGCTGCTCAGAAATGGCTGAAACAAATGAATGAATCACTGATCATGACAGCCACCCATCCCCTCGAACTCTAGCTTTACAAATCTAGGGAGCTTAGGGGAAACTGGATTTTATTTTGGTTTTGTGACTTGTATTTCACCCATAAATTGCACCTTAAATCACTGGTATTAACCATTGTCATATAGATGCTATATAAGAAATTTGAAGTGCATTGACCACATGGTTTTTAAGTAAATGTTGAAAATGTTTATATGTTTACACTTGACATCTAACTACATGTACATATACGATAATGAATATCATCCAGATCACATGTTGTACATCCACATCCACACCATTCAACCACATCATACTTATCCACACCATACAACCACATCATACTTATTCACACCATATAACCACATCATACATATCCACACCTTACAACCACAACCACATCATACATATCAAAACCATACAGCCACATCAAACATATCCACACCGTACAACCACATCATAAATATCCACACCATACAACCACATCATAAATATCCACACCATACAACCACATCAAACATATCTACACCATATAACCACATCAAACATATCCACACCATACAACCACATCATAAATATCCACACCATACAACCACATCAAACATATCCACACCATACAACCACATCATAAATATCCACACCATACAACCACATCAAACATATCCACACCATACAACCACATCATAAATATCCACACCATACAACCACATCAAACATATCTACACCATATAACCACATCAAACATATCCACACCATACAACCACATCATAAATATCCACACCATACAACCACATCAAACATATCTACACCATATAACCACATCAAACATATCCACACCAAACAACCAGATCAAACATATCCACAACATACAACCACATCATAAATATCCACAACACACAACCACATCATAAATATCCACACCATACAACCACATCATACATATCTTTACCACATATATCCACATCATACAACCACATCACACACATCCATACCATACAACCACATCAAACACATCCATACCATATAACCACATCACACACATTCACACCATACAACCACATCACACACATCCACACCATATAACCACATCACACACATCCACACCATACAACCACATCACACACATTCACACCATACAACCACATCACATACATTCACACCATACAACATCATACATATCCATATCATACAACCACATCAAACACATGCATACCATACAACATCATAAACATTCATACCATAAACGTCCACACCATACATATCACTATCATACAATAACATCGCACACATCAACATCATACAACCACATCAAAAACATCCATACCATACAACCACATCATACACATCTACAACATACAACCATATCACACACATCCATACCATACAACAGCAAACACATCCATATCATACACATCCACATCATACAATCACTCACACACATCAACACCATACAACCACATCACACACATCCACACCATACAACCACATCACACACATCCACACCATACAACCACATCACACACATTCACACCATACAACCACATCACACACATCCATACCATACAACCACATCACACACATCCACACCATACAACCACATCACACACATCCATACCATACAACCACATCACACACATCCATACCATACAACCACATCACACACATCCATACCATACAACCACATCACACACATCCACACCATACAACCACATCGCACACATCCACACCATACAACCACATCACACACATCAATACCACACATATCCATACCAAACTAATCTTACCATACCCATCCATACTATACAACCACATCATATCCATATGAGTGAAAAATTCTTGAGCTGGTTGTAAAACAACAATAAACAATAAACCACATCATACACATCCACACCATACAACTGCATCACACACATCAAAACCATACAACCACATCAAACACATCCATACCACAAACATCCACACCATACAACCACATCAAACATATCCATACCATACAATCACATAAAACATATCCACACAATACAACCACATCACACACATCAAAACCATACAACCACATCAAACACATCCATACCACAAACATCCACACCATGCAACCACATCAAACATATCCACACAATACAACCACATCACACACAGCCATATCACACAACAACATCAAACACATCCATACCACACAACCACATCAAACACATCCATACCACACAATACAACCACATCACACACATCCATATCATACAACCACATTACACACATCCATACCACACAATACAACCACATCAAACATATCCACACCATGCAACCACATCAAACATATCCACACAATACAACCACATCACACACAGCCATATCACACAACAACATCAAACATATCCACACCATACAACCACATCAAACATATCCACACCATACAACCACATCATAAATATCCACACCATACAACCACATCAAACATATCCACACCATGCAACCACATCAAACATATCCACACCATACAACCACATCAAACATATCCATACCATACAACCACATCACACACATCCATATCATACAACCACATTACACACATCCATACCACACAACCACATCAAACACATCCATACCACACAATACAACCATATCAAACATATCCACACCATGCAACCACATCAAACATATCCACACCATACAACCACATCATAAATATCCACACCATATAACCACATCAAACATATCCACACCATGCAACCACATCAAACATATCCACACCATACAACCACATCAAACATATCCATACCATACAACCACATCAAACATATCCACACCATACAACCACATCAAACATATCCATACCATACAACCACATCAAACATATCCACACCATACAACCACATCAAACATATCCACACCATACAACCACATCAAACATATCCATACCATACAACCACATCACACACATCCATATCATACAACCACATTACATATATCAACACCATACACCTACATCAAACATATCCATACCACACAAATCAACAAACATATCACACATCTTCATTATATCACACATAACACATACTTTACACATCTATACCACACACATCCACACCAAACACATTCATATCACAAACCACACATGTCCACACCACAAATCAAACATCCACATCCACATCTCTCATCCACATCACAAATCACACATCTACATCTCTCATTAATGTCACACATACATCCACATCACAAATCAGACATCCACATCACACACATCCACATCTCTAATCCAAATCACACATACATCCACATCACAAATCACACACATCTATATCACACACATCCACATCACAAATCACACATCCACATCACACATCTATAACACACACATCCATATTACAAATCACACACATCCATATCTCATATCCACATCACACACATCTACATCACACACATCTATAACACACATCTCCACCACACACATCCAACAGATTCACAACACATCTCTCTCCAGTTCTCCTTAAATCCTGCTTCACTCTATTTGTATCACATTCACTGCAGATCAAAGTCTGATATGCAGATCAAAGTCTGATAAATGTCATTTTTCTTTTATGCTCTAAATCTTATTACAAGTTCTCATTCCATGATTGTTAATCCCTCCCTAGAGCATACAATATCTATGGCTCTTGCAGTTTTCGTCTCCTTACAACTTTGCAGTAATTCATACTCAGTTCAAATAATGTCAGATGATAACCATCTCAATTTCAAACTCAGAGAATAAATCATTGGATACAGAGGGAGGAATTTTTAGTTAGGTATAATTATCATGCTATACTGGTATTGCCAGATCACCCAGTTAACCAATAATCTATACCTACTGGTCATATGCAGCGACATGTTTAAGATTATTGATGGATGAAAATTAGACGTAATTTGCATTGTTAGAGTTTAGTGATGGAATTCCTGTCCTGTAGCTCCTCTTTTATTCAAAGACAATTGTAATCAATAATTCACATTCACTCTCTAGGTGTATAATTTTACTAAAAAAAGTATTATTTGTTAATGTCCTTCCATAATTCGTACTAAGCAAAACACAATGTATAGTAAATATAGAGTTCTTTGTTGTTTGTTGCCCACAGTCAGAGTATCCTGTGTAAACACAGGCAAAGAATCTGTGTATCTGCTGATATGTACAGTGTGTGATACTTTGATAATATTTATACAAATGTACACAGGATCCTGTTTATATGTACAGTGTGTGATACTTTGATAATATTTATACAAATGTACACAGGATCCAGTTGATTTGTACAGTGTGTGACACTTTGATAACATTTATACAAATGTACACAGGATCCTGTTGATATGTACAGTGTGTGAAACTTTGATAATATTTATACAAATGTACACAGGATCCAGTTGATTTGTACAGTGTGTGACACTTTGATAACATTTATACAAATGTACACAGGATCCTTTTATATGTACAGTGTGTGATACTTTGATAACATTTATACAAATGTACACAGGATCCTGTTGATATGTACAGTGTGTGAAACTTTGATAATATTTATACAAATGTACACAGGATCCAGTTGATTTGTACAGTGTGTGACACTGTGATAACATTTATACAAATGTACACAGGATCCTTTTATATGTACAGTGTGTGATACTTTGATAACATTTATACAAATGTACACAGGATCCTGTTGATATGTACAGTGTGTGAAACTTTGATAACATTTATACAAATGTACACAGGATCCTGTTGATATGTACAGTGTGTGACATTTTGATAACATTTATACAAATGTACACAGGATCCTGTTGATATGTACAGTGTGTGATACTTTGATAACATTTATACAAATGTACATAGGATCCTTTTATATGTACAGTGTGTGCAACTTTGATAACATTTATACAAATGTACACAGGATCCTGTTGATATGTAGGGTGTGTGCAACTTTGATAACATTTATACAAATGTACACAGGATCCTTTTATATGTACAGTGTTTGAAACTTTGATAACATTTATACAAATGTACACAGGATCCTGTTTATATGTACAGTGTGTGATACTTTAATAACATTTATACAAATGTACACAGGATCCTTTTATATGTACAGTGTGTGAAACTTTGATAACATTTATACAAATGTACACAGGATCCTTTTATATGTACAGTGTGTGAAACTTTGATAACATTTATACAAATGTACACAGTATCCTGTTGATATGTACAGTGTGTGATACTTTGATAACATTTATACAAATGTACACAGTATCCTGTTGATATGTACAGTGTGTGACACTTTGATAACATTTATACAAATGTACACAGGATCCTGCTGATATGTACAGTGTGTGATACTTTGATAACATTTATACAAATGTACACAGGATCCTGTTGATATGTACAGTGTGTGACATTTTGATAACATTTATACAAATGTACACAGGATCCTGTTGATATGTACAGTGTGTGACACTTTGATAACATTTATACAAATGAACATGGTATCCTGTTGATATGTACAGTGTGTGACACTTTGATAACATTTATACAAATGTACACAGTATCCTGTTGATATGTACAGTGTGTGAAACTTTGATAACATTTATACAAATGTACACAGGATCCTGTTGATATGTACAGTGTGTGATACTTTGATAACATTTATACAAATGTACACAGGATCCTTTTATATGTACAGTGTGTGAAACTTTGATAATATTTATACAAATGTACACAGGATCCTGTTGATATGTACAGTGTGTGATACTTTGATAACATTTATACAAATGTACACAGGATCCTTTTATATGTACAGTGTGTGAAACTTTGATAACATTTATACAAATGTACACAGGATCCTTTTATATGTACAATGTGTGCAACTTTGATAACATTTATACAAATGTACACAGGATCCTTTTATATGTACAGTGTTTAAACAGGATATGTACAGTGTGTGATACTTTGATAACATTTATACAAATGTACACAGTATCCTGTTGATATGTACAGTGTGTGATACTTTGATAACATTTATACAAATGTACATGGTATCCTGTTGATATGTACAGTGTGTTACACTTTGATAACATTTATACAAATGTACACAGGATCCTGTTGATATGTACAGTGTGTGATACTTTGATAACATTTATACAAATGTACACAGGATCCTTTTATATGTACAGTGTGTGATACTTTGATAATATTTATACAAATGTACACAGGATCCTGTTGATATGTACAGTGTGTGATACTTTGATAACATTTATACAAATGTACACAGGATCCTTTTATATGTACAGTGTGTGAAACTTTGATAACATTTATACAAATGTACACAGGATCCTTTTATATGTACAGTGTGTGAAACTTTGATAACATTTATACAAATGTACACAGGATCCTTTTATATGTACAGTGTGTGAAACCTTGATAACATTTATACAAATGTACACAGTATCCTGTTGATATGTACAGTGTGTGATACTTTGATAACATTTATACAAATGTACACAGGATCCTGTTGATTTGTACATGTACAATGTGTGACACTTTGGGTGAATTTGTTCTACAGAAACTGGTTTTAGTTTTGAACTAGTTTGGTAAACTTTCCATTTGTTACACAAACCATTTTAAACTGGTTCTGAACTAAAACTGGTTTTTCATTTGTTTTATACTAAACCCAAACTAGTTTATCAAACCATTCAAACTGCCCCCTGGGGTGGTTTAGTAGGTTTATGCAAGTTTGTTGCTACAACAATATGGCGGCGACAACATGGACCAGTAGTAGCATCAGATACCTTTTATGTGGCTTCTGGACATTATATGTACTTGGGCAGTAAAAATGTGTTCATAATGACAGAGAGACATTTTACAATATTAAAATGGTGAATTGGTGAATTCAGTCTCCAAATTGATTAGCTATCGTTGTCATGTTGATCATCACGTTTTCCCATTTTTCTTCAACATGGACATGACCATAGATTGATTTTTGCTTTTTAGCATATTAAACCCCAGCAATTCAAAAAGTGGAAACATGATAATCGGGGTTAATGAATATCGCAATAAGATTGATACTCTTTTTCTATAATTGGTATTATTTTCCCCTTTATTTTTACATCTCATATAAAAGAGTGGCTGTTTACTTCTTTCTGTGCCCCATTTTGATAGTTTAAACCATTTATTTGTTTAACCATAGGAAACCAGTTTTAGTTTCATAACCGGTTTGCAAACTAGCTGTAAACCATAAACCAAAACCGAAACTAGTTTATCTGCAACAAATTCACCCTTAGATTACACTTACAGATTTCTTGACCTTATTATTATAGACTTATTCTGACAGGATGTCTCTTTTTTCCTTGTTACAAAAAATTAATAACTGGAGCGCTTTTAGACAGATATAGGTTAAGCGAAATGTTTAATACTTAGATCTCTCCCTTATAAACCCTAGTAGCAATCTGCATAGTTTGAACACTTGATAATTGCTGGTACTGGAAACTGAGGAGTCCAGAATCAATATTGGCATACTTATAAATATTCTGAAATTACAGGCTAGAGGAGACCAATATATGTATAAAGAGCATAAAAACATAAAATGAGCTCAGATTGTCGTATCATTTACATTACGGAAATGACTTCACTGACAGTAACAATTACATGTATCACATAATTAGGCCAAGATGAAACAACACATATCTATCAATACAACAGGTTGTTTCATAATCATTACATGGTGAAATGTTAGGTTTTGGCATAGAAATATTGGTGCCACAGTAATACATGGTATTTGACTAAAGTCAAATGCTTTCATGTATAATCATACATATTTTAAATAGATAGTATTGTCATGGTTTTTGATAGAACCCAAATCATATGACAGTTTATGTGGATCATATAATACAATTACTGCAGTGGTCACATGTCATGCTAAGAAGAGCAAACCAAAGAACCATCATGGCAATGATATCAGTGGACAGGTTAAAATTTGTAATACTTCAAATACAGCTGGGTCGTGCCATTATATAAGTGCATGGTTCCAACCTATCCTAGGTTTTTAGATTTTCACAACTTCAATAACCTGTTACTAAAATACCAAAATCAAAACATCCAGGCCCCATCCACAAAAGAGTGTGGAACATCCCTCTTGAAATTCTCTGTTTCCTATGGAAAATCCCTGGTGAAATTCTACGTTTCCTATGGACAATCCCTGGTGAAATTCTACGTTTCCTATGGACAATCCCTGGTGAAATTCTACGTTTCCTATGGACAATCCCTGGTGAAATTCTACGTTTCCTATGGACAATCCCTGGTGAAATTCTACGTTTCCTATGGACAATCCCTGGTGAAATTCTACGTTTCCTATGGACAAACCCTGGTGAAATTCTACATGTTTTCTTTGTAAATGATACTAGGATCCTTCTGTAAATATTTCCTTTTCTGAAGTAAACTAAATGACTTTCTGCCATGTGTCTTCTACCCAGTAAAACTGGACTAGTGTAACATTTGAACTGAGAGCAGTTTACATTTCACTATGATGTCAAGAATATTTTACCTATAATCCTAGTATAAATTAAACTTAATAAGGGCAAAGTAAATACAAAAGTATGGTTGGGACACGTTGTCCAAAACTTCAGTATGCTGAGTGTGTATCAATTATCATGTATAGGGTCTTCAGAATTATAAAATGTAATAAGTATTAGACAAACACTGGTTGATAGAACTGATTCAAGTGTAAACAACGGATGCTATATATATATGCTTAAGTGACTCCAAATAGAAACAATTTGATTGAGTCCACTTTCTGAAACAGTGGTATAAAACAGGGATTATTTTGAATCAATGAATCACAAGTTTACATATATCATCTCAATACAATTTGCATATATCAATCATCAGAGGCACTGATACAACATCTCAGACAAACTATATTTATATGAGAAAATTACATTTAAAAGAGTCATTCTTTACAGAAATTAAAATATGTCAATTATATAATTGAAACTACATCATAATATAAGTAAAACTTTATTTTTACAGATGGATGTGGATGTGTGTGTGTGGGGGGGGGGGGGCTAAGTGTTATATTACATATGATATTTAACATGGCCTTTGTAGTATGACAGTTTGTGATGACAATAGTTCACATGGCCCTTTGAATCAGGTGAGCTAAGGAAAATGAAAAGAGATTGCCCTATATTCTCAAAGACTCTCTGAACTCCTAAATTATGAACTAATTAAGTCTAATATGTCAATCATTGCGTGTGTCTGTTGTCTGTTCAATTGCAATCCTCAATAAAAAAAATCTTTCCCATGTACCTTTAGGTCCAACAGAAACCAATTGAAATCAAGCATATAAATGATGTCAAATTTTCTTACATATGACAACTGTCATAAAAATACATACAATAACATACTGACAGTGTCATACTAACACTGACAATTACATACTGACAGTATCATTCTGACATTGACAAATAGTTATTTACTGACAGTGTAATACATACACACTAACACTGACAATTACATACTGACAGTGTCATATTGTCACTGACAAACAATTACATATTGACCATGTCATACTAATGCTGACAAACAATTACACATTGACAGCATCATACTAACACTGACAATTACATACTGACAGTATCATTCTGACATTGACAAATAGTTATATACTGACAGTGTCATACTAACACTGACAATTACATACTGACAGTATCATTCTGACAGTGACAAATAGTTATATACTGACAGTGTCATACCAACACTGACAATTACATACTGACAGTATCATTCTGACATTGACAAATAGTTAAATACTGACAGTGTCATACATACACACTAACACTGCCAATTACATACTGTAAGTGTCATATTGACACTGACAAACAATTACATACTGACCATGTCATACTAATGCTGACAAACAATTACACATTGACAGTGTCATACTAACACTGCCAATTACATACTGACAGTGTCATACTAACACTGCCAATTACATGTACATACTGACAGTGTCATACTAACACTGACAAACAATTACATACTGACCATGTCATACTAACACTGACCAAAAATTACACACTGACAGTGTCATACTAACACTGACAAACAATTACATACTGACTGTGTCATACTAACACTGACCAAAAATTACACATTGACAGTGTCATACTAACACTGACAAACAATTACATACTGACCATGTAATACTAACACTGACCAAAAATTACATACTGACTGTGTCATACTAACACTGACCAAAAATTACACATTGACAATGTCATACTAACACTGACAAACAATTACATACTGACCATGTAATACTAACACTGACCAAAAATTACACAATGACAGTGTCATACTAACACTGACAAACAATTACATACTGACCATGTCATACTAACACTGACCAAAAATTACACATTGACAGTGTCATACTAACACTGCCAATTACATACTGACAGTATCATACTAACACTGACAAACAATTACACAGTGACAATGTCAAACTAACACTGTTAAACAATTACATGTTTACAGTGTCATACTAACACTGACAAACAATGAGCGATAATAGCAGCAGCCATTGTTGATTTTCATTAGAACTGCCTATTATTTTTATCAGGGTATGTACATCTCATCACTTGTAAGTCACCACAGACATTGGAATGAAAATACTGACGAAACACCCCTGCTCGTGAATTGATTCCGCCGTTGACTTTTGTACAAGAACGTTGTTTGTAAACATCCAGTTTAATTTCCAAGAAAGATGATGAATAGAATTTAACAATTTGCAATTATTTAAGATTTACTGTATGTTGAAACATATTTACAAAAAAAACACTTTCAAAAGTTGCTAGGACACAGAGTAGATAGTTTTTTATACCATAAATCAAGTCGAACAATTTGCTGATGTTTAAAATTTCAACTTTCTGTATATGGTCTCATACAGCAGATGGTCTTTCACAAGTGTTTTTCAAAGACAGTTTCTACTACACGGAACTCTGAGGTCAACTACATTTAGAAAGGTTAATTCAAGTTAGAACAATCAATACTGTTTTGGGAGATTGGATATATATGGATGTCTGTCTTATTTTAAGGTTCTTAGCATTGAAGAGTGATACAGACAGACATTAACAAGATTGACACCTTCCACATAATAACTGTCTCAGAAGAATCTGTAACCATCTCAAGTCAAGTACCTGCACTGCAGCTTCAAGATATGGGGCTTTCATGGGGTCAGGAATATGCTCCAGGATGACATCAAATTAAGTGGTGAAGTCTCATTGTAGCCATATTTCCAATCATGGACAACTTAGATGAATGAAAGACGATAAACAGGTGGTTGCTAGAAAGAGCTGACAGTTATGAAAGATTTTAATTGTAAATCAATGATTTGACATACCTTCTCCTTGGGCATCAAAGGATTCTTTTCGCCCTGACACTGTATTACCCATTGTACAACCAATGACTGCAGACCAATGACAGATGACCTTTGACTCTGCGTAGACAAACCCTGAAACAAAATAACAATGATAAAGACTACACATGGTAAAAGATATAAAACTATACACTTCAATATAAATAAAGACATGGATCTACATATACATGTCTTACAATGTTATATCAACCTAGATCAACATATACATGTAGGCTACCAGTCTACATATCTACATGTACCAAATCATGTACATGTCTTAATATCAACCTGGATCAACATATAGGCTACCAGTCTACATATTTACATTGTATCAACATTTGGGCTACCATTCTACAACATGTACATATCTACATATATCTACATATAGTAAGCAGTTCATGTCTTGATATCAACATTGATCAGTATATAGGCTACCAGTTTACATATTTACATATAGCAGTACATGTCTTACATGTAATATCAACATGGATCAACATACAGGCTACCAGTCGACATATCTACATATAGCCATAAATGCCTTAATAGCAACATGGACCAACACATAGGCTAGCACAGCAGTACATGTCTTACATGTAATATCAACATGAATCAACATACAGGCTACCAGTCTACATATTTACATATAGCCATAAATGCCTTAATAGCAACATGGACCAACACATAGGCTAGCACAGCAGTACATGTCTTACATGTAATATCAACATGAATCGACATACAGGCTACCAGTCTACATATCTACATGTACAAATACATGTCTCAATATCAACATAGACCAACATATGGGCTACCAGTCTAGATATATACATGTACAAATACATGTCTCAATATCAACATGGATCAACATACAGGCTACCAGTCTACATATCCACATGTACAAATACATGTCTCAATATCAACATGGATCAACATACAGGCTACCAGTCTACATATCCACATGTACAAATACATGTCTCAATATCAAAATGGATCAACATGTAGGCTACCAGTCTACATATCTACATATAGCAGTATATGTCTTAATATCAACATGGATAAACATACAGGCTACTTATCAAAGTAACACAAAATACATTAACATCTAAATAAACGTATGTAATAGCATTTAACAGACCTTAATGTTGGGCAAATGCACATAATTCTGTTTACCTCTTACAGTACTCAGACATGCGAGCATGAACAACTCCACGTTAAACACTTTGGTTATATCATTCCGCAAATGCACTTCTTCTATCTTATTGACATTTCTCTATAGATAAATATCTTATTTAGACTGTCTGTCAAAAATAAGGTGGCCGTTAATCTTCTAAATTCAAAATTCTATAGCCATTGTGACTTTGCAGCTGTGTCTTACTCCCCACCTTGGACCATATGGGTCTCCATATGCATCGGACCAAAGCCACAAGACGCATAGGAGCCGGTCGGTGATCTACCAGAAGGCCCCTCACATCCGGGAGCCGAGGGCCGACCAACCCAGGGAGAAGAGGACCCTAAACCGGCCAATACCACTACCAGATCCTCAGCTCAAGCCTACTCCGTAGGGGCGAGCACATGTAACAAATTCCATCATGGTTGCACGTTAAACACAAGAAGCCTTTCTTGAGCTACAGGGGTAGCTCCGGCGTGTGGCAAGGGCTTTAAGTAGTCACGCCGCACGTTAAATCAACTCTGATTATTATATAAAGGCTACAAGTCTACATATCTACATATACTATAGCAGTACATATCTTAATATCAACATGGATCAACATACAGGCTACCAGTCTACATATACTATAGCAGTACATATCTTAATATCAACATGGATCAACAAACAGGCTACCAGTCTACATATCTACATATACATGTACTATAGCAGTACATATCTTAATATCAACATGGATCAACATATAGGCTACCAGTCTACATATCTACATATACTATAGCAGTACATATCTTAATATCAACATGGATCAACATACAGGCTACCAGTCTACATATCTACATATACTATAGCAGTACATATCTTAATATCAACATGGATCAACATACAGGCTACCAGTCTACATATCTACATATACTATAGCAGTACATATCTTAATATCAACATGGATCAACATACAGGCTACCAGTCTACATATCTACATATACTATAGCAGTACATATCTTGATATCAACATGGATCAACATACAGGCTACCAGTCTACATATCTACATGTACGTGAACCAGTAGATTACATGGCTAATATCAACATGGATCAACAAATACCAGTACATGGTTAAATTTAACATTGAGCAACATATAGAAGTACGTGGCTCAAATCAACATGGGTCAACATATAGAAGAACATGACTGATCAACATGGGTCATATAGAAGTACATGGCTAAAATCAACACAGATCAACATCTAGAAGCACATGGCTAAAATCAACATGGACAAACATATAGAAGTACATGACTGATCAACATGGGTCATACAGAAGTACATGGCTAAAATCAACATGGGTCAACATCTAGAATTACATGGCTAAAATAAACATGGGTCAACATATAGCAGTACATTACTGATCAACATTGATCAACATATTGCAGTACATGACTGATCAACATTGATCAACATACATGACTGATCAACATGGATCAACATACATGTATAGCAGTACATGACTTAATTTAAACTATGATGAATTACATACATTATACTTAGCAAAAGAAATAGGTTCCTGTACAAAAAGGTTTTCTTTTATTTCAATGAAATTTTATGTTAACCAATTTGTCAATTTGTTTTATTATTAAAATAACAACATTTTAACCCCACAAACTTTTCTGATTCTTCAGTATATATATATATATATATATATATATATATATATATGTGAGAATTTTATTTAAGCTTAATTTCAAGAGAGCTTTCGTTCAAGAAAATAGAATTATTGCATAATGAAGGATGATGATAGTATGCTGAAATTGACATTCGATATCATGAAAATATCATCTCATAAATAAATTTTGAACTCAAAAATTAAATGAAGTTCCGCCAAATTTTCCAGCTTTACAGTACATGTTCCTGATTCTGACCAATGTTTTAAGCACTTACACTTAATCACTTTATCAGGTTTTCACTTCAGAAAGTCCTGATGGAATAGTACAGGGAAATTTCTGATGGAATAGAACACGATTATTACAATGTTTACTCTTCTGATAGGAGTATCACTTCACAAACGTACTCTAGTTTACACACCAGATGAAACCACCATATATGTTCACATTCCATATATGTTTCACCTCCATTAAACTGTAAGGTGTTGATCTATTGATTTTATATGTCTGTATCAATGGACATATGTTTCAATTTCTGATCTCCTATGGAACATTTGTTTACAATTAAATGTTTATTCTTTATAATCAATGAACATGACTGCTTCCATGCCTAATTTCCTGCACATAAGTGCATTTATTCCTTTGGTGCACAGTGATCCCTTTGTTTATCAATACAGAATTGTTTTTAAGGATATGATAAGATTATTCCCAATCCAATAATCTGAGTTTACAAACATCAACAAAGAGCAGTTGTGATTTTGGAGGCAGTACTCAGAGTAGCAATCATATGTGTCCCTTTGTCTGATACTGGTTCATTTTGCTGTTGGGCAAGTGATAGTTACATAATGTTTTCCAATGGGAAATGTTAACATTATCAGAGACAAAGACAGATATTCATAAAAACAAATAACTACTAATAACTATTAAGTAAATATGTACTCTCCATCTATGTGTAGTTGAAACTATCATTCAGGGATGTGATTCCATAATGGCGAAAAAAGGAGGAAAATTTAAGACTCATTTTTAGGGGTAAATAAAGATTTAACATTGCAGCAAAATTATGAAAAAAGGAGGAATTCCTCCAACTGGAGGGAAGTTCTCATCACTGAGATTCATAAGAAGTAAGTGCTATAGTACTGCAATATTGACAAATAAACAGAATGTCCATACAGTATACTTAGCAAGGTATGCGATCATCTCTAGATGCAAGTAAAACATTATTGTAAAATAATGCACATAAAGTATGTACATTTAATTTGCAGACCAGTGACAACCGCATTTTGCTCTAAAAGACATGTCAAGAGATAATTTTGATGACTTTTAACCCAAGGAACCTTCCAGGAATTGATGACAAAACTAAGGGTCAGCTGTCATTATCTAGAATGCACCCATAGGCCAACCATAATGTTCCACAACCTTGTAGCAGGGCCCAGTCAGAGCTTTTTCATTGATAAAGACCACAAGATAATATTACTATTAGAGTGACCTAAAGCCTGGATATGATATTATTGTTCACAGATTTTTCCTTCTTTTTAATGGGGAATGATTTCCTTGTCAACCCCTAGGTTATTGACAAGCTGCACATGCTATGACATCACAATAATTTATGCTGTAGTGTGTCCGCAACATCTAGAATGCTGCGTATAATGTCAGATTTCATTTGTGTAAATCTCCTATCTACATGTATTTAATACATGGGAGAAAAATAATCAACTGCTACCTTGAGGGTATGCCAAAGGAATCTCATTCCTGGGGATGTGATTCTTGAATGACAAACCCTCAGCAAGCCTCGGGTTTGTCATTCAAAAATCTTGCCTTCATTTTGAGATTCCTTTGTCATACCCTCCAGGTAGGGGTTGATTCTATTATTCTCCCACCTCTGACCTGGTTCAGACAAGCTACACATGTTATGAAGTCACAGTATAATTTTATAATGTTCGACTTCTATATGACGTGAATATGGTGCATTAAAAGTTGTGTCATATCTTATTCACACGCATAAACAAGTGTTTCAAGCTTTAAAGAATAATAATCAAACATGAAGAGTCGAGTTGAAAATATATCAACTCTCTTGGTACACTGTAGGAATCTAAAAGTCAATTCCTTCGGAAATACTCTGATTGGACAAACAGCTTCTTAGCTCTTGGGTTGAGATTTCCTTATCCACTTCACACACCTAGTATGTAAGATTCTATTAATCTGGACAGTTCTGGCAATTGAAGGACAGACAGGCAGTGCCCATACCATAATACATGTATACATATATTATACATTTATATGTGCATGTAGATGTATCATACAAAGAAAAGCATGTACACAAAGGGGAGGGTTCTCTCTGAAAATAAGGAATAAAGGGGATCATTAACTGTATATATTCAACACTGAACTTAGATGTGCATCTGTACTATATCAATAAGTGAGCCCAGGCACAGAAATTACCTTAATATGGTCCAAACAAAAAAATTCAACAAAGGGGAGTAACTCTGAATGATCATAAAAAATACTTGTTCATGACACAAGTTTTGTGTATGGTACTTAAGAGGTGTATTATCACTGGACATGCCTATCCTAGGTAAGAAACTAGATGTTATTTTTTGTAACAAAAACTCCTCCACTAAATCTATCTATACATGTAGATACACTGTGACCTTCAGCTTGAAAATATGACCAAGAATCAAGGTCATGACACACCCATAGTTCATGATCAATGACATATGTTATTGTTAAATGCAGTCCAAGAAAGTGAAGGAAAGTTATATCCCAGACAAGATTTTGTGACCATTGGTCACTATGACCTTGACCTTAAAGTTGTGACTCAGGTCAACGTCATGGCACTCCTTAAGGTCATGACCAATAATATATTATTAATAAAATGGTATTTACATATGTAACATTCCAGTAAATGAAAGTGTACAGCATCACATCTAAATGATTTAAAATTCAAATTTGTGGATAAATAAAGAAACATTTTAAAATGAATAGAACATTTTCGAGATGTTTTGTTTCGTAACGATTCGTAATAATAGAGTGCGGTTTCAAAGAGCAAAGTAGGGCATCATTATATTCCGGATCAGCAGTTTATTGCCTCTATGACCAGGGATATAAATATCATGAAGTAATAGATGCCATATTTGAAAATTAGATTACTAAAAATTGATGACACTTTCTATATCTACAAGAGGGATAATTTAACTAAAATTAATTCCTAGATGATGAAGTGAAATAAGATATTGCCGAATATCTTCAATGAAAATATTACATAACCTGAATCGACCTTGCCAAACTTTCAGATGATGTCAAGTAGTCTAAGTAGAAACTATTGTGACGAAATTGAACAGAATCGGACAACTCGAAAATGGTCTATTGCTTTTTACAGACTAACCGTTAAAATGCCCTCTTTAACTGGCATCTTTAATTAACACACAAGCCGATAAAGTGCTAATTTTATTACTTTCAGAGTATTCAAAGAAACAATAAAACAAAAGAATTTGATCTTCTCAATAAACAGACTTCTCTATTGATTATTCATAAAATAAAATCAAAGCGTGAAGAATATCAATAACATCAAAGAAGCCATTTTCTAGATTCCGTTTATGGCACCATGATAATACTATAAATCATCAATGTAACACCAATACAAAAATAGACACAACACACACACTCATATAAACACACACACACACATACACACACACACACACACACAATAACGGATACAATCACAAACTTGTCAGCAATAAATTGAACACAATATGTGGAAATGAGATGAAACCTAAAAGTTCATTGTTCTCAGTAAAATTTCCATCTACATTGTAAAACTAACATAAATCTTTGAAACCTTCCAGCTGTCAGTCTTGAATGCAGTAATTTGTTTCTGCTCTTACATTTGTATCTCAATGCATGGTTATGCTAAGTTCAAAATGAAAGATTCATTTTGAAAATAAAAATTTCATTTTTGAGTAGTTAAATTTGTTCCTATTTAAATCATGTCTAAAGGTTGAATCAGGGGCAGATCCAGGATTTTTGGAAACGGAAGGGGGGAGGAGTTGAGTATTAACTTTTACAATAGCAGAAAATATCAGTATTATCAATAGTAATGCATGAAACTGTGCATGCGATCCGGAACTATGGGACTATGGGACTGGATAGTAAGTAATTTTGTTATAAAATATTAACGCAGAACTGTAGGAAGTAAGTCAAATGGGTTGGGGGCAATTTTTTTATAAAAATGTTTTTGCCAGTAAAAAATTGTTTTCATATGCCTTTTGATTATGCAATAAATATTTACAACAGTGGAAGATCTAGAAATTTTATAAAAGGTGGATATTTTTTAAGATGGTGACATAAAATCATACTTAGTGTGATGTATTGCATACATCATTCAAAAGCTGACTATTTAAAGTTTGAGTAGGTGTAAATTTAAAATTGATTCGACAAGCGGAGCAAGGCACAAAGATTTTGAAAAATTTGTTTTTAATCTCTCGACCTTTTATAGAAAAATTAAAGGATTCACACCTATTTTATTACATTTTGAGGCATGCTCTCCCTTGTCACTACAAATAATTTTACATGTTTGATTAATTGTGAGGCAAAATTTCATTAGGGGGTCATGTTTTATGCATCTAATAAAAACAATATGGTAATTTTTTTAATTTGGAGACCCGTAGAAGCATTTTTCTGCGTCCAGACGCAAAAATACACCTAGTAATATAAGAGTAAATCACATTGCTTACCTTTCTCAAAAGAAGTTTGGATCAGCAAAAAGTTAACTAAATATGGGGCAAATCTTCAGCCAAGTATCCTCCAGACATTGAATTATGACCTCTTTATCGTTAAAAATATTTTGTTGATAGATTAATTTGGAACCCCAGTGATGTATTCTCTAGCTTTCAGACACAAAATCATTGTTTCCCTATGGTCCATCTGGGTATGCTTCCCAAAAAATGTTCAATTTTAAGAGCCCATATATACATTAAAAGAGTCCATTATCACATTGTGACTCGTTTTTTATTCCAGCCAAATATTTCATTAAATTCACAGACTTATCAAGGCCAAATCCAGGAGATTTCAAAGAGGGTACATAAAGTTATTGGTTATTTTTTTTGGGGGGGGGATTGACAAAATGCTGTACAAGTGAAAATGGTACGTTTATTCTGTGTAAAGAATTGGATATCATCGACAATTAAGTTATCATATCTTTAGTTGATAATAATACAGGGGAATATAGTATAATGCAAAATTTGTTTACAAATAAATTTTCATATTGATACATGCTGAAAAAAAAGGCAAATGAAAACATCTCTATCGATATGTTGGGCAAACACAACCTCTAATTCAAAGCTGGTAGTCCAAATCCACTAAATCTAAAATATAAAGACAAAGCCAGTGCAGATCCAGGATTTCGAGTTAGAGGGAAGTGTATAATTTATAATTCTTTTCGTCAAGCATAGTGAAGCTCGATAATTTTGGTAGACCTAATTTAAAAGCTCTGGGAAGCCTTTTTCTGGATTCCAGACATGATGATAGTATAAAAAATTCAAAGTGGGGTGCAACCCCTGCTAATGAGAATGTTTATCCATATGTAAGCTGCAAAGTTCAAAGTGACAGAATTTCTGTGTCAGCACTGTCAATTTCTGTGTCTGTACTGTCAATTTCTGTGTCTATACTGTCAATTTCTATGTCTGTGCTGTCAATTTCTATGTCTGTGCTATCAATTTCTGTGTCAGCACTGTCAATTTCTGTGTCTATACTGTCAATTTCTATGTCTATACTGTCAATTTCTATGTCTGTACTGTTGATTTCTCTATCTATACTGTCAATTTCTGTGTCAGTACTGTCAATTTCTGTCTATACTGTCAATTTCTATGTCTATACTGTCAATTTCTGTCTATAGTGTCAATTTCTGTGTCTATACTGTCAATTTCTGTCTATACTATCAATTTCTGTGTCAGCACTGTCAATTTCTGTGTCTATACTGTCAAATACTGTCAATTTCTGTGTCTATACTGTCAATTTCTGTGTCTATACTGTCAATTTCTGTGTCTACACTGTCAATTTCTGTGTCTATACTGTCAATTTCTGTGTCTACACTGTCAATTTCTGTGTCTATACTGTCAATTTCTGTCTATACTGTCAATTTCTGTCTATACTGTCAATTTCTATGTCTATACTGTCAATTTCTATGTCAGCACTGTCAATTTCTATGTCTATACTGTCAATTTCTATGTCTATACTGTCAATTTCTATGTCTGTACTGTCAATTTCTG
>BROG01000330.1:240000-462500 GCA_030159075.1 Atrina japonica | reverse complement strand
GTAATTACATGTATGATGTAGAATACAATGTACCATATTTACTGATCTTACTAATTTTAGTTTGACTCTTGATTGGTCCCAATAATCACCAACCTCCTTATTCTCATTTTTTTTAGCACCCTGGACACCTATACATCATATCCATGATCAGGAACAGTTCAGAAAAACATCTGTTGCTTTTTAAGTTATTTCAAAATTGGCCCGGTAGTTGGCTATGATGTGATTTCTTTAGTATGTACAATGACAATATTTTTTTCCTTCTGTTTGAGAAAAATGTCTAACAGTAGATGATTGATCTAAACAAATCTATATAGCCGAAATCATGTAATAGCTGACTACTGAACCTAGTTGGTACTGGTCCTCAATCAGTGCAGAGTTGCACATACAAACTTCCAAATGAGCTTGCCAGTACCTTATTATTAACATCTGATTGATTAAAATCAAACTTTCTTTGAAAGATATTAAATTTCCCCTCACTCAGATATCTTGACATATTTTAAAGGCTTCCAGCATGGTACATGTATTGTCATTTCCGGTAATTAGGCACATCATTAAAAACAAAACCTAGATACCTTATCAATGTCCATCAAAAGTCAATTGTAAGCTTAACTTCAAGATTTGCTCCTATAGTATGGTATCATTGTCCTAATCAATATCGAACATTCATTGAAAAATAAGACAAGTTCTGCAGATGCAGATATCTTTGAGGTGTTTAATTATAAATGGGGCCAGCACGATAGTTATGTTAAATTTCTATCTCTGCCTTTGTAATTCTAAATGTGATTTGATAAACTGTATATAATACATATATATATAAATATACTGATGAAGACATACATTTAAAGACATAATAAAAGATTTGGAAAAACCGAAGTAATGCATCTGTATTTTTTCTTTCAGTATTTGTACCTTGAGAGGAATGAATTAACAAGTCTTCCAGATGATTTTTTTGACTGCTTACCAAAGCTGACCTGGTTGGATTTGAGACAAAATAAACTGCTGCGATTACCCAGTGTGTATACAGGACGACATAATCATTTAAGAACATTGCTTTTAGAAGGAAACAATCTGCGGAGTCTTCCTCTAGAACTCGGTGAGGACTATAAAATAGCCATTGAATCTGAATGAAATATTGTAATTGAGATAAGTCACTTATTTGCTTCTTTATATAACATGTAAAATGTTAAGAGTTTGTTTGCCCTTCACTAGCTTTAATGGTAATACAAATTTTGTAATTTTACATGAAGTCATTCCTTTAATAAACATGTTAAGTTGCTGTCAGTAAAATGTTGACATTATATTTGTCATGTGTACAAATAACATATATATTATATTACTAATGTTTACAACAGACATTTTACTAGTCATGTTTACATATATAACAAATGCACAAGTCATGTTTACAAATACAACAAACATACTACTCGTGTTTACAAATACAACAGACATCACACTAGTCATGTTTATAAATATAACAGACATAATACTAATCGTGTTTACAAATACAAAATAAATTATATTAGTCATGTATACAAATACAACATACATTATACTAATCATGTTTATGAATACAACAAACATTAAATACTATTCATGTGTACAAATTAAACAGACATTATACCAGTCATGTGTACATATATAACAAACATACTAGTCATTTGTACAAATACAACATACATCGTACAAGTCATGTTCACAAATACAACAGACATTATACTGGTCATGTTCACAAATAAAATGGATATTGTACAAGTCATGTGTACAATTAAAACATACATTGTACAAGTCATGTGTACAAATAAAACAGACATTGTACAAGTCATGTGTACAAATAAAACAGATATTGTACAAGTCATGTGTACAATTAAAACATACATTGTACAAGTCATGTGTACAAATAAAACAGACATTGTACAAGTCATGTGTACAAATAAAACAGACATTGTACAAGTCATGTGTACAAATAAAACAGACATTGTACAAGTCATGTGTACAATTAAAACAGACATTGTACAAGTCATATGTACAAATAGAACAGACATTGTACAAGTCATGTGTACAATTAAAACAGACATTGTACAAGTCATGTGTACAAATAAAACAGACATTGTACAAGTCATGTGTACAATTAAAACAGACATTGTACAAGTCATGTGTACAAATAGAACAGACATTGTACAAGTCATGTGTACAATTAAAACAGACAATGTACAAGTCATGTGTACAAATAGAACAGACATTGTACAAGTCATATGTACAAATAGAACAGACATTGTACAAGTCATGTGTACAATTAAAACAGACATTGTACAAGTCATGTGTACAATTAAAACAGACATACTAGTCATGTGTATATATACAACAGACATTATACTAGCCATGTTTGCAAATACAACATACATACTAGTCCTGCGTACAAATACAACAAACATTGTACAAGTCATGTGTACAAATACAACAGACATTATATTAGTCATATGTACAAATAAAACAAACATTGTACAAGTCATGTTTACAAATACAACAGACATACCTGTCATGTGTACAAATATAAAATCGTACAAGTCATGTTCACAAATACAACAGACATTATACTAGTCATGTTCACAAATAAAACAGACATCTTACAAGTCATGTGTACAAATAAAATGGACATCGTACAAGTCATGTTCACAAATACAACAGACATTATACTAGTCATGTTCACAAATAAAACATACATTTTACAAGTCATGTGTACAATTAAAACAGACATACTAGTCATGTGTATAAATACAACAGACATAATACTAGCCATGTTTGCAAATACAACATACATACTAGTCCTGCGTTCAAATACAACAGACATTGTACAAGTCATGTGTACAAATGCAACAGACATTATACTAGTTATATCCACAAATAAAAACTATAAATCATACAAGTCATATTTACAAATAATACAAACATTGTCCAATTCATGTGTACAAATAAAACAGACATTATACTAGTCATGTGTACAAATACAACATACATTATACTAGTTATATCCACAAATAAAACTATAAATCATACAAGTCATATTTACAAATAATACAAACATTGTCCAATTCATGTGTACAAATAAAACAGACATTATACTAGTCATGTGTACAAATACAACATACATTGTACAAGTCATGTTTTCAAATACAACAGCCATTATTCTTGTCATGTGTATAGATAAAACAGACAATATACCAGTCATGTTACAAATACAACATACATACTAGTCCTATGTACAAATACATCAGACATTGTACAAGTCATGTTCACAAATACAACAGACATCTTACAAGTCATGTGTACAAATAAAACAGACATTGTACAAGTCATGTTTACAAATACAACATATTATACAAGTCATGTTTACAAATACAACAGACATTGTACAAGTCATGTTTACAAATACAACAGACATTATACTGGTTATATGTACAAATAAAATAGACATTATACAAGTCATGTTTACAAATACAACAGACATTGTATAAGTCATGTTTACAAATACAACAGACATTGTATAAGTCATGTTTACAAATACAACAGACATTGTATAAGTCATGTTTACAAATACAACAGACATTATACTGGTTATGTGTACAAATACAACAGACATTGTATAAGTCATGTTTACAAATACAAAATACATACTTAATAATGTTTACAAATACAACAGACATTGTATAAGTCATGTTTTCAAATACAAAATACATACTTAATAATGTTTACAAATACAACAGACATTGTATAAGTCATGTTTACAAATACAAAATACATACTTAATAATGTTTACAAATACAACAGACATTGTATAAGTCATGTTTACAAATACAAAATACATACTTAATAATGTTTACAAATACAACAGACATTGTATAAGTCATGTTTACAAATACAACAGACATTGTATAAGTCATGTTTACAAATACAAAATACATACTTAATAATGTTTACAAATACAACAGACATTGTATAAGTCATGTTTACAAATACAAAATACATACTTAATAATGTTTACAAATACAACAGACATTGTATAAGTCATGTTTACAAATACAAAATACATACTTAATAATGTTTACAAATACAACAGACATTGTATAAGTCATGTTTACAAATACAAAATACATACTTAATAATGTTTACAAATACAACAGACATTGTATAAGTCATGTTTACAAATACAAAATACATACTTAATAATGTTTACAAATACAACAGACATTGTATAAGTCATGTTTACAAATACAACAGACATTATACTGGTTATGTGTACAAATACAACAGACATTGTATAAGTCATGTTTACAAATACAAAATACATACTTAATAATGTTTACAAATACAACAGACATTGTATAAGTCATGTTTACAAATACAACAGACATTGTATAAGTCATGTTTACAAATACAAAATACATACTTAATAATGTTTACAAATACAACAGACATTACCATATTGACCCAATAAGGGCTGATGTCCCTATAAGCACCCTCCCCTTTTTGTCATATATGATCAAGTATCTTTTCTAGCTGGTTGACAAGGCGATGTTGACCAGAAAAACATAAATAACAGTTTATCTCTAACCGCATGCAACACAAGAATATTGATAGGTGCAGAGGTTTTGAAATGAAAAATAATTTACTGGTCAACTTGACCAGTGATTTACTAAATTTCACTGGTCGTAGCAAAATTGTACTGGTCCTTATACATATTTCTGAAAAATAAAAACAAGGGTGAGTAAAATTCCAGAACTACTGGCCCAAATGGTAAAGTGGTGGTCCAAATATTTTGAACTAATATTGGAAAAGGTAAAGAAAAACACAGAGGAGGACCAGCAATTTATTATTCCTTTACTGGTGAAAAACAAACACTAGGTCAGTTATAAACGACTGTTTTAATGCACATTAAAAGGATATAACAAATGTATGTCGATGGGCAAAATGTGACTTCGATTGAAAATAAAAATATTGGGTCGAACGTCTCCTGTTTAAGCTATTAACAATTACAGTTTAAAAATGTTGGAAGGCAACTAAATATAAATTAGATCTACTTCACTTGACTGAAATGCATTTTAATTAGCAGGAATCCTGCCACTGCTAGCTGCATTGAAGTCTACTCTATCCATTTACAAGCTCTTTTGAGTAAACACATCTTTAATTTTCTGGGGAATGAACGACTTTTATTTTTAACCTCACAAAGAGTACATGATACTCGCCGTCAGTCATGACAGATCGATGTTTAATCACATGGTTCTCACATGATCAGACGTAATAATTTCTGCGCGTGGATAAGATATAACTTTAATATTAACACAAAAAGAGGATTATGTCTTGTCTAAAATAAATGATGGCCGTGACATGAATTTAGATGGTGGGGCACTCGCCCAAATGTTTTATTTTGGGCCAGTAACTACTTGTCTTTGTCAGACTTTGATCAACTTCTGGTTGCCTAGACACCAAAGTGGTCGCATCTGGCGAACTGGCGATCAGTTATTTCAGGTGCTGATTATTTAAAATCATCTGGTTTTACCCAGTGTTTCCACAGAAATCAGCAGAAAACTTGATAGGCCACAAGGCCGCCATGTTTTACAATTATATGAGTCAATGACGCGTTTAAACAGATTGAATGGTATGTAAGTTCAAGCCTTTAACTGATCTGAAACTAAAATATAAAAAAAAAATAAACGCGCACAGAAGTAACAAAATCCAGATTTGCTGACACAAACATTGACCGGTCATTTGGACCGATCATTTGACAAATTTCATCGGACTTTTGTCAAATTTACCGCTTTTGCCGGTAAGACCAGCAGATTTCAAAAACTCTATAGGTGTCCACTGTATTAACTACAACAACTGTTCCACCATATACCTTATAAAATTAACTGTTTTACATCAGTTTGACTTTTAATTGGTCCCAATAAGCACCAACACCTTTTTTTATTATGATTATTATTTTTTTTGTACTGTCCTGGACCCAGTTGTTTATCTATTGGTTAAATTTTAACCCTTGGTTAAATATCATAACCAACAGTTAAAATTTAACCTTTGGTTAAATGCTGTAGCTCTATAATTGGTTGAATTTATCTTTGGTTAAACCATCGGTTAAATACAGAAAGTACAGCAAAACTTTAAGGTCCTGTTACTTATTTTAACCAATTAACGACCCGTTATTATTTCAAAACGGCTGAAAGATCAGCACTGTTATCAAAAGTACTTACAGGTTTTATAACCCTGGGTTACCATATTTAACTGAGGGTTATATTTAACCATTAATTAAATTTAACCAAAAGATGAACAACTCGGTCCTGGGTGTTTATTTGGTCAAATATTGTATACTGTCATGTTTATACAACATACATACTAGTCATGTTTACAAATACAATGGATGTTATACTAGTCATGTTTACAAAGAAATCTTTCATTATCATTTATATTTTTTTAGTTTATTGTTTATTTATTACAGAACAGTTCAAAATTTATTGAAATTGAGTTCTTGGTGGGGGGGGGGGGGGGTTCTTTACCTAACATAATTTTCTTTAATTGTTTTGTAAAAGTCCACATAAAAAAACAAAGCCTTCTTTAAGTGTCCTTTTCTAGTCAGAAGAACCTTTTTGTTAACCAGCACATTCATGCCTTACTTACACTTTATTGTTGGTTAGAACTGATGACATTAATCATGTATTAAAGCAAGCATTCACCTTGAAATGGGAAGGTGAATTTTATGAAAATGATTTTATACAAGGCTACGCCGCATGTTTTACTTTTTCATATTTGTAAGTACAATGACTTGTAAACTTGTGTTTCAAGTATCCTTACATACACTGATACAATTGTAAGCTTGTAGTAGTGTAATTGATGGTGGTTTCTAATTAAAGCAAAGTAGATTAAATGTATCACAAATTAGGAAACCCATCACTCAGTATGGCTCACAGTGTCAAGGAAATTCCATTTTGTTGATTAGTTCAAAAAGGCATTTGCCTTGAATTGCTTCAGTGAAAAATTGTCATGATTTGTTTCACAATATATGTCAGTGAATTTTTTTCTATAAAACCTTTATACTAAAATAGTATCAATAGATTATAGTCATCTTAACAAAAATATTTTAATCTTGAACAAGTATGCTGATTGGTAGAAATTGGAAATACTTTAGCTTGATTGAATTTCCTGTAACTTTCAAGTAAAAGCCTTCATTTGTGTCAGTGTAAGGTTATTATGAGTAAACTGGCATTCAAGCTAGGCTCTTACTATGGATTGGGTGATATTTAGGAACATAAATATACAGTACCTACCAAAAATAAGGGTCACCCAAAAACTCTTAATATGAAATGAAAAATTGTATTGCAGTATCATTAATGTAGAGCAAAAATTGTACGACAGGTTTATCTGTTGATATTAATTTTCACTATTTCTTGTAGGTTTGATAAAAAGTTTACATGGTTTAAATATTAGCAACAATCCCATGGAATTTCCCCCCAAAGATGTAATAGAAAAAGGGACAGTTGATATATTACATTTTCTACGGGATATGCTTCAGGCAAAATCATCAGGGAAATTATTAAATGGAGGTAAGAGTATACTGATGTTAGATATAGAACTGGCCAAAAAAGTGTCTTAATTTGGTATATCTTTAAAAGTCTTCTCTTAAACCATTGATTAGATTTCTTTGAAATTTGTTTATGATTGTTTAGTCAATATTTACAAAATTTGCAAATGAAAACAAAATCTTTTCAAAACATACACTTTAAATAACATACTTGTAGGGTAATGTTTTATGTAAATGTCTGTTGATATCAATTTTCACTATCAAAACTAATTTGACTTTTTCTGTATACAAAGATATATGAGAATGTTGTTAGAAATTATCTAATGGTCATTGTGACAAAGTTTCAAGGTCATTGGGTCAAAAGACAAAGTCACATGCACCTAAATAAACACCTCTCACCTCTTGTCAGCACAGGTTCAAGCCTGATTTTGTGAAAAGTTTGCTATTTTCCATGCAGATGATCTGTGGTCTTTTCCCAGGTACGCTGTACCATTGGACATGTCTATTTTTATTGTGTACAGAGATTGGTTGAAGCGAATGATCTGTGACCTCTTTTTCAGATACACTGTACCATTGGACATATTTATTTTTGTTGTGTTTACAGAGAGTTGTTTGAGGCGGATGATCTGTGGTCTCTTCCCAGGCACACTGTAACATTGGACATGTCTATTTTTATTGTATTTACAGAGATTGGTTGAAGTCATATTAATTAGGGGTGTAAAATGTGAGATGAGCTTTTCAATATAAGATTTATACTCTATTTTGTTAGTTTTAATGGTCTTGTTGTGGGAAACTTTTTCACAAAATCAGCTTAAGTTCCAGCTAGGGCTCAAACTTGTGCTGACTATAGAGCCAGTATAGGTGAGAGACTTCATGGTTTATACCACGATGATCTAACCACATGGCTGTGGAAACCATGGATTGCTTGGCTTGTTGCTGCATTGTACAAAGAATAATAAATTGATTTGACTCAAAAAAAGTAATTTACAGCCTAAAAAGATATAGTCTTTCTGACATGTTTATTAATGTGTTTTCTTTTTTCTCAGTTTCTGAACGACCTCCATGGCCAAGTGGTAAGAGCATCACTCTTTGAACCATGAAATATTGTAACAATATGAGGTACGGGAGATAAATCTTTTAGGAAATTATATACGTAAATAAATTGGTGTGACTTGAAATAGTATTGATGTGTATTATATGTATTTGGGAAAATACGGGCAGCTAAAATTACATGATTTCTAATTCGGTCAAGTAAATATGTTGACAAAGTTAATTTAGATATAAAATTCCAAATTCAAAATTACTCAGCATAATATTTAGTAATATGACTTAGCATTATTATAATATACTGTTTTTGGATAAACAACTTGTCAACACCTTTACAAATTCAGCAGCAATTGAAGCTGCATGTTAAAAGGTCAAATATCTGTCATCATCAGTTTTGGTAAACAAGAATTGATGTTAATGATAATTAATATAAAGTACTGAATTTGCACTAAGAATGATAGTGTAAAAAGGTTACCAGAGGTTGCATTATGACAGATTTTGATGATGCTGGCGCCCATATTCTTCCAATTGTAGATGCATTTAACTCTCTATAAGCTTCTAGAACTTTAGTGTTTTGCGTTGGTCAAAATTGACAAACGTATATAAGCACTGGAGTTCTGGAAACGAGGGAGACCAGCGGGAAACCGCCTAGAGAGAACACCACCATACTCTCTGATTGTTGAAACATTGTTACCATTGCTGTACTCTGCTGAATTAAAATCATCTATACGATCACAGACCAGACTTTGTTATTGATATTTTGTGGGTTGGTTTACAAATATCGATTTGGTGCCTTTTGCCCTGGATAAAAGACCTGGGACACAACACAAGACTTGAAACGAAAAGGTAAGACTTTTACTTTTCTTAGTACCTTATTATTTTGACCACAAATTGTGAACATTCTTTTTGACAAACTCTAAAACTTAAAACTTAATTTAATAAAATTTAAATTAACCAAAACTCTATCTTAAACAAAAACTACAATTTTAACTTTATTAGGCAATAGTATTAAACATCCATAAAAACTTTATTTTGAAACTTTAAACAAAATTAGTTAAACACAAATTTAACATTTGAAATAAAATACAAAATTAAAAACAGAATTAATAATGGCAGAAGAAAATAGTAGACTAAAATTCAGTAGTATGGCTACGGCTTTAGGAGAAATTGAGGATAATTTAATTTTAGAAGAAGTAAATAAAAATAGACCAACCACGTCAGATCAGACAGACATGCAAAATGAAACTGAAAATAGAAATAAAACTAAAACATCAGGTCAGTCAGACGTACCAAACAAAACCGAAAGTAGTAACAGGTACTACAGTATATCGGGGGGAGTAGGAAATAGAGAACCACCATTTTGTAGAGTGTCTGGGATACCTGAAAACAAAGGTGATAATGATGAAAAAGAGATGTTTGATAACATTTTGAGACAATTCTCTAACATGGCAAGTGCAATGGCAGTACCTGTACATCAGGTAATTAAGAACTTTTCGGGTAAACCGGCAGACCTTAAGGCATGGATATCAGACATAGAAAGATATGCAAATTTAGTTGAATTAAATGTACAGAAAATGCCGGGTATAGCATTGGTAACGTGTTCAGGGGCGGTAGCGGATTTCATTAGGAGATATTTAATAGAACAAGAAAATAGTGAAAATGTAGCTAGTTGGGGGGACCTCAAGAAATTATTAAAAGAAAAATTTGGGGAAGTGACAAACAAAAGACAGGCATTAATTAAGTTAAGAAATCTAAAACAGAGACAGACGAGTCAGTACAAATGTTTGGGGAAAGAATAATACAAGCATCTGAAGATGTTTACACGACAGAACAGACTAAAAACAAAAGCACAAAAGACTTAGTAGAACAACAGTTGATAGACATATTTTGTAAAGGGGTGACTTTTGATTACATCAAAATGAAATTGATTAGGGAAGAACCTACGACTTTAGAAGCCGCAGTTAAGATAGCGACACGCGAACAAAACGTTAGGGATCAAATTGCATTGACCTTAGACGGTACACAAAATGTGTTTAGATTTAAAACCGAAAAAGAAGACAGAGACATTCAACCAATGGAAGTAGATCACTTAAGAAATAAACTATGTAAGAATTGTTTTAAGGAAGGGTCACACTACTCAAAATTGTCCTAAAAATGTAGATGTAAATGCAGCTGACGAGACAGACAGTGACAGTGATAGTGACGATGACTTACAAATATCATTAGCAGATAATAAGAAACAGGTTAGGTTCAAAAACGCTAAGAAAACTAAACAACAAACTCAGCAAACACCAAGGTTAAAATATCAAATACAACGAAACAACCAAGTAGGTCCAAGTAGACAAAATTCACAATCTGTACCAGATTGGGTATTAGGCGCAGAATGTTGGGTATGTCACATGATAGGTCACCTTAAAAGAAATTGTCCAAATCGAAACATTAACCCTCGCAACTGGGTACCATATTGGCAGTATAATCAGGGACCACCAATGAATCGTGGCAGGGGTAGAGCAAATTATAACTATCAAGATAAACAAAGTTACAACCCACCACCTCAGCAATTTGTACCTAATGACTATCAAAATAGACAAAATTACGATCCTCCACCCTCGCAGTTTACACATAATACTTATCGGAATAGGCAAAACTTCAACTTTCGACCTCCACAATTTACATACCAGCAAACACAGTCAGATAATCAAACATTAGCATTACCAGCACCACCACAGATGTTAGCACTTCCGGCACCCCCAGATAAAACGTCTCAGTCAAATAAACAGTTAGCACTCCCTGCACCACCTGTAGTAAGTGAACAAACTTCAGAAAACTCCACCCAGAGAATAGGACAACAATGGTCTCAGTATAGGGAACAGGAAAAACTAGAAGGCTCTTCTTATAAGGAAGCCGATAAGAAGAGTTGTAGTAGAAAATTAAGAAAAAGTAAGGTAGATAACTCTAGTAGTAAATTAGATAAAAATTATGAAATTCAATTGGCGGGAAATCCAAGTTCATGTGTACTATGGATTCAAAAACAAAAATTTAGGACTTTAGTAGATACAGGGGCAGAAGTATCATTAATTAGTAAAAAGTGCTTCCAAAATCTTCCGATCAAGGTTAAGGTTGTTAAAGAAAAACCAAATCTCAGGGCAGTGAATGGTCAATCACTTAAAGTAATAGGTGCAGTAAATATTAAATTTACGATGAATAAAATGACCATGAATCACAAGTTTTATGTCACCGATGGTTTGAATAGAAACTTTATCCTTGGTAGGGACTGGTTAAGACAAAATGGAGTAAGATTATACTTTGATTTAGGTTGCTTAAGAATAGGGAGAACCTATGTCAAATTTGAAGATGACACTCACATATCATCCATAGTAAGAGTATCAAAAACAACTACATTAAGACCACAGAGTAAGACAATATGTTTTGTTAGGACAAATAGAGCATTTAACAGGGGGAATAAAGAAAATTTTGAAATCTCAAGCATCAATGATGGATGTCTTTTAGATGACCCAGGACTTGTAGTTCAAGAATCAATAGGAAAAGTAACGGGAAATAGAAACATTCCAGTATTAGTAGTTAATCAGACAAATAAATTTTATAGGTTAAAAAGAGGTCAAGTGTTAGGAAAAATTCGAGCTTTAGAAATAGATGAGATACAAGTAGAATCAACAGCTTTAAGTCCAGAAAATACAGTAGGAGATGTAGATTCCTTTCAAGATATTGACGCACCTTCAGAGTATAAAAGAAGTATTTTTAGTCTATTACAAGAAAACAAAGATATTTTTGCAAAAAACTGATGCAGAGTTAGGTCACACTAGTACAGTGAAAATGAAAATAGATACAGGGGACCATCCACCAATCAGAAATAGACCGTATAGAACACCCCTTAACAAAACGACAAGTAATTGACAAGGCAGTAGATGAAATGTTAGATGCAGGTATTATAAAAAAGGTCAAGGTCAACATGGGCTTTTCCATTAGTTGTAGTTGGGAAGAAAGACGGATCCAAAAGAATGTGTGTAGACTTTAGATCTTTTAAATAAAATAGTGAAACCTATATCATTTCCCTTACCATTGATTGATGACATCTTAGCTAGGTTGGGAAAAGGCCAAACATTTCACTAGTTTAGATCTTAAAAGTGGGTATTGGCAAGTACAAATGGATGAAGATAGTAAAGAAAAAACAGCTTTTACTTGTCACAAAGGGTTATTTCAGTTTAATGTAATGCCCTTTGGGTTAAGTAATGCTCCAGCTATCTTCCAAGAACTCATGAACATAGTATTACAAGAATGTGAGGACTTTGCCACTGCTTACTTAGATGACATCTTAATATTTTCAAAAGACTCAGAAGAACATCTTAGGCATATTCAAATAGTGTTTGATAAGATCAGGCAACATGATTTAAAAATGAAGTTGAAGAAATGTAGTTTCTTTCAGAAAGAAAATAGAATATTTAGGTTTTATTGTTAGTGAACATGGAGTGAAACCTAATGAAAAGAAAGTGAAAGCTATAAGAACATTACCTGTACCAAAGAATGTAAGAGAAATTAGGGGATTTATTGGCATGTGTAGTTATTATAGGAGATTCATACCAAATTTCTCAAAGATAGCAGAACCTTTGATTGAGTTAACTAAGAAATATGCTAGATTTAGATGGTCAAAAGAATGCCAAGTAGCCTTTGATTTTCTCAAAGACAGTTTAACAGTAGTACCTTTGTTAGCTTATCCTGATACAAACAAACCTTATGTGTTATACACAGATGCTAGTGATACTTGTGTAGGTGCTTGTCTCACACAGCTTACAGATACTGGGGAAGAAAAACCTATCTATTATTTGTCTCACAAATTAAGCAAATCTCAGAAAAAATGGTCAACAATAGAAAAAGAATGTTTTGGAATAGCTTTTGCTCTCAAGAAATTAGACTTATATTTACATGATGCTCAGTTTGTAGTACGTACAGATCACCGACCATTGAAGTATTTATTAGATTCACCTATGCAAAATAAGAAAATACAACAGTGGGCTCTCAGTATCGCAGGTTACAACTGTAAGATTGAGTATATAGAAGGTAGATTTAACTGTTGTGCTGATTTGTTGTCAAGAATACCAGACAGTCAAGAAACAATTGACATTACTGAATCAGAGTCAGAGTCAGACGAAATAGAAATAGATGATAGATTTTTAGAAGTAGGTGCATTAAATTCAAACAAGTTCACTCCCAAGAAATACGCTAGTTGTAAGATAGATCCACCAGATGACTTAGTCAAGCCGTTTATAGATCTTCCAGGGGACATAGATATAAAAACAGAACAAGAAAATGATGAAAAGATAGCAAAACTTAAGATAAAATTAGACAAAGGTAGTGCCACAAAAAGGGAACAAAATAGTTTAATAGTAATAGATGGTTTATTATATTTTCTATCTCAACAAGATTCAGAAGATCCAAAACTCAGATTGTACATACCTGAAAATTTAGAAAACATTGTCATTAAACAACATCATGATTTTGTAGGACATATGGCAGTAGATAAAACATATGACATCATTAGACCAAAATACTATTTCCCAAAAATGTATCAAAAGTTGCACACATATGTAGATCAATGTGTAATATGTCAAACTAGAAGCCAAAAGAAAACACATCCACCTCTTAAAGAAACGGACATTCCACCTTATCCTTTCGCAAAAATTGGTCTAGATTTGTCAGGACCATATCCCACCACCTTATCAGGCAACAAGTACATTGTCTCATTCATAGATTTATATTCTGGATGGCCAGAAGCTTTTAGTGTACCAAGTAAATCAGCTGATAATATAGTCCATCTCATATTAGAAGAAATATTTCCAAGATATGGTTGCCCACTTCAGATACTAACAGATAATGGGTCAGAAAACGTGAATAAGGCTGTACAAGAAACACTTAAAGAGTTAAACATAGATCATATCACAACATCTTATTATAGTCCTCAAAGTAACGGCAAGGTAGAAAGATTTCATAGAACTTTACATGATGTAATGGCTAAGAAAATATCTGATGATGTACAAACATGGGATTTATATTTAAATCAGACATTAGCAGCAATTAGATTTCATCCAAGTGAATCGACCAAATTCTCACCCTTCTACTTACTATACAATAGGGATGTAGTATTACCATTAGATTCAATTCTTAAACCTAGAAGAAAATATAATGGGGAAGACCAATATCAAATTAGCATTACAGCAGCAACATAAAGCTTTTACGTTAGTACACAAAAATTTAGAAGACGCTAAGAAAAGACAAAAAGAGATATGCAGATAGGGGTAGTCAAGAAATTAATTTCAAGATAGGAGATCCAGTATATATTAAGAATCAAAGAAAAAACCAGTAAAATTAGATAATAAATGGACACCTTATTATAGGATTATTGAAGAAAAAGGACCTCTAAGTTTTTATAGTTAAGAATCAGTTGACAGGAACAACAACTAAGACACATGCTCGACATCTTAGGTTAGCTAATTTAGATGATTGGGAGATACCCCAAGACAAATTAAATAGACCGATAAGAAAATCAACATATGTAGTACCTCCAGATTCAGAATCTACAGATGACGAAATTGATAAAAAATAAGAGTCAAGATATTGTAAAAAGATCTAGACAAATTCGAGATGACTCAGATAGTGAGGATGATATTCCTTTAGCAGAATTAAAAAGGATACACAGAAATACAAAGTTAGATGATAGAGAAAAGTTAACACAACAAGACACTCAGACAGAAAACAAAGAAATAAATAAGGATACAGAAGATACAGAAATAAATGAAATTAAGAGTTCAAAAAGACTTGTAGACGAAATAGACCCTACTACAAAAGAAATATTAATAGTCTTAAAATTCGACTTTTGATAACATGAATAAGAATAGTTTGGATATATTTGAAAACATGTGTAAGAATAACTTGTTGAATGAGAATAGTTTGGATATATTTGATAACATGTGCAAGAATAACTTGACTATGTTTGATAATATGTGTAAGACGATGAAAAGTCTTAAGTTTTAGACAATTTACATATATAATTACAGGAAAACAAAATTCAATATCTCTAAATTCAATTGAATATGTTATCACTGGGACACCTCGCACCCTCTGTCATTCAACCTTTACAGTTTCGGCAATTACTTTTATCAATCAAAAATCAATTGAATCCACGTTTTGCTTTGCCTTTTGACCCTGAAAAAGATCTTTGGGACCTATACAAAAACATTGACTTGTGCTACATATTTCAAAGACGAAAACATTGTAGTTATTGTGTCAGTACCTTTGGTTGACACAACAAATGCCTTAGAAATTTACAAGATACATAACTTGGCATTGCCACATATGAAAGAACCCTCAGTACTCGCCAAATATGACTTAGAGTCAGAAACCTTAGCGGTAAATAAAGAGAAAACACAATTTGCACTTTTAACTCAACAGGAGTTAGAAAAATGTTCAAATCCTTCGATAAGATATTGTTCTTTTGACAGTCCTATCTATACTGTTTCAAACAGACAGACATGTGTGATTTCTATATTTCTGGAAACACGATCAAAAATTGAACAAAACTGTAAAACCACACTGATCAATAATGCAATTCTTCCTCGAGGACAGTATGTTACAGAGGGAAATTGGTTAATCATTGCTGAAAAGTTACAAAATTTCATGATCATGTGTGACAAAGAATCAATGATTAAGAAAACTTTACCACCTCTAGACATTCTACATTTGGAACAAAATTGTCAAGCTTCTAACGGGGATATGACTTTAACACCTTACATTTATAAGGAAAGTAATTTTTAACTTTAAGGATCCTTTAAAAACATTAGTTGATAAGTATAAAAAAGACGAAGTAAGTTTGTTTTGGAGATATAAGCAAAATTTCCCACGATATGATAAGATTAAAATTCCTAAGACGTTGAAACCAGTAAAAGAAATTAATTTAGATAATTTGATAAATGAACTAAAACTAGAAGAAATGCAACCAATGCCAGAAGATGATTTTTGGGTTAAGAACGGTCAATACTTTCTCATACCAATAGTGCCAGTAGTAACAATCTTAATAATTATAATGATAAAATGTGGAAAAAGAATAATGAGAAAATGTAGGAATAAGCATTCAGAATCGTCTGTCAAAAAGAAAAATAAAGATAATCCTAATGTTAAGTGGTCAAGTAGTGAGGGAAAAGAGGAGTTGAGTCTTCCAAATCTTTCAAGACTTCTAAGAAACCAGAATCAACAGCCATACCAGGAGCACCAAGTAACGAACAGTCGATCATGCATAAATACACAGTCAACAGCAGATGATAATGACATTCGCAATCTTATAACAGAAAAGATGAGACAACGGTCAAGAAACACAGCCAGTATATACAAAGAAGACATTCAAATTGAACAAGAACCGAACGCATATCCAGACAGGAAACTTTGCAGTATGTACCTTAAGGATAAACACGACATAGAATATCCAGACATGAAACTTTGCAGTATGTACCTTAAGGATAAATACGACATAGACTTAATACCAGTAACTGATCAAACCAGAATTAACATTGAAAACCGAACACTATACAGTCAAGATAAAAGAGAAACAGAAAACACGAAAACAAAATAGTCAAGGAGAAATGAAAAACAGTCAACCAAACTACAAAAATGAATATCCAGACGTACATTCCTGTGAAATAAAGGAATACAAACACGATAACCATGAAATAAATCATGAACTCTATCAAGACCCAGAAACAGGTGATGTGACACCGCAAGAATTTAACGATAACAACAAATCGTCGATCGAAAACATCGAAGTGGATGAGACCACTTGGCTTCGATCCAGAAGCCCGATTACCAGTTTTAAGTTCACCAGTAACTAAAGACACTAACATTCGACTACTGAAGACTATACAAGAACTTAAGTAATAATCACAGTGTAATGTGAATACAACACGATAATAATTTAAAGAAGTCGAAAACTTATGATTATTAAAGAAACAGAATATTGCGCAAAGGACGGAGGACTTTCCGTGAACATATTAAGGATGGAGGACTTTCCATGAATTCATAAGGACGGAGGACTTTCCGTGAATGGAGGATTTTCCATGAATATGTTAAAAGTGTTAAAAAGTGAATTATTAAATGTATTATGTTATAATGAACTTTAACATAATGAACTTTACTTATGGACTGTAATAATGAACTTTATTTGTATTGAGACAATGATTATTGAATTGAATTATGCATAAATTCTCTGCTTATTGAACCGGTTTATATCGCTTTATAATGCATGAATATATATTGAAATTATAACCCAAGTCACATATTTTTATCCAGGTCACATTTTTATTTAATATTAATTCAGATCACGAGTTTTATGAATTGTTGAAAATCCAGGTCATAATTGATAGTGGATTATTGAGAAATCTAAGTTACAAGTTAATTTGTTATTACTCCAGGATATGAATTGTTTATCAATAAAATCCAGGTCACAACTTATTCATTTCATGATTAGTAGTGAAAACTTTATTGAATTGTGTATTGATAATTATGTTAATTATGTTATAACTTTCAAGCTACACCAATGGTTTTATAAAAAGTTACTAATTATAATTTGGAAAGTATTTATAAGAATGAAATTTTTACCATTTAGTAAAAATTTCAAGGGATAGGGACGTTTGTAACAATATGAGGTACGGGAGATAAATCTTTTTAGGAAATTATATACGTAAATAAATTGGTGTGACTTGAAATAGTATTGATGTGTATTATATGTATTTGGGAAAATACGGGCAGCTAAAATTACATGATTTCTAATTCGGTCAAGTAAATATGTTGACAAAGTTAATTTAGATATAAAATTCCAAATTCAAAATTACTCAGCATAATATTTAGTAATATGACTTAGCATTATTATAATATACTGTTTTGGATAAACAACTTGTCAACACCTTTACAAATTCAGCAGCAATTGAAGCTGCATGTTAAAAGGTCAAATATCTGTCATCATCAGTTTTGGTAAACAAGAATTGATGTTAATGATAATTAATATAAAGTACTGAATTTGCACTAAGAATGATAGTGTAAAAAGGTTACCAGAGGTTGCATTATGACAGATTTTGATGATGCTGGCGCCCATATTCTTTCCAATTGTAGATGCATTTAACTCTCTATAAGCTTCTAGAACTTTAGTGTTTTGCGTTGGTCAAAATTGACAAACGTATATAAGCACTGGAGTTCTGGAAACGAGGGAGACCAGCGGGAAACCGCCTAGAGAGAACACCACCATACTCTCTGATTGTTGAAACATTTGTTACCATTGCTGTACTCTGCTGTGCTGAGAATAAAACTATACGATCACAGACCGGACTTTGAGTTATTGATATTTGTGGGCTGGTTTACAATATCTCACTTCTGGTCAGCGCAGGTTCGAGCCCTGCTGGAACCGAAGCTGATTTTTGTGAGAAATTTTGCTAGTTTGCTTGTGGAAGGTGGGTGGTCTCTACCCGGATAAATTGTAACTGGGTTCTCTTTTCCACCATTAAAAACTGGCCGCCACCATATAACTTACTGGAAAATTGTCTAGTGTGGCATAAAACAGTATTCAAAATTCCAAAATACTCAAATTGTCAGTTTCTGTGTAAATGATAATTAATACTAATCATTAGATACCAGACACTATTGAATATATAGAAAAAGTTAACAATTTCAATAAATATTTATGCATTTGTGAATAATTAAAGGTGGATATGGAGATGGCTCCAGCAGTAGCTCTGATGACTGGGATGATGGAGATGACCTACAAGATTATGCTAAAAGGCGACAGAGGACCCTTGCCTTAGATGATGCTAAAAGTACCACCACAAAATCATCAGATCCTTTTGGTCCGATACCACAGTCGTTAGCACTACATCGACCTGTAAGTTACACCGAGAGAAAACAAGAAAAGGCAGAAAAAGTTAAACGAGCAGGTGCATCAGGGACTGTCGAAAGGTAGCAATTATTATGTGTTGAAGTGGTTACGTAGTTTTCTTATTTCTAATCATCATCGATTTAGCACAATGTCAAAAAAGACTAGTGTATCATGTTATTTTGGCATAGAAAATGTTGATGGATTTGATTTATAATGTTTTATATCTTAAACTTTTTTGTGAAACAAATTATTTTTTTTTAATTTTTGATGTGTTTTTTATTGTTATTATTATGCACCAAAACATATTTTGTCTCTCTTGCCAAAATTACTTGATACTCATCTTAGCTTTATTTATGTTAGCTCTTTTTTCCTATTTATACTGCAATTTATTTTTCACATTTCATTTTCTACCTCTAATTCCTCTTTCTTTTTCTATTTCTCTAATCAATGCTTCTTTCTGTTTTGTTCTTTTTACTCCATCTTTAATCAGTTTCCAACAAACTTTGCGTGAGAGGAAATCTTCATCTGTATTGCCTGTGTCTTTAACAAAGAAACTAACAAAACATAGAGAGACTAATATAAGGTCAGAGTTCATTCTTGCCACTTTATCTCAGCATGAACTATTGCTTACTTCTGAACCATTGATTCATAACAGATATTTCTTTTAACTCTGTTAAAGTCACTGTTGTCACTCACATGTCCCATCAGTTGAAGTGTGTAAAATCTTGAACATTTAAAATTTATCCAAAATTAGGAGGCCACATGTCTTTAGATTTGGTATGTAGTGTAAATGATTTTTATTTTTAACATATCAAAATCTATTTTTTGTTTTCAATAATTGAAGGATTTCTGCCATTACATTGTACAAATTGTCAATCCATTTGTGGGATTCTGCTTTGCAGGTCAGGGTATGAATATAATTGTTTTTTGACTGGCTTGTAATCAGTTTAGTACATTGTGGCCATGCATTCAATGAACATATCTAAGGTTACTTTTTTTCTACCAGTCAAATTTGTTGCACTTTATTTTTTGACATTTATATATAAAATGCATTGTTTTCTATTTTGCCTTATATTTTGCTCAGGAAATGTTCATAATTTTTTAGACACCCGTCAAAGATGGGTAGTATTATGTTTTCAAGTGGGCAGGCAGGTGGGCACATATCAGTTCCCACTTAATAAGTTGAGTAGTTTTCAACAAATTGATTTTAAACTTTTTGAGAATTTGAGAATTTATTGTTCTAAAAGCTCGGACAAGTACCAAAACCAAAAATTCTGGTCAGATATTTACAGAATATTTGAATATTTGTTTCTGTAATATTGTATGTTTGAAGTATGACTTTCCGATGAAACAAGATCAATGATATCTGTAGCAAATGACAATTACAACATGTATTTGGCCATTACAATTTTTTTTACATAAGTGAGCATGACAATTGACGTACATGGAGTACCGTGTCAAAGTTCTTAGTATAGTGCAGGGGAGACAACTAAATGTTCATAATATTACAGTTTCCACTCAATAACTTGAGTAATTTTCAATGGATTAATTTGAAACTTTATGAGGCTTATTACAATAAAAGCTCAGCCAAGTTTGGAAATCAAAATTTCTGGCCAGTTATATATGGAGTAATAAACTGCTCATCGACCCATGAGGGGCATATTTTGTACAGCCTTTGTGGTATAAAAAGAATACAGCAAGAAATATGTTTCTTTAATGTTCACAACTTAACGTATTAAAAATGATATGTAAATATCAGACTGGATTTTGATAAATCTAGACTCTAAAATTAAATGGTTACCTAACTGACAACCTATTTTCCTCTATTGGAGCAGATAAATTGAATATATTTTTCTTAATGATGGAGTCATAATCATTTTATTCCATTTATGTTACATTTGTTATGGTGAAGTAACATTAGTTATGGTGATGTAACATTAGGTATTGTGATGTAACATTAGTTATGGTGATGTATCATTAGGAATGATGATGTAGCCTTAGTTATAGTGATGTAACATTAGTTATGGTGATGTAATATTAGGTATGGTGATGTAGCCTTAGTTATAGTGATGTAACATTAGTTATGGTGATGTAACACTAGTTACAATGATGTAACTTTAGTTATGGTGATGTAACATTAGTTATGGTGATGTAACTTGAAGTAGCATTAGTTATGGTGATGTAACTTTAGTTATGGTGATGTAACATGAAGTAACATTAGTTATGGTGATGTAACTTTAGTTATGGTGATGTAACATGAAGTAACATTAGTTATGGTGATGTAACTTTAGTTATGGTGATGTAACATTAGTTATGGTGATGTAACATGAAGTAACATTAGTTATGGTGATGAAACATTGATTATGGTGATTACAGTTTTTGACTTTGATTTTTACAGTAGGAAAAAGTCAGCCTCTAGCGTAATGAGTTGGAAAGTTAATCCTTATCCAGAACCTCCCAGCAATGACTATATCAATTTTAAAATGAATGAAGAAAGAAAAATTGCAAAAGTTAAAGAATTAAAAGAAAAACAAGATGCCATAATCCAGAGACGCAGGTAAATAAAAACTTCTGTTGACATGTATTTGTATCACATTCATGGTTTCACTCTTAAGTAAATGTACTTAACCTGTACTCTTATACAGATTGTCATACATGGTCAGGTTTTAATTTTTTTTCACATAAACTTGTAAATGTAAGTACTGTTGAATGTGAGTACATATACTTAAAACAAAGTAGATTATTAAAACTTTTGTAAATCAGAATTTTGTATGAGAGGTTTCATGGTTTATCTGAAGACTTCATAAAGTATCTGAGATTCTATGGCCCTATTTACTGCAATGCATTTTAATTTGGTATGGAATTTGTACACAATACAATTAATTATATCTTTAGGCGAATAGTTATACTTTTTATGGGAAAAAAAGTGATAATAAAATTTGATGAAATTTTGTGTAATTAGTACCTTATTGACAAAGAAGAAAGTTCGAAAGATCTCACTATAAAAGTGATCTCTGTTGAATATAGAAACTATTTTGAATTATTATAATTCAGGCTATTTGTATCCTAGGAAACAACAAACTTAAAATTTTTATATACATTGAAACTTCGGGCCCTCTTTGGCCAAGAGCATTGCACTTGCAATTGTCTTTCACTTTTAGTCGGTGCTCAAGCTTTATTAGAATCTATAAGCTGATGATATGAGGAAAGTTTCTATCTAGAGGGCTGGTGGTCTTTTCTGAGGTAACAAGATTTCCTCCTCAGACATTCAAGACTGACTGCTGCCATATAATTAAACATTGTTGAGTATGATTTAAAACATCATTAAAATACCTTAAACACAAAAATTGAATCTGGGCATGATATGCTGTTTGTGGAGTTAACACATGTTTGAAATACAGCAATTATTTATAGAATGAGTCTGAAACTAAAATAAACATGTATTTGTTCCTGTAGCAAAGTAATATGATTTATATTACAGAGACGAAGATGTCCTCCGAGACTGGAGAACTGAAACCAAAAAAATTCAACAGAAAAAAAATTATGAAAGTATGGTCATGGGTAAAACAGGTAAATTTAATGAAATTGTACAGAGTTTAGTGTGGTTAAACATTTTGTTGGTCAAATTATTTTAGTTTTTTTTTTTATTTTTGACCCAAGTGCAATCTACAAACATATTAGAAAGTGTATGTGAATCAATATTATTAATAAGTTGTGGTACAATGTAGATGACATGAAGATTTGCCATGGTTTTTAGTTTGCCAGGATGAAAGTTTGGAGAGCTAATGACACACCATCATTGTCGTTGGCCTCAGTAGACAAAACTTTAACCTAGACTGAATAAAAATAATAATAAAAAAAATTCATTGGTTGTATTGGTAAGACTCTGTGATGTGGCAGATTAAACATAAATGTGAACCAGTGCACAAGAGCATTCACCTAGCAAGAAGGAGGGTTTTGTTCAAATCACAGTCATACTTGAGACAACTTAATACAGTTGGGGAATGATCTTTTACAAAGCACATTTCTTTGGGATGATCCACCAAGGTTCTGTGCCATGATACAGGCATTACAAATTAAACAACTCACTGCATTCTCATAAGTGCCTAGAAAAAGTTCAGGATTTGTGGCATTTTACCCAGTGATATCTCTGTATGTGTGAAAAGTCATTGTAAAAAATCAAACCAATACTATATTGATATCCATCTACAGCATACAAAATATTTCTTGTATCTTCATCTACCGATGTCACTTAGACTACATTTATATTGGTAGTGTGGGTGATAATATTACTCTATAGCTAAGTGAAAAATATACTTAGTTATACATAAAACAACATGCCTAAAAATATTTGTAATGTTTAAAACTTTTGTTCTTCTATATATTGAAGAGATCTAACATTATATGTATGTTTACAGATTATGTAAATGCAACTGAAAAGGCTCCATTTGACATCGACAAAAACCATGTCAAGATGCTGAGTAATGAAGAAAGAATAAAGGTAAGATATCAGTCAATACTGTTTATCATTGTTAACTCACATGGACCAAAGGTCATTCATATTCCTTGTTTTCTGCTTGCAAATGTTTTGGGGATATTTGATTTACTGATCTCTGTTTATTCACCTATATTTAAGTTTGCAGAAGAAAAATATGGAAATATATTCTATTTCTTGTGAGTGTAGTCAAACTATCATGCCATAATGGGTGACTGCTAGGGCAGGGACTAAATGTGACTGCTAGGACATGGACTTGATGTGACTAATAGGGCATGTATACCAACAGAAAATGGACTTGATGTGACTGATAGGGCAGATACTTAATGTGACTGATAGGGCATGGACTAAATGTGACTGATAGGGCAGGGGACTAAATGTGACTGATAGGGCAGATACTTGATGTGACTGATAGGGCATGGACTTAATGTGACTGGTAGGGCATGGACTTGATGTGACTGATAGCACAGAGACTTGATGTGAATGACAGGGCAGGGACATGATGTGACTAATAGGACAGAGACTCAATGTGACTGATAGGGCAGGGACTACCAATAGGGAACAAACTTGATGAAACTGATAGGACATGGACTTGATGTGATTGATAGTGCAGATATTTGATGTGACTGATAGGGCATGGACTAATTGTGACTGATAGAGCATGGACTAAATGTGAGAGATAGGGTATGGACTAAATGTGTGTAATAGAGCATGGACTAAATGTGACTGATAGGGCATGGACTAATTGTGACTGATAGAGCATGGACTAAATGTGACTGATAGGGCATGGACTAAATGTGAGAGATAGGGTATGGACTAAATGTGAGTAATAGAGCATGGACTAAATGTGACTGATAGGGCAGGGACTATATATGACTGATGGGGCATGGACTTAATGTGACTGATAGGGCAGAGACTTGGTATGACTGATAGGACAGGACTACCAATAGGGAATAGACTTGATATGACTAATAGGGCAGAGACTTGATGTGACCTATAGGGCATGGACTTGATGTGACTGATAGGGCAGGAACTTTATGTGACTGATAGGGCAGAGATTTCATGTGACTGATAGGGCTGAGACTTGATGTGACTGATAGGGCATGGACTTGATGTGACTGATAGGGCAGAGACTTGGTACTGATAGGACAGGACTACTAGGGAATAGGGGGCAGAGACTTGATGTGACCTATAGGGCATGGACTTGATGTGACTGATAGGGCAGGAACTTGATGTGACTGATAGGGCATGGACTTTATGTGACTGATAGGGCAGAGATTTCATGTGACTGATAGGGCTGAGACTTGATGTGACTGATAGGGCATGGACTTGATGTGACTGATAGGGCAGGAACTTGATGTGACTGATAGGTCGTAGACTACCTAAAGGGAACATTCCTGATGTGACTGATAGGACAGAGACTTGATGTGACCAGAGACTTGATGTGACTGATAGGGCATGGACTTGATGTGACTGATAGGTCGTAGATACCTAAAGGGAACATTCCTGATGTGACTGATAGGACAGAGACTTGATGTGACTGATAGGACAGGGACTTGATGTGACTGATAGGTCGTAGACTACCTAAAGGGAACATTCCTGATGTGACTGATAGGGCAGAGACTTGATGTGACTGATAGGGCATGGACTTGATGTGACTGATAGGGCAGGAACTTTATGTGACTGATAGGGCAGAGATTTCATGTGACTGATAGGGCTGAGACTTGATGTGACTGATAGGGCATGGACTTGATGTGACTGATAGGGCAGAGACTTGGTATGACTGATAGGACAGGACTACCAATAGGGAATAGACTTGATATGACTAATAGGGCAGAGACTTGATGTGACCTATAGGGCATGGACTTGATGTGACTGATAGGGCAGGAACTTGATGTGACTGATAGGGCATGGACTTTATGTGACTGATAGGGCAGAGATTTCATGTGACTGATAGGGCTGAGACTTGATGTGACTGATAGGGCATGGACTTGATGTGACTGATAGGGCAGGAACTTGATGTGACTGATAGGTCGTAGACTACCTAAAGGGAACATTCCTGATGTGACTGATAGGACAGAGACTTGATGTGACTGATAGGGCAGAGACTTGATGTGACTGATAGGGCATGGACTTGATGTGACTGATAGGTCGTAGACTACCTAAAGGGAACATTCCTGATGTGACTGATAGGACAGAGACTTGATGTGACTGATAGGACAGGGACTTGATGTGACTGATAGGTCGTAGACTACCTAAAGGGAACATTCCTGATGTGACTGATAGGGCACTTGATGTGAGATAGGGCTGGACTTGATGTGACTGATAGGTCGTAGACTACCTAAAGGGAACATTCCTGATGTGACTGATAGGACAGAGACTTGATGTGACTGATAGGGCAGGGACTTGATGTGACTGATAGGGCATGGACTTGATGTGACTGATAGGTCGTAGACTACCTAAAGGGAACATTCCTGATGTGACTGATAGGACAGAGACTTGATGTGACTGATAGGGCAGAGACTTGATGTGACTGATAGGGCATGGACTTGATGTGACTGATAGGTCGTAGACTACCTAAAGGGAACATTCCTGATGTGACTGATAGGACAGAGACTTGATGTGACTGATAGGACAGGGACTTGATGTGAATGATAGGGCAGGGACATGATGTGACTGATAGGACAGAGACTCGATGTGACTGATATGGCAGGGACTTGGTGTGAATGACAGGACAGGGACTTGATGTGACTTATAGGGCAGGTACTACTGATAAGGAATAGACTTGATGTGATTGATAGGGCATTACTTAGGTAACTGATAGGGCATGGACATTGTGTGACTGATAGGGCAGGAACATTGTGTGACTGATAGGGCAGGGACATGATGAGGTTGATAGGGCATGTAACTTAGGTAACTAATAGGGTATGGACTAAGGTTACTGATAGGGAGGGGACTTGGGTAAATGATAGGACAGGGACTTGGATAACTGATAGGGCAGGGATTTAAGTAACTGATAGGGTGGGGACTTAGGCAACTGATAGGACATGAACATTATGTGACTGATAGGGCATGTAACTTAGGTAACTGATAGGGTATGGACTAAGGTTACTGATAGGGAGGGGACTTGGGTAAATGATAGGACAGGGACTTGGATAACTGATAGGATGGGGATTTAGGTAACTGATAGGGTGGGGACTTAAGTAACGGATAGGATGGGGACTTGGGCAACTGATAGGACATGAACATTGTGTGACTGATAGGGCAGGGACATGATGTTGTTGATAGGGAATGTGACTGAGGTAACTGATAGGACAGGAACTTAGGTAATTGATAGGGCAAGAAATTAGGTAATTAATAGGGCAGGAACTTAGGTAATTGATAGGGCAGGAACTTAGGTAATTGATAGGGCAGGAACTTAGGTAATTGATAGGGCAGGAACTTAGGTAATTGATAAGGCAAGGAATTAGGTGACTAAAGAAGACCTTATGTAATATAACTATTGATGCAAAGAAAATCTTAGTTAAAACTTCTTGTTTAATCATTTACAGCAGGATGTGAAGAATGCACATGAAAAAGCAAGACGAGCCCTGTCCCCTGGAACAAAGCAACGGATAGAAGTAGAAAAGTAAGACGTGAAAATAATAAATAAGCTGCATCAAAATTGAATTCTTGGCCTGGATATTTACACAAAACTTGTTTCCTATATTAACTTTTTATACAAAAAGAAAAATAATAGTTTTGATGTTTTTTGATCAATAACAATTGCGAATGTGTCATTCGTGTAAACTATCTGTGTTTTAATAATGTACTCCAGCAAAGGGTTTTAATTCCCAGTATCAATCTATACTGGAAGTAAGTTTGAACTTAAGAAGATATATTATATGTATACATATATAGAGTGACACCTCAGTATATTGCCCCTTGTTATATAAGTGACTAAACCTCAAGTTTTGATTTTGATAATATTTGTACATAACCTTAAAATATTATAACATGAATGAAGTGTTGTTATGATTCTTTATATAAGAACATTAAATATAAAATGAATTGTATTGCAGGAATGCTCGGATACGAGAGTTAGAGAGAAGAATCAAAGATCATACAGCTAAAATGCATGACAGAAGAAAAATGCCAAAAGGATCTCCGCAGGAGGAGATGGAAGCTGCTCGTAGAGAATTGGAGATTGTAAGTTTTTATTTTGTTCTAGCACAATTATAGATCATGAAAAATGTTCCTCATTGTTGACAAAATGGAAACAATCTTTTTTTTCCAGTTAGTTTTATAGTATTTATTTAAACTTTGGTTGCTATGCACTGTCTCTGCAGTATTGTTCAGTTATGGCTATTTTTAAATGCAGAATGCCATAGTCTATACTACAAATAAGTTTCAGTTTATTTATTTTACTTTTTTTATAATCATTACTGTTATTACTATAATTGTTATCAATTTCTGTTGTACTGATGGTACTGAACAAATTTAATGTCATAATATCTAAAAATATGTGTAACATACATAAATTGCATGTAAGTACTGAAAATTTTAACATCAACCCTGATGGATGTGAGAGAGGCATAATAGGTGACAACAGCAGGAGAACAAAAACTTCCACGGCAAAACTTGCTTTATATTCAACCAACATTTTGTGTCATAATATTGCCATAATATTTTCATTAATGATTTATACATGTCAATTACTTTTGTGTAATTTATTTTCCATTACTTTCATGTAACACTGGATGCTAAGCTTAAAGAGCAAATTGCTTCTTGTGTAAAAGTAATAAGCAGTCACAGAATTTCTAATGTAGTAGTGTTCAAGGCTGTTCAAACAATAGATTATCTATAAGAGGTTTTGAAAAATTATGAGTTTTTTTAAACAAGTTTGTAGTAGTTAGGCATTTTTATATGCCATTTACTTTTTACCTCTGCTAGTCTAGTGACTTTGACAGTATTCAGTTTTACATATTCCAAGAAATCAATTCAGAGTTAAAATTGGGGTTTGTAATATTCAAGTTCCATAGTCTTAGGAATTATATTCTTATTGTCTATTAATGCTTGGTTTTGTTGGATTTTTTTTACACAAAAACAAATATTTTCTGTGCATTTTAAAACAAAAATACTTCGAGCATTTTGAACAAAAAATATATGTGTTATCTTGTGCTAGGGAAAAAACCTTTAGTAACATTGTAAGTTGTTAAAATGTAAACATTGGTTTTTTGCATTGTTCTTCATTGATTGTTTTTCTAGTGGAGTAGGATGCCTTATTTCTTGTTTTTAAGTGCATCATTTTAATGATGGAGACATGGGTGGCAATTTTTTTTTATTAAATCATTAAGTCCACAAGAACATTACTATTTCATTCGTATCTTTTCTTGGGTACATTCATCTTTTTGTTGTGAAGTCTAAATTAGAGGGATGTACGTTCAAACATATCTATAAAGGCCACTCAAGGCAGCAAGCCTTTATAGACAGGTGCCCTTAATATGGAGGTGGCTACAAGTTTGACTGTATAGTAATATTAACTTCGGTCTCAAGTTCTAGTGATTGATAGTAAAATCAAAATTGTAACAAAATACAGAATTTGTTTATAAAACATTTAAAAGTTTTCAGTATAGATATTATATGTAATTTCAGTTTCTTTAATTATTTATTAATTATTTTTTATAAACATTGGTGAAAATGTTGTGTATTTGTCATATTTTATGGTTTCTCTGCTGTCCACCCATTATGTATTTCTTATATTCAGAAAAAATACCATTATTTAACTTATTCCTGTGCTTATTCTCAGACATGACTCAATTCAGATCTTTTGGCTCCATTATTAACAATTGATGTTTATTGATCAACAATAAATCATACTTACAGAAAATTAAATTTGAAAATACAAGACATATACAGACATTTGATAGGCATGGTTCAGTTTACAGCTTCTTATATTGGTTTTGTTTGTATGCACACCTTTGCTACTTTACTTTAGGTTAAAACACTTCAGAAAGACCTATTGAAACGCTACCAAGAACTCAAGGCCTGGACAACAGGTTTTCTTAGTTTCAGTGTTAGAAATTCTGTGCTTGCTAGCAAAATAATTTTCCATTCCAATTCTGCATGCTTTAATTGAATTTGCAATGTTTTAATCTGAACTTACACATTCATATATAGAATTATTAATTTCTAATATATCTTTAAATGCCTACAAACCAACAGAATCTTTGTGTGTAAATTCTAGCGATGAAAAGTTATCTGTTAGGCAATGCTGTATATTGTTTTCCATGGTATACAGTTATATAAGTACTTAGTTCAGATAGACCATGCATGCTGCTTCTCCATTGTTTATACTACAGTATACATTCTGTCATGTTATTCTCATTTCCTAATGTCATTCATTTTGTCTATCTCAGTCATCTGCATGCAAAGTATGTAGTTTCTTTTCTGTTGACCATTTCTTTTGATGATGATGAAATAATACTTTTTAGAGTTAACATGTGTATACAGGGTCTGTACTAGTAACCTTACACGTGTACAAAAGTATATGTGTGCTTATAACATTGCATAAGCACATAGGCCTATATGTTACACATGCACACAGGCCTCCATATGCTCATAAATTTTCATGTGCATTTAGGCCTTCTTGTTGTCATGACCATACATGTACACACAGACCTGTATGTACCAATAACCTTACAATGTACATGTACACACAGACCAGTATGTATCTATAACCTTACCTGTGTACATAGGCCTACATATCCTCAACACCCCTTCGTCATATAGCATGTATTGTTTTGATGGCCTTTTAGTAAATCATAGGGTAGTAATAGCCTTCCCTGTGGCAGTGCACAGAATCTTATTCAAAGGATTGCTGTTTTGTTTTTTGTTGTTTTTTTTTTATTTATTTCTTCTTTCATTTGCTAAATTCAATCTCTTTGCAAAGGTACGAGCCCTGCTGGATTCTAAGCTGATTTTGTGAGAAAGTTTGCCAGTTACTTGCAAACTGCTGTTGGTCACTTCCCTGGTACATTATAAACTGGTTCTCTCTTCCACCATTAAAAACTGGCCACCACCATTTAACTGAAAAATTGTTAAGTGTGGCGTTAAACACCAGTAAAATTTTTTCAGAACATGTTAACATTGGTGTTTCGTTAAGAAATATCAGACATTGTAATATAACTGTTCAACTAATAATTCTTTTCTGGAAGCTGTCATATGACCTCTTAAGGCTATCATTTGATTGGTTGACATATAATACTGTCATTACTAATTTCATGTATACTAATTATAATGCAGGCATTATTAAAACATGGAAAACATCAAACTTACCTGTACACCTATCATCTGCAAAAATTTTCACTTACCCAGAGACTTGCAGGCAGCATTCATGGCTATCAACATGAAAAGGTGTTTAGTAGCACAAGCTCTTAACACACTGTAACAACTATTTAGAAAAATAAGGTTGCTCAAATAGACTTGCATGTTATTTGATCATATACTAATCACACCTCAACAAAAGGGTCCATATCTTTTGAATTATTTAGAAGATTAGTGGGTCAGTACTGCCTTGAATGTGCTGGTAGATTTTTAGCTCGCCTCGCCCAAAGGGCCAAGTGAGCTATTGCTATAAGCCAAAGGTCTGGCGTCCGTCGTTGGCGTCCGTCGTTCGCCTGTTAACTTTTGCATTCAAATATCTTCTTCTCAAGAACCAGTTTGGCCAATTTTAACTAAATTGGCATATAGCATCCACATGTGAAGCCGCATAGAGTTTGTGAATGAAAAAGGGATAGGACCAATAGGGGCCCTGAAAGGTGAAAAAAAGACCAAAACTTGGTATATCTTTAAAAATCTTCTCTTTATGAACCAATGATCAGACGAGTTTCAAATTTTGTATGCATGAGCCACTGAGGTGCGCTTCATTAACACAGGGTATATTTGTATTACAAATTGTTCAATAACTCAAAATTGATTGACATTTTGTATACAAAGATATATGAGAAAGTTGTTAGAAATTATCTGAGGATCATTTTGACAAAATGGGTTTAATTTCACAGGCACTAAAGTAAATGGAAAATCAGTTTTTTTCGTGAACTTTTCAACATTTTTGACTACTTCTCTAGAACAATCGGACCAATATGAATCAAACTTGACAGGAAGTATAACAATGTAAAGCTGCATGAAGTTTGAGGATGAAAAGGGGCTAGGACCAAACATGGCTGCCATGGCTAAATATATAACGAATGAGTCAGCAGATATTTTTGATTTAATACATGTATCTCCAAAATTTTTAAAGCTAGAGAAAAAACCGTTACCTTAAAATGAGCGGCTTGCAAAAAAACTACTAATATTTCGTTTTGGCGGAAATTGTCTTTTTGACCATTATGTGAGTTATTTCCCCTTTTTGTGAATTTTGGATGTTTTTTTTATATTATCTTGAAAAGTATAATAGCTAGAGTAATAGTGAAAGAAGCAAAAATGCTCAGCATGCAAAGATCTACAAAAAAGTCAAGAGGGCTGAAATTGTGAGGTTGCCTCTTGTGGGAGTTATTTCCCCTTTTAAGTGGATTTTTTCATGTTTTTGGATGTTTTTTTTTTTACATTACCTTGAAAAGTATAGTAGGTAGAGTAAAAATGAAAGAAACAAAAATGTTCAGCACGCAAAGATCTAAAAAAAAATGTCAACAGGAAAGAAATTGTCAGGTTGCCCCTTATGGGAGTTATTTCCCCTTTTGTTTTTGGATGTATTTGACATTATCTTGAAAAGTATAATAGGTAAAGTAAAAGTGAAAAAAGCAAAAATGTTCAGCATACAAAGATCTACAAAAATGTCAACAGGGCAGAAATTGTCAGGTAGCCCTTTATGGGAGTTTTTTTCCGTTTTTATGGAGTTTTCATGTTTTTGGATGTTTTTGAACATTATCTTGAAAAGTATGATAGGTAGAGTAAAAGTGAAGGAAGAGATAATGTTCATGCAAAGATCTACTAAAAAGTCAATAGGTCAGAAATTCTGCCCTTTATGGGAGTTTTTTCCCTTTTAAGTTATTTTTCATGTTTTTGGCAGTTTTGGCAAAATATCTTGAAAAGTACAGATAGAAAGAAAGTGAAATAAGCAAAAATGCTCAGCATGCAAAGATCTACAAAAAAGTCAATAGGGTCGAAATTGTCAGGTTGCCCCTTATTGGATTTATTTCCCCTTTTAGTGGATTTCTCATGTTTTTGACAGTTTTGTCCTATTATCTTTTTTTAAAAAGAATAATAGATAGAAAGAGAAAGAAACAAAAATGTTCAGTACACAATGATCTACGAAAAAGTCAACAGGATTTAAATTGTCAGGTTGACCCTTATGGGAGTTATTTTCCCTTTTAAGTGGATATTTTCAAATTTTGTGCTGTTTTCTCCTATTGCTGAGTGATCACCACCATGCTTTTGGTTGCTTTTCAGTATATTGTTAGTAAAATACATTTCACTCAGGTGATTTTTAAGGTCCAATGAGCCAATACTGTTTTTCATGTTTATTAGCGATTTTATCTTTTACACATGTTTTATGTTTTCTGCAATGTTGACGAATTTTGCCAGGTGAGCGACTTAAGGCCCCTTGGGCCTCTAGTTTGTTGTTGTATTTTTGATGTTTTATGTTTGACCAGTAAGTTTCAGCTTATATTGAGACGTAAACAGGTACATGTAAAGTGCCAAGAATTTTGACCTGTGCTATGGACTCATGCATTTCTATTTATTTTTATTTTATTTTTCTGGATTCAATTGTTGTTTTACATCAAAAAGAATTTTTCACTGATACAAAGATAAAATTACTAATTCTGCAGAAAAAATATGAAAATTATTTTTTGTTTTCTTGGTTTTTATGTTTACAATTTTACTGTTACAGTGTGTGAGAGTCCTTGTTATAATTATTTTTACTTATGAATATGCATGTAAATTCAAATGTCAAAATTGGTTGGTTTCTAAATTCCTAAATATACTTGGAACTCCAATACTAGGATTCAGAATAATAGTAGTAAAAAGTCTGACGTAGGATTATACGCCAATAAGGACATTTGTGTATATTAACAAACAGCAGCACCACCAATCACACGCTTAAATTTGTATCACCATGTTTGGAATTAACGACATCACATGGACATGTGATAATAATGATGTCACAATATAAATATCAATTACACACAGAATCTGTATACAGATGATACTACCATGTAATATATATCACAACACTTGCACTATTTATAAACTATTACATGTGATATATGTCGTAACACAGGTTTGTATTACTCAATATAGTGTGTATGCATTGCCGTTAAATCTGTTGTCTACCACAGTGTTCAAAACTTTCAAAGCCTTGTGTAGATATACAGCTTTCCCCATTTTTAAAATTCATTATTATATTGTGAAAATACATACATTGTCAAAAAAGAATAATCATGCTGAGGACTCAGCTAGTTTACATTTATAATGCTAGTGGATAATTTAGGAAACATTAGAAGTATGAGTTTTCAATTACTGTGTAACATGTCAAAATATTCTCGCTATACTTCTGTATTACAGAATGTCAGCATTGTAACATGATAGCAGTAAACACTTGATGTCATAGGGATTTTGTTATGACATCAGTCCTGTTAAAATGTCAATATTTTGCTGTTCAGGAGTGCCCCTTGACATCACTTTAATGTTACACATATCATCATTTTATGTAGAAAATCTCAGATTTGAAATAAAAATAATGTTTGTTAATTTTCCATAAATTAAATTTTTCAGTAGCAAATATTTAAGACTTATATATACATTGATTTTACAGGAGTTGCTTCTCAATAAAACTTTATCAAATATGTTGCAATGCAAGTACATGCCTTCACTTTATATTCATGTGTAGTGCACAATTAAAGACCACCACAAAACTGACCATTGTTATAACATTATGATTTTAAGATCTATTTATATGTATAATGGTAAATAAATATTTTTACTAACTTACCATATAATCAGGTAGAACACCGAGAGAGAACATACAAATACGCATTATCCTTCCATCATATGTTTTGGGCGATAACACTAATGGTAATCACTTTGGTAAGAAAATGTAATTACCACTGTTTTAGAGCATTTGTGATCTTGTGAAATGCTAGTACATGTGCTAGTTTTAAGTGCAAAATTAGAGCATATGAAAAGGCACAGTTTTTGGTGGGGGATTAATAGAAAATATGGAAAGATTAGTATCACCAGCAAATCATTTTCCTAAAGACATTATATATCTGTTCAATTTGGTTTTTTTAGTATTAGGAAATGGAATATCTAAATATTAGGAGTATTTGTTGGTTTTGTTTGTTTCATATTCTTTTAATGTACATTAATATCATTTTGACCATGGTTTATCAATGATTTTCTATTTATTGTAATTTTGTAATTCTTGTGTTCAATAACTGCTAAAATATAAAGTCATATTGACAGAAAAATTTGCTTTCCTTTAAAAAGTTGAAATGAGCTTTTTTTTTTCATGTAAAGGGGAGACAACTCTTAGTTATCATTAGTCCTCATCTACTTTACTGCCTTAGGTTATTCAGTGATATATTTTTTATGAAACAGTGGCAGGTGTAAATACTTATTTATTGTTGTAGTTCTAGAAAAGAACAAAGAGACTAAATATTAATTCCAGGCCAGGTGTTTTTAAAAAGGAAGCAAGATTGTCAAGAGGTAAACTGTAGCTTTAATTGTTTGATACACATGCAATCACTGCAGAGTGGGGAAATATTCTCTTAAGACTAGGCTTTGATTTCTTGAGTGACTCTCGTTTCTATACAATGTAAATAAGGATATTTCTTCTATGTTATATATAAAATTTAGAAATATATTTAAATATGATAGCTTTTGCCTTTGGAAATATATGAAGATTTACCAACTTTACTTAGATATGAAGTATTTGACATCAGAACAATACAGAAAGGGCCAGAGTATATAATATAGTTGAAGCTTGTATTGTCTTGCATAGCTACAACTTTAGCCCTCTGTGTGCAGTGATATGTCTAACATTAGTATTTAAAGTATTTTGGCCTCCTTACAATTGAATGCCTTGATGTGTGTTATGTTATACATGTAGTATAGTTTGTATTAGAATAAAACCATTGCATCAATTAAATCAGTGTGTAAGGTCTGTATTTTTAACATTAGAAACAGTGAATAGGGTCTGTATGTACATTAGAATCAGTGTATAGAGTCTGTATATACATTAGAATCAGTGTATAGGGTCTGTATATACATTAGAATCAGTGTATAGGGTCTGTATATACATTAGAATCAGTGTATAGAGTCTGTATATACATTAGAATCAGTGTATAGGGTCTGTATATACATTAGAGTCAGTGTATAGAGTCTGTATGTTTAACATTAGAATCAGTGTATAGGGTCTGTATGTTTAACATTAGAATCAGTGTATAGGGTCTGTATATATTAGGTCTGCAGGGTCTGTTATGTTAAACTTTAGAATCAGAATCAGTGTATATATTAGAGTCTGTATGTCTGTTTGTACATTAGAATCAGTGTAAAGAGGGTATATACATTAGTATGTTAATGTTTAACATTAGAATCAGTGTATAGGGTCTGTATATACATTAGAGTCAGTGTATAAGATCTGTATGTACATTGGAATCAGTTAATGAGGTCTGCATGTTTAACATTAGAATCAGTGTATAGGGTCTGTATATACATTAGAATCACTGTGTAAGGTCTGTATGTTAGAACAGTGTATAGGGTCTGTATGTACATTAGAATGTATAGGGTCTGTGTATACATTAGAGTCAGTGTATAGGGTCTGTATATACATATCATTAGAATACAGTGAATAGAGGGTCTTGTATATACATTAGAATCAGTGTATAGGGTCTGTATATACATTAGAATCAGTGTATAGGGTCTGTATATATACATTAGAATCAGTGTATAGTCTGGTCTATAGAGTGTGTATATACATACATTAGAATCAGTGTATAGGGTCTGTATATACATTAGAATCAGTGTATAGGGTCTGTACATTAGAATCAGTGTATAGGGTCTGTATTTTACATTAGAATCAGTGTATAGGGTCTGTATGTACATTAGAATCAGTGTAAAGGGTCTGTATATACATTAGAATCACTGTGTAAGGTCTGTATGTTTAACATTAGAATCAGTGTATAGGGTCTGTATATACATTAGAGTCAGTGTATAAGATCTGTATGTACATTGGAATCAGTTAATAATGTCTATGTTTTAGAATCAGTGTGTATACATTAGGGTCTGTATACACATTAGAATCAGTTGTCAGAGTGTATATACAGGGTGTATAGGGTATATGCATTAGAGTCAGTGTACAGGGTCTGTATATACATTAGAATCAGTGTATAGGGTCTGTATATACATTAGAATCAGTGTATAGGGTCTGTATATACATTAGAATCAGTGTATAGGGTGTATAGGGTCTGTATATGTGTATATAGAATAGAATGTATAGGGTCTGTATATACATTAGAATCAGTGTATAGGGTCTGTATATACATTAGAATCAGTGTATAGGGTCTGTATATACATTAGAATCAGTGTATATAGAGAATCTGTATAGGGTCTGTATATACATTATCAGTGTATAGGGTCTGTATACACATTAGAGTCAGTGTACAGGGTCTATATATAGAATCAGTGTATAGAGTCTGTATATACATTAGAATCTGTATAGGGTCTGTATATACATTAGAATCAGTGTATAGGGTCTGTATATACATTAGAATCAGTGTATAGGGTCTGTAATATACTGTATAGGGTCTGTATATACAGTGTACAGTGTATAGGGTCTGTATATACATTAGAATCAGTGTATAGGGTCTGTATATACATTAGAATCAGTGTATAGGGTCTGTATATACATTAGAATCAGTGTATAGGGTCTGTATATACATTAGAATCAGTGTATAGGGTCTGTATATACATTAGAGTCAGTGTACAGGGTCTGTATATGCATTAGAGTCAGTGTATAGGGTCTGTATATACATTAGAATCAGTGTATAGGGTCTGTATATACATTAGAATCTGTAGAATCTGTATATACATTAGAATCTGTATAGGGTCTGTATATACATTAGAGTCAGTGTATAGGGTCTGTATATACATTAGAGTCAGTGTATAGGGTCTGTATATACATTAGAATCAGTGTATAGGGTCTGTATATACATTAGAGTCAGTGTATAGGGTCTGTATATACATTAGAATCAGTGTATAGGGTCTATACTGTCAGTGTATAGGGTTTATATACATTAGAATCAGTGTATATGGGTCTGCATATTCATTAGAGCCAGTGTATAGGGTCTGTATGTACATTAGAATCAGTGTATAGGTATATACATTAGAATCTGTATAGGGTCTGTATATACATTAGAGTCAGTGTATAGGGTCTGTATATACATTAGAGTCAGTGTATAGGGTCTGTATATACATTAGAATCAGTGTATAGGGTCTGTATATACATTAGAATCAGTGTATAGGGTCTGTATATACATTAGAATCTGTATAGGGTCTGTATGTATATACATTAGTATAGATCTGTATATACAGAATGTATAGGGTCTGTATATACATTAGAATCAGTGTATAGGGTCTGTATATACATTAGAATCTGTATAGGGTCTGTATATACATTAGAATCTGTATAGGGTCTGTATATACATTAGAATCAGTGTATAGGGGTATGTATATAGAACAGTTACAGGGTCTGAATACATCAGATTCAATGTATAGGGTCTGTATGTATACATTAGAATCAGTGTATAGGGTCTGTATATACATTAGAATCAGTGTATACACATTAGGTCAGTGTACATGTATACATTAGAATCAGTGTATAGAGTCTGTATATATACAGTGTTAGAGTCTGTATATACATTAGAATCTGTATAGGGTCTGTATACATTAGAATCACATTAGGGTCTGAATAGAATCAGTGTATAGGGTCTGTATATACATTAGAATAGTATAGTCAGTGTATACATTAGTCTGTATATGTACATTAGAATCAGTGTATAGGGTCTGTATATACATTAGAATCAGTGTATAGGGTCTGTATATACATTAGAATCAGTGTATAGAGTCTGTATATACATTAGAATCTGTATAGGGTCTGTATATACATTAGAATCAGTGTATAGGGTCTGTATATACATTAGAATCAGTGTATAGGGTCTGTATATACAGGGTCTGTAGGGTCTGTATATACATTAGAATCAGTGTATAGGGTCTGTATATACATTAGAATCAGTGTATAGAGTCTGTATATACATTAGAATCAGTGTATAGGGTCTGTAATCATTAGAATCTGTATAGGGTCTGTGTATAGTACAGGGTTTGTATATGCATTAGAGTCAGTGTATAGGGTCTGTATATACATTAGAGTCAGTGTATAGGGTCTGTATATATATCATTAGAATACATTTAGTGTATAGGGTCTGTATATACATTAGAATCAGTGTATAGGGTCTGTATATACATTAGAATCTGTAGTAGAATCAGTGAGTCTGTATATACATTAGAATCACTGTGTAAGGTCTGTATGTTTAACATTAGAATCAGTGTATAGGGTCTGTATACATAATCAGTGTTAGAATATCAGTCAGTGTATAGGGTCTGTATATACATTAGAATCAGTGTATAGGGTCTGTATAGTGTATAGGGTCTGTATATACATTAGAATCAGTGTATAGGGTCTGTATATACATTAGAATCTGTATAGTGTATATACATTAGGTCAGTGTATAGGTCTGTATATACATTAGAATCAGTGTATAGGGTCTGTATATACATTTATCTGTATTCTGTATATACATTAGAATCAGTGTATAGGGTCTGTATATACATTAGAATCTGTATAGGGTCTGTATATACATTAGAATCAGTGTATAGAGTCTGTATATACATTAGAATCTGTATAGGGTCTGTATATACATTAGAATCAGTGTATAGAGTCTGTATATACATTAGAATCTGTATAGGGTCTGTATATACATTAGAATCAGTGTATAGGGTCTGTATATACATTAGAATCAGTGTATAGGGTCTGTATGTACATTAGAATATGTACAGGGGTCTGAATCATTGAATCAATATAGGGTCTGTATGTTTAACATTAGAATCAGTGTATATGGCCTGCATATTCATTAGAGCCAGTGTATAGGGTCTGTATGTACATTAGAATCAGTGTATAGGGTCTGTATATACATTAGAGTCAGTGTAGGGTCTGTATATACATTAGAGGTGTATAGGGTCTGTATATACATTAGAATCAGTGTGTATAGGGTCTGTATATACATTAGAATAGTGTATAGGGTCAGTATATACATTAGAATCAGTGTATAGGGTCTATATACATTAGAATCAGTGTATAGGGTCTGTATATACATTAGAATCAGTGTATATAGGGTCTGTATATACATTAGAATCAGTGTATAGAATTAGAGTCATAGTATAGGGTCTGTATACATTAGAATCATTAGATATTTAACATTAGGGTCTGTCTATATACATTAGAATCAGTGTATAGAGTCTGTATATACATTAGAGTAGGGTCTGTATATACATTAGAGTCAGTGTATAGGGTCTGTATATACATTAGAATCAGTGTATAGGGTCTGTATATACATTAGAATCAGTGTATAGGGTCTGTATATACATTAGAATCAGTGTATAGGGTCTGTATGTTTAACATTAGAATCAGTGTATATGGCCTGCATATTCATTAGAGCCAGTGTATAGGGTCTGTATGTACATTAGAATCAGTGTATAGGGTCTGTATATACATTAGAGTCAGTGTATAGGGTCTGTATATACATTAGAATCAGTGTATAGGGTCTGTATATTTAACATTAGAATCAATGTATAGGGTCTGTATATACATTAGAATCAGTGTATAGGGTCTGTAAATACATTAGAGTCAGTGTATAGGGTCTGTATATACATTAGAATCAGTGTATAGGGTCTGTATATACATTAGGGTCAGTGTATAGAGTGTATATACATTAGAGTCAGTGTATAGGGTCTGTATATACATTTAGAATCAGTGTATAGAGTGTATATACATTACATTAGGGAGTACAGTGTCAGTGTATAGGGTCTGTATATACATTAGATCATCAGTCTGTATATACATTAGAGTCAGTGTTATAGGGTCTGTATATGTAGATCAGTGTATAGGGTCATTACATTAGAATCAGTGTATAGGTCTGTGTATATACATTAGAATAGGGTCAGTACATTATCAGTTAGAGTCTGTATATACATTAGAGTCAGTGTATAGGGTCTGTATATACATTAGAGTCAGTGTATAGGGTCTGTATATACATTAGAATCAGTGTATAGAGTCTGTATATACATTAGAGTCAGTGTATAGGGTCTGTATATACATTAGATTAGTATAGGGTCAGTATATATAGAATCTGTATATTGTATTAACATTAGAATCAATGTATAGGGTCTGTATGTACATATAGAACAGTGTATAGGGTCTGTAAATACATTAGAGTCAGTGTATAGGGTCTGTATATGCATTAGAATCAGGGTGTATATACATTAGAATCAGTGTATAGTCTTATAACATTAGAATCAATGTATAGGGGTCTGTATATACATTAGAATCAGTGTATAGGGTCTGTAGTATACTGTAGAGTGTATATACATTAGAGTCAGTGTATAGGGTCTGTATATACATTAGAATCAGTGTATAGAGTCTGTATATTTTAACATTATCAATGTATAGGGTCTGTATATACATTAGAATCAGTGTATAGGGTCTGTAAATACATTACAGTGTTTAGGGTCTGTAGTGTACATTAGAATCAATGTATAGGGTCTGTATATACATTAGAATCAGTGTATAGGGTCTGTAAATACATTAGAGTCAGTGTATAGGGTCTGTATATACATTAGAGTCAGTGTATAGGGTCTGTATATACATTAGAATCAGTGTATAGGGTCTATATACATTAGAATCAGAGTATAGGGTCTGTATACATTAGGTGTATTAGGGTCTGTATATACATTAGAATCAGTGTATAGGGTCTGTAATATAGAATCAGTGTATAGGGTCTGTATATACATTAGAATCAGTGTATAGGGTCTGTATATACATTAGAGTCAGTGTATAGGGTCTGTATATACATTAGAATCAGTGTATAGGGTCTGTATATACATTAGAATCAGTGTATAGGGTCTGTATATACATTAGAATCAGTGTATAGGGTCTGTATATACATTAGAGTCAGTGTATAGGGTCTGTATATACATTAGAGTCAGTGTATAGGGTCTGTATATACATTAGAATGTATAGGGTCTGTATATACATTAGAATCAGTGTATAGGGTCTGTATATACATTAGAATCAGTGTATAGGGTCTGTATATACATTAGAATCAGTGTATAGGGTCTGTATATATTAGAGTCAGTGTATAGAGTCTGTATATACATTAGAATCAGTGTATAGGGTCTGTATATACATTAGAGTCAGTGTATAGGGTCTGTATATACATTAGAATCAGTGTATAGGGTCTGTATATACATTAGAATCAGTGTATAGGGTCTGTATATACATTAGAGTCAGTGTATAGGGTCTGTATGTACATTAGAATCAGTGTAAAGAGTCTGTTCAGTGAAGTATCTCATGTTAACATCATAATTGGTGTCATAATTGTACCTGTCTCTCATGTCTTTTTTAGTCTCGTCTTTCTTATATTAATTAATATTAATTTTCTTATATTAATTAAAGATACAACAGAATCAAGTACTTACGCTTCATACTTAGACATTTTACTTAATATAAACACAGACGGGAAATTAGCAACTAAGCTATACGATAAATGCGACGATTTCGGCTTTCCCATCGTAAATTTTCCACATTTAAGTAGTAATATCCCTCAGTCACCTGCATATGGAGTTTATATTTCACAAATGATCCGATATGCCAGGGCGTGCACAACATATGACGATTTCATATACAGAGGTAAACTACTCACTGACAAATTATTGACACAGGGATATCGAAAACCGCGTTTAATGTCAACGTTCCGCAAATTTTTATGGTCGGTATAATAATCTTGTTTGCGACTACTCTGTTTCACTAAGTGAAATGTTGAGTTGCCTTTTCGTTGGCGGTTGTTGAGACGTCTGTACCAATTGTGACGAGGATACACTCCTCACGTGTTTCATTGGACTTTACTGTGGACTCACGGCGGATGTGACCGGTCGACAGGGGATGCTTACTCCTCCATGGCACCTGATCCCACCTCTTGGTTTCCAGAGGTCCATGTTTGTCCATTTTTACCGGATTTGTATCTATGTCCTGGACATCTTATTGATTTATACTTTGGTATCTGAGATTTTTATATATTACACTCATGTGCCTTTCATTTGTCTCATTTCTTTTGAGTTGGTCTCATGTGTCTTGTCCTAGTCTCATTGAATGAGGTAGTTGGGTCTTTTTGTCTATCTTTATCTTGTAACATTATCACAGGATATAGACTTGTACATTATAATGATAAGTAGTAAAGTTCTCATATTATAGCTTTATATAAGTGTCTTAGCTGTATTATACAATGTATTTAGCACTAAACCATGTATCATTTAATAAATCTGAGTTAATTGTAAAGAAAATTATGATGTCCCTCATGTTAAAATTCTAGAGTAAGATTTCACTTCCAATTCAAATTATATATGAGAACAAGACAAAGTGTAAAGTCCTAAGTAACTTGTATGATTCTTTCTTCATTTCTCACAAAATAAAAATCTATTCATGAGACTCAAGTGGCCCATAGATGATTTTATTGTCAATAATATTGTTAATATTTAATATTGACAACTGATACATAGTTAGTAGGTAATATTGAAGATTGAGGCAGTATATTGAAGACATCCAAAAATTTAGATACTTATTGACGATTGACCTATATTAATGTGTCGTCTATGCCTGGTGGTGGAAATGTTACTCAACATCCTCATTCTATGGTCAGTCGCCAAACCAACATCGTGAACATGTCGAGTAGCAAAGTTGTAGCAGCAAGTAGCAAAGATGCTGATCGCAAATTTATACTGGAATGTATTGTTTTGTACAGGGAACTCCAATCTGTCTGTGGAAAAACAAAAGTGATGAAGCAAGCAGATTCACATGACCTTAAGGATGCCTTCCTATCAGCCACTTCTTCATCCACTTAGTTCTTTTTCCCCTAGGCCTCTTTTTCAGGGATAGCACTAGAGCTATGGTCACTAAAGCGTTATCCATTGTGTCATCAACGATGTGTTGGTCATGGCGTTCAATCTGTAAATTACTGGTTTATTGCACAATATTATTGTGTCGTTTGTGGTAGGTCCAATTTTCCTCAATAGTATTGTGTCAATATTATTTACAATGAAATTGATCGTTTATGGGCCACTTCAGATATATATTCTGCCATCAGAAATATATAGCTGAAGCTTTTCTGTTTATTACTTGTGTTGCTACAACTGAATGTATGGAATTTAAACAATTTCTTTATGAAGTAAAATTTCCTCACAGTCACAGATGAATCACAAATGAATTGAACTTGTTGGGGATTTCCAATAAAATGTTCATGAATCATTCCTTTACAGCTTTTTTTATGTGATGGTACATTTTCTCTCGTTTTTTTTAAATAACATTTCTCACGTGTGAAACAAAGAATCAGAGCTTTTGTGTGAAAAGTTGACTTTTCACAAAACCTAGAGGTTGTAGCCATTGTGTGAAAATTTAATGAATCATATAAAGGAAGCCCAAGAATCATTCTCTTGTCTATCTCTCATGAATCATTCTGCTGGAGGCCTTATTTCAAATGTTTTGTTCATGGGTAAAATCATGGGTTTTAAAATTTTCATAGGTAAATTATAAAGTTGGATCCCTGATGTAATGTAGTGCATTCATGTCAAAATTTAGAATTTAACATCTGTGAAATGTCCATATGAAATAATGTTCCTCCTGTAGTATATCATGTCATGTTGATGGAATCTCTTTTTTCTGTCAATCTCAATGAATTCACTTGTGAATCCCATGGTTATGATACTCTTTCTACATTGTACTTTTAGATTAATTTATGAAGTTTTTTGTGTATAAAATGATAATTATCATACTCATATGCTTGACATTTGTCGTGCACACCTAACGTTGAGATATGATTTCCAGATTATAATTTCTGACTGTAATTGTCTGAATTCTTCCCTAAAAACTATAATTATTTGTACAAAATTCAAATTTTGTTTTTTATTTGTTTGTTGTTGTTTTTTTTTCATTTTGTTTATTTGTTTGTGTTTTTTGGGGGGTGATTTGTTTGTGTTTTTTTGGGGGGTGCTCACAATGACTTTACATGGTGGGTTATGTTTTTACAACACATTTACACATTCTTTCCCAGCACTAGTGTGGTATTTGTATTACACTGATTTTAATCTGATTTGGTAGTGCTGTACACCACATACTACATGATGCCATGTAATTGAAGTGTATCTTTTGTCACTTGACCCTTATCTTTGGTCTTCAACTTATTGTGTTTAAAAATTTGTCAATTGATGAAATTTGACTCAAGTTCTAAACTGTTTTGACGCTCCCTTGACCCAGATGTCCATGTTGTGAAATATACTTAGCTAAATGACTGTTGATTATTATCAGATATTATAAACATTAGACATACTCTTTTATGTCTATCCACTGTATTCTTCCCTTATGTTCCAAACTCCCTGATGTGTGAGACACTATTATGTTTCAAACACCCTTATGTTTCAAACTCCCTTACTTTTCAGATTCTCTTATGTTTCAGCCTCCCTGTGGTTTCAATCTTTTTATGATTCATATGTTTCAAACTTACTTATGTTTTGAACCTTTGTCAACTGTCCACCTTTTCACAACTTGCATGAAAACTTATATATATATATATATATAAGTCAAAATATAACTACATCTAAGGCTTTTCCATTATCAAACATAATTGCTTCAGTAAGGATGGTTGCATGAAAAATAGTAACTTACCTGTAGAGTCCATCTATGTAATGTCTCTATGTCCAGCTTACAAGTTATTGCCAGTTTCACAGTATCTTAAACACATCTTAGTGATTTGTAGATTGACATATATAAAACAAATAAGTCTGTTTTACACAATTCTCTGTTAATGTAGGTATAACTGTACAAATACCGATTGATAAGTTTTGAGCCTTGCACTGAAGGACTTTGCAGGTTTGCCCATTTTCAGCCCAGATATTCCTTGACTATATAAAATATGTTATGTAACCAACAGCCTGTGTCATTTGTTGAAATGTTAAAACTCTAAAAGTAAACAGGGCAAGTAATTTTTTTTTTCAAAATGGAAAAAATTGTTGAAGGGGCAGTGATTTGATATTTTGAAATACATGTACAGGGTTTAGCATCTATCATAGGGGGCCTAAGTATTAGGCCCTATTCCCAATGCAAAAAACACACTTTTCCCAATCTGGGGTCCAATTGAAGTCGAACCACAAGGAATTTGGAGAAATTCTTGTATTTTCAAACAGAGGTCCTTCAGCATCAATGGCAATGAAGACACTGAGGTGGATTATATTTAGAACTAATACAGTTGTCTACCAAAAGTCCAATCTTTACATGTAAGGCTCACAAGTTTTCAATCAGTCCTCATACACAAATCCTTTAAAGGTGCTCTTTCACAACTAGTCATGTGCAAGGGCTAAGTTTTAACTGAAAGTTATGTTTGTCATAATTGCCTGATCATGGGTGATGTGTTGAAAATAACTACCAATACAACTTAGAACAATAAAGATAACAAAAAAGCCTAATAGTTTGACCATTTTCTGTGCAAGTTTATAGACATGGAACTCACAAACCCTTTAAATTAGTTTGACCCTTTTCTGCATGTTATAATGACATTGACAAGGAACTTATATGTTATAATGGCATTGACAAGGAATTTACAAGGAATTTACAAAAGCTTTTTAGTTTTGACCCATTTTTCTTTAGTTTGCATGTTTTATAATGGCATTGACAAGGAATTTACAAAGCCTTTAGTTTGACCCTTTTCTGCATGTTATAATGACATTGACAAGGAACTTATATGTTATAATGGCATTGACAAGGAATTTACAAAGCCTTTAGTTTGACCCTTTTCTGCATGTTATAATGACATTGACAAGGAACTTACAAAACCTTTAGTTTGACCATTTTCTTTGTGAGTTTATAGACATAGAACTCCCAAAGCCTTTAGTTTGACCCTTTTCTATGCAAGATTATAGAGATGGAACTCACAGAGCCTTTAATTTGATCTTTTTCTACACAAGTTTATAGCCAGAACTCACAAAGCCTTTAGTTTGACCCTTTTCTGTGCAAGTTTATAGACATGGAACTCACAAAGCCTTTAGTTTGACTCTTTTTGTACACAAGATTTTAGACAAGAACTCTCAAAGCTTTTACTGTTTTTGACATTGGTTTATAGACAAGGAACTCACAAAGGCTATTGTTTGACTTTTTTTCTATGCACTTTTATAGACAAGGAACTTGCAAAGCCTTTAGTTTGACCCTTTTCTACATTGGTTTGTAGACAAGGAATTCAAAAAGGGCAATATTGACACCATCTACATTTCTTTATAGACATGGAATTCACAAATGGTCTTAGATGTAAAGAAATATTTTATGATGAACAATTAGTCAATTATATTTTATGAAATTGTGTGAAATAACACCTTTAGGATGGCAATAATTGTTATGTATGCTAGCTATTGGAAATTTCTGTACTTTAGATATAAGTAGCAATTGTCTTTTTACCCAAGTTGTGATTAAAGTAACACTGAAAAAAAATTGACCAAAGATTTTAGAATTTTTTTATTCTGTTTTTATAATATTCTAAACCTGTTCATGCCTGTGATATTTGTAATGTCTATCTATCTAGATGCTGTCTTAATTATAGTCATAAACTATAGGAATATGATTTGTTTGTTCGGCTTTTCAATAATTACTCTGACGTAGGATATCATTTTTAAACCTGCAGGATATAGTATTGACCACATTTGTCATACATATGGGTAGCACTTACAATACATTTTATGTTTTTTGTATCAGATTTAGTGCATTGTGCTATATTTCTGGATTAAATTTGTGCTTTCATATTGATATTTCAAAGACAGATTAAAACTTGATAAATTTCAAATTAGGATTCTAATAAACACTGATTAATACTTACATTTTAGATTTCTCTAAAAAGTACACTGCAAGTCAAGATAAACACTGGCAGAGCAATGTTGTATACTATCAGTAATTGCATTTGTTTTGTTTTGAAGTTCTAACCAATACACATACTACTAACATTTTCAGGAAGAGGGAAAAAAACTAATGCATTCACTAAAGGTGGATTCTGGTAGAATCTACTTAATTAAAGCAATTGTAAGTTTCTGATATCAATATTTTGTAGAGGTATAGAAACAATAAATTTCTTATCAGTTTTCATACTGTATGTAGAAAAGTTCATTGCTTTTCTGTATAGATATTTTGTGAGCAACAAATACAGGCCAAAAGATTTTCTATTATTTTGGAAGTTCAAAGGTCCCATTTCCAAACTAAAAGGTCACCTTTTTACCAATAAAAAAAAATCTGAATAACAAAGGTATGGAAAGAGAGAGTAATTAGTTTTAGAGATTTATTATATATTATCATCTTTAATTCATCAACCTCTCAAAAACAATGGACTCTTCTGCAAATCAATGACTTGGACCAGTCCAGATATGTCTTTAGGGGTGATTGAGTTTATGAGTCAAAGTTTCATACCTGTTCAGTGTTGCTATTGATGCAGAGGTTTGTGTAAACCTCCGAATCCTGTTTTAAGTCGAAATAATTGTCATCTGTTGATTAACCAGTCTCATGCAAATATCGTGGAATTAAGAATAACTTTTCAGACTAATTTAAAGAACAATTTTTAAAAAAAAATTTCCAGCTTTATTCATGAGATATTTCTTATCATAATTTATGTCATGTCTATTGACAAATTGTGATAAAATAAATCACATTCTGAACTTCTCTTGATATACTGAATTGAAAGAGATTCCACATGAGGTTTTCTTTTTAAGTGCCTGTATGTATGTTTAATTATAATTTTTTTTATTAAATTCAACTACTCCTTTTACCAACATTGTGTTCAAACAATTTTGCGATGGATCATTTTCATCTTGCTTGTAAATATATGAATGTTTTTTGTGAGCCCTAATTTTGTGAATGTGCATGTTTATTTTGTTAAATCAATTACTTTTATCTTTTTCAGGCTGAAGATTTACATCGCGAATTGATGTCAACCAGGAAAAATATTGAGTATCGATTCCGAGCATTTACTGCTGATATTGCATCTGGCTACACAACACGAGAAAAACGAGCTCCACGCAACTAGTTCAGTACCACTACAAGCAGCCATCACAATACCAAACCCTAGTCATTAAAACATTTCAACCTGAAAACTATTATTTACAAAACAAATCAGTTTATTTTACACCTAGATGTTTCAACATAATTATCAAGATAGTTAACACCCCCTCCCCCCAGAAAAAAAAATGTATCAATTTGTCAGTAGTGCCATTTGTCTGATACTTAGTAAGCACTTATACTTTTCTTACAAACATTTAATCATTGGCCAGATTTTTATATTTCTCTGTCACTAAATTTACCGTCTGAAAAATCTTTTACAACATAATCATTGTATAACATTCATTTGGTCATCAGATATTTTAGACATTGATAAGATTTGTTTGGTCATATTTTAGACAGTGTAGTATTTGCTATATCTGTATCTGTAGCAATGAGACAGAAGGTCATTGAACTGACATTACCTGTGCCTTAATCCTGTACATTGGTATTCTTTAAGTTCTGTAAAAACTAGAAGTTATCTAATGTTTCCTGTACTTTATTGAATTGATGTGAATTTGTATCCACTGAAATATTTAATATTCTTGGACTACAGATACTGTACATTTGTACATGACATTTGTGTCTTATTTAAAGCTCTGTAATATCTAATAATCTTCAAATGTATATATTTTTTGTGTAATATTTTTCAAATACCATTTTGATTTTTTCTGTAAGTAGAAATATTAGTGTCGGATCATTACAGAAGTGTTACTGATGTCCATTGACATGCTGTTTGTCTTGTACAATTTTTTTGTATTATGTGATGTCCAAGGAAATGTATTTGTCCAGTGATAAGAACTTGATTGTCTTGCCAATTATTGATCATTTGATCTGTATCAAGGAGTTGCTGAATCATCTTTATTATCATTCAGTGATATAATTACCATAACTTCACACTGCCGTTAAATACATTAATGGATTCTGAGCTTATGTGAGCTAGACGTACCCAATCACAGCTAGCTGTGTTTGATGTACTAATGCAAGAGCCTGTCAGAAACAACATAAATCTTAATTAAGTGCCAGGTTTTATTATTTATTTATCTGGAAATTAGCTCTGAAATGTTGAGAGTTTGCCATTGATCTTTCATTTGAGAAAGGTTTAGGTTTTGACTGATCAGGAACTCCCTAGTTTACATGTGATGCTAACCTGTTATGATATAATTTTTGATTCCATTCAGTCATATGTATGTCAGCAGTTTTGTGTGACTTGAGAACTTGCTCAACTCAGTTATAAGTGCAACTGACCCTTGTGACTAAGGTGCTGTCGCTTTTTACTGGTCAATTTTATCATTAAACAATGTTTATATATAATATCTGTAGTAATCATTTGTGATGTGTTAGAATCATGGTCTATACTGAAAGATACTATTTTATGAGGTAAAACAGTGCATATACATTTGTAGTGTAACAATATACATGTGTAGATTATATACATTTGTAGTGTAACAATATACATGTGTAGATTATATACATTTGTAGTGTAACAATATACATGTGTAGATTATACACATTTGTAGTGTAACAATATACATGTGTAGATTATATACATTTGTAGTGTAACAATATACATGTGTAGATTATATACATTTGTACTTGATATGTACTTTAATCTTTGTATAGTTCAGCATGATTAAAGATCAGTGCCCTTTGTATCCTACCGGTACTGTGTTCTGAACTAAGCGGTATAGTATTAAGTTCAATAGTTGACTTGGAATGTTGTAATTCAACCCTCATAGTATTACATCAGCCAAATCCACCCAGATCCATTGGCTGATCACATCCGAAAGAACAGTTTGATTTTTCTGTCCGTAAAAGTCTTCTGTCTATAAGAACTCCATTCTTAGCACACAAAAGTACTTGTATATTGTTTCTGTGGCTATTTATTGTATAAATGGTGAAATTATACTACATTGACACTTGATAGTAATCTATCAATTTGGTATTGGTGCATGTTTTATTGGTTTTTTTTCAAATTGAAATTATTTAGTTTATTTATTATGGCACAGACAAAAATGCTAAAATTGATAAACTTTGTTATGGAATTTTATCCTTTAAGAGATATTTAAATTCACTTTTTAATAATTCAGAGAATGACAACTTTGCACAATGGATGTAATTTTTGTGCAGTGGTAATTAAATGTGTATTTAGATATTCATATTTTGTGTACACATACATGACTACAGGAAAAGATATTCTACAAAGGAATGCATTCTGTTTTGTGACCAATTTTAAACCATAATTGAATGTACAGTGTAGTTGTACAATATCTGTTGAAGGATTAATTTATCATTACATGACAACAATTTGTTGTCATTGAAACATTTGTTATAGTAAAAATAAATATGATTATATTTGATTTCCTCTTTTATTTTGTTTTGGTAATGTGTGTATCTTTTGTTTGCCTTGGCAACAATCCATGTATGTATCTTTTGTTTACCCTTGGGACAGTCCATGTATATATATCTTTTGTTTACCTTGGCGACAGTCCATGTTGACCATAGATACCAGTTAATAACAACCATTTATATATTTAGAAATGGAGCTGGCCTGGCTCTGTCAGTAGCACGCTCAACTCTTGATCGTGAGTTTGAATCCAGCCAGCAGCAGGTCAGTTTCCTGTCCTTTAGAAAAGACAGTAAAAATTGAAGTCCAGTGTCATACTAGGTGTTGTCACGTTAAAGAATCCTTACTGCTCAATGGTCGTAAGTGCTAAGCATAGGCCAAATTTGAAGCCCTTGACTGGCATTTGACGTCTCCATATGAGTGAAAGATTCTTAAGTGGGATATTAAACAACAATACAACAAACAAACAATCTATTTAGAAATGACAACTTTGATTGTATTTAAACTTGGATTGAATGTTTCTATCGATATTCAGTTTGAATATTTTGTATGGAATTTTAATCCCATCAACAAATTCAGAGCTAAAGAGTTGAAATTAAAATTGCAAAAAAATAATCAATTTATAAAAATAACCGATATAAAGTAAGAATTATGATATGAAAGCTTTCCTAACTTTTTTCTTTTGAATTTGACAAGTGGAATGGCAGATTTCTTGCCATGCAGGACAAGGCATAGAATTGCTTACAACTTGCCCTGCAGGACAAGGCATAGAATTGCAGAATACTTACCCTGCAGGAGAAGGCATGGAAGTTCAGACTACTTGCCCTGCAGGAGAAGGCATAGAATTGCTGACTACTTGTCCTGCAGGAAAAGGCATAGAAGTGCAGACAACTTGCCCTGCAGGAGAAGGCATAGAAGTGCAGACTACTTGCCCTGCAGGAGAAGGCATAGAAGTGCAGACTACTTGCCCTGCAGGAGAAGGCATAGAAGTGCAGACTACTTGCCCTGCAGGAGAAGGCATAGAAGTGCAGACTACTTGCCCTGCAGGAGAAGGCATAGAATTGCTGACTACTTGCCCTGCAGGAAAAGGCATAGAAAGGAGAAGGCATAGAAGTGCAGACTACTTGCCCTGCAGGAAAAAGGCATAGAAGTGCCGACTACTTGCCCTGCAGGAGAAGGCATAGAAGTGCCGACTACTTGCCCTGCAGGAGAAGGCATAGAAGTGCCGACTACTTACATTGCAGGAAAAAGCATAGAAGTGCTGACTACTTCCCCTGCAAGAAAAGGCATAGAAGTGCCGACTACTTGCCCTGCCAGACAAGATGTAGAATTGTGGACTACTTGCCCTGCCATACAAGATGTAGAATTGTGGACTACTTGCCCTGCCAGACAAGATGTAGAATTGTGGACTACTTGCCCTGCCAGACAAGATGTAGAATTGTGGACTACTTGCCCTGCCAGAAAAGGCGTAGAATTGCAGACTACTTGCCCTGCGGGAGAAGGCATAGAATTGCAGACCAATTGCCCAGCAGGATAAAGCATAGAATTGCTGACAGCATGCCCAGTGGGACAAGGCAAAGATTTGCAGACTACTTGCCCTGCGGGACAGGGTGTAGAATTGCAGATTACTTGCCCTACCAGACATGCCAGGGAATTTCTGACCACTTGCCTTGCAGGACAAGATGTAGAATTTCTGACCACTTGCCTTGCAGGACAAGATGTAGAATTTCTGACCACTTGCCTTGCAGGACAAGATGTAGAATTGCTGACTTCTTGCCCTACAATGCAAGATATAGTATTGTGATTTGGGTAAGTCAATATACCAAGTTTGGGAATGAAAACAAATTACATGTATGTTCATAAAAGAGCCTTGAATGGGCACTTCAAATAATAAAGGGCTCTTTCAAACAAATGGCTTATTGACTAAAAACTGAGTTTTGGATACAAAGATATGGGGAAATTGTCTGGAATTATTCAGGATTATTGTGACAAAGGTTACAGGGTCAAGGTCACAGGCACCTAAATAAGTAGACAATATAAATTTTTAAATATTTTTTTTTAGAAATATTCTCGACTTCTTTAGGAACAGTGGCTAATTAATTCAGTTGTAACCAAATTTGGCAGGTATTATTCCCATCTTAAGCCACATAATCGTGTTTGCAAATGAAAAGGGGACTAGGATCCATAACCCCCACCCAACCGCAAGAAAAGATCAAAACTTGGTACATGTTTTAAAATCTTGTTTTTATCAACCAATGACCCAATGTCTTTCAAATTTTGTATGCATGATTGTTAAGATAAAATCTACAGTTTCCAAATGAATACATAGTCAGTGAATGGTGATAAAGGTCATATCATATATGGAACATATTGATGTTAATGGCAGAGTGAACCAGAGTAGCCAGAAACAAACGATGATCTGCAATAACTTCCTTACATTAGATGGAGAAAAGTCTTATTATAATTTTAATTGCCCTGAGCGGGATTCGAACCAACATCTAGGAGATGAGAGTCTTTGATTATCAATCAAAGATTTCAATCACTGAGCTAATTCATGATTCCATGCCATAACTTCCAAGTGGCATCTGCATGTCAAAAACTCATAATTTATATTCTCTTTGTTGTGCACTTTTTTTAAATCCGTAGAAAATTGACCGGGTACCTGGATAATTTTTCTACAGGTATGGGTCAATTTTCTACAACTGCCTGGGTATGATTTCTACATAGAATAATGACCCTGGGTAGTTTTTTATGCAGGTAACTTTTCTACAGAACACTGGCCAATGCATAGAATTGCTGACCACTTGTCCTACTGGACAATGCGTAGAATTACAGACCCTGGGGACAAGGATAACAATTGCAGACTACTTGCCCTGGGGGACAAGGTGTAGAATATTCTCACTGTAATCCTACATGGTTATGATCAGCATATTAATCCTATATTGTGATGATCAGTATATTCTCACTGTAATCTTATATCATTATGATCAGTATATTCTCACTGTAATCTTATATTATTATGATCAGTATATTCTCACTGTAATCTTATATCATTATGATCAGTATATTCTCACTGTAATCTTATATCATTATAATCAGTATATTCTCACTGTAATCTTATATCGTTATGATCAGTATATTCTCACTGTAATCTTATATCGTTATGATCAGTATATTCTCACTGTAATCTTATATCATTATGATCTGTATATTCTCACTGTAATCTTATATCATTATGATCTGTATATTCTCACTGTAATCTTATATCATTATGATCAGTATATTCTCACTGTAATCTTATATCGTTATGGTCAGTATATTCTCACTGTAATCTTATATTATTATAGTCAGTATATTCTCACTGTAATCTTATATCATTATGGTCAATATATTCTCACTGTAATCTTATATCATTATGGTCAGTATATTCTCACTGTAATCCTATATCATTATGATCAGTATATTCTCATTGTAATCTTATATCATTATGGTCAGTATATTCTCACTGTAATCTTATATCATTATGATCAGTATATTCTCACTAATCTTATATTATTATATCGTTATGATCAGTAAAATCTCACTGTAATCCTATATCATTATGATCAGTATATTCTCACTGTAATCTGATATCATTATGATCAGTATATTCTCACTGTAATCCTAAATCATTATGATGTATATTCTCACTGTAATGTTATATCATTATGGTCAGTATATTCTCACTGTAATCCTGTATCATTATGATCTGTATATTCTTACTGTAATCTTATATCATTATGATCAGTATATTCTCACTGTAATCCTATATCATTATGATCTGTATATTCTCACTGTAATCTTATATCATTATGATCAGTATATTCTTACTGTAATCTTACATCATTATGATCTGTATATTCTCACTGTAATCATATCATTATGATCAGTATATTCTAACTGTAATCCTACATTTCAATTACCTGACCACTGTTCATTTTTCCTACTGTTGTTTTACATCCTGCCAAGAATTTTTCACTTACATGTAATACCTCACTAATCGGACCACTTTGAGTCAGTTAGATGCTCTTAATAGCGAGGTTCCACTGTAACACCTCACTAACCAGACCATTTTGAGTTAGTCAGTTAGTTGGTCTTAATAGCAAGTTTACAATGTAACACCTAAATAATCAGACCACTTTGAGTCAGTTAGTTGGTCTTAATAGCAAGTTTCCAATGTAACACCTAAATAATCAGACCACTTTGAGTCAGTCAGTTAGTTGGTCTTAATAGCAAGTTTCCAATGTAACACCTAAATAATCAGACCACTTTGAGTCAGTCAGTTAGTTGGTCTTAATAGCAAGTTTACAATGTAACACCTAAATAATCAGACCACTTTGAGTCAGTCAGTTAGTTGGTCTTAATAGCAAGTTTCCAATGTAACACCTAAATAATCAGACCACTTTGAGTCAGTCAGTTAGTTGGTCTTAATAGCAAGTTTACAATGTAACACCTAAATAATCAGACCACTTTGAGTTAGTCAGTTAGTTGGTCTTAATAGCAAGTTTCCAATGTAACACCTAAATAATCAGACCACTTTGAGTCAGTCAGTTAGTTGGTCTTAATAGCAAGTTTACAATGTAACACCTAAATAATCAGACCACTTTGAGTCAGTCAGTTAGTTGGTCTTAATAGCAAGTTTCCAATGTAACACTTAAATAATCAGACCACTTTGAGTCAGTCAGTTAGTTGGTCTTAATAGCAAGTTTACAATGTAACACCTAAATAATCAGACCACTTTGAGTCAGTCAGTTAGTTGGTCTTAATAGCAAGTTTCCAATGTAACACCTAAATAATCGGACCACTTTGAGTTAGTCAGTTAGGTGGTCTTGATAATGAGGTTCAAGTCTACTATCAGACCACTCTCAGTCAGTCAGTTAGGTGGTCTTAATAGTGAGGTTCCCCTGTACATGGAGATGTCACCAGTGCAGTAAGGGTCAGTTTACATGACACATTACCTCGGTTTAAGGCTCATCTGAAAGTCCCATTACTTCATATGGCAATGTAGTGAGATTCTCTTTATGTAAGAGAGGACTTTGGTGTCAAGTTCATTTAAAAGATTAATCATAATCACTTCATATGCTAAGCACTCGATGAAGATTGGTCACTACTTAGTTTTTTGGATGACTGAATACCAAGTCTTGAACTCAGAAGCTCCTGTGTATGGGTCAAAGGTATACAACTAGACTATATGATTATCAATACCAAGTCTTGAACACAGAAGCTCCTGTGTATGGTCAAAGGTCTACAACTGGACTATATGATTATCAATACCAAGTCTTGAACACAGGAGCTCCTGTGTATGGGTCAAAGGTCTACAACTGGACTATATGACTATCAATACCAAGTCTTGTACACAGGAGCTCCTGTGTATGGGTCAAAGGTCTACAACTGGACTATATGATTATCAATACCAAGTCTTGAACACAGAAGCTCCTGTGTATGGGTCAAAGGTCTACAACTGGACTATATGATTATCAATACCAAGTCTTGAACACAGGAGCTCCTGTGTATGGGTCAAAGGTCTACAACTGGACTATATGATTATCAATACCAAGTCTTGAACACAGAAGCTCCTGTGTATGGGTCAAGTTCTACAACTGGACTATATGATTATCAATAACAAGTCTTGAACACAGGAGCTCCTGTGTATGGGTCAAAGGTCTACAACTGGACTATATGATTATCAATACCAAGTCTTGAACACAGAAGCTCCTGTGTATGGGTCAAAGGTCTACAACTGGACTATATGATTATCAATACCAAGTCTTGAACACAGGAGCTCCTGTGTATGGGTCAAAGGTCTACAACAGGACTATATGATTATCAATACCAAGTCTTGAACACAGGAGCTCCTGTGTATGGGTCAAAGGTCTACAACAGGACTATATGATTATCAATACCAAGTCTTGAACACAGAAGCTCCTGTGTATGGGTCAAAGGACTACAACTGGACTATATGATTATCAATACCAAGTCTTGAACACAGAAGCTTCTGTGTATGGGTCAAAGGTCTACAACTGGACTATATGATTATCAATACCAAGTCTTGAACACAGGAGCTCCTGTGTATGGGTCAAAGGTCTACAACTGGACTATATGATTATCAATACCAAGTCTTGAACACAGAAGCTCCTATGTATGGGTCAAACACAGGTCTACTACTGGACTATATGATAATCAATATCGAATCATTTAGATGGAAGCTTACTCTAGTATATAGATAAAAAATAATGTTGGAAAAACTATTTATTGAAAATGCAGGATAAAATGATAAAGCAACACATGGCATTTCATAGGAGCTCCTGTGTATGGGTCAAAGGTCTACAACTGGACTATATGATTATCAATACCAAGTCTTGAACACAGGAGCTCCTGTGTATGGGTCAAAGGTCTACAACTGGACTATATGATTATCAATACCAAGTCTTGAACACAGAAGCTCCTGTGTATGGGTCAAAGGTCTACAACTGGACTATATGATTATCAATACAAGTCTTGAACACAGGAGCTCCTGTGTATGGGTCAAAGGTCTACAACTGGACTATATGATTATCAATACCAAGTCTTGAACACAGGAGCTCCCTGTGTATGGGTCAAAGGTCTACAACTGGACTATATGATTATCAATACCAAGTCTTGAACACAGAATGCTCCTGTGTATGGGTCAAAGGTCTACAACTGGACTATATGATTATCAATACCAAGTCTTGAACACAGAAGCTTCTGTGTATGGGTCAAAGGTCTACAACTGGACTATATGATTATCAATACCAAGTCTTGAACACAGGAGCTCCTGTGTATGGGTCAAAGGTCTACAACTGGACTATATGATTATCAATACCAAGTCTTGAACAACAGAAGCTCCTATGTATGGGTCAAACACAGGTCTACTACTGGACTATATGATAATCAATATCGAATCATTTAGATGGAAGCTTACTCTAGTATATAGATAAAAAATAATGTTGGAAAAACTATTTATTGAAAATGCAGGATAAAATGATAAAGCAACACATGGCATTTCATAGGAGCTCCTGTGTATGGGTCAAAGGTCTACAACTGGACTATATGATTATCAATACCAAGTCTTGAACACAGGAGCTACTGTGTATGGGTACAAGGTCTACAACTGGACTATATGATTATCAATACCAAGTCTTGAACACAGAAGCTCCTGTGTATGGGTCAAAGGTCTACAACTGGACTATATGATTATCAATACCAAGTCTTGAACACAGAAGCTCCTGTGTATGGGTCAAAGGTCTACAACTGGACTATATGATTATCAATACCAAGTCTTGAACACAGAAGCTCCTATGTATGGGTCAAACACAGGTCTACTACTGGACTATATGATAATCAATATCGAATCATTTAGATGGAAGCTTACTCTAGTATATAGATAAAAAATAATGTTGGAAAAACTATTTATTGAAAATGCAGGATAAAATGATAAAGCAACACATGGCATTTCATAGGAGCTCCTGTGTATGGGTCAAAGGTCTACAACAGGACTATATGATTATCAATACCAAGTCTTGAACACAGAAGCTCCTGTGTATGGGTCAAAGGTCTACAACTGGACTATATGATTATCAATACCAAGTCTTGAACACAGAAGCTCCTGTGTATGGGTCAAAGGTCTACAACTGGACTATATGATTATCAATACCAAGTCTTGAACACAGAAGCTCCTATGTATGGGTCAAACACAGGTCTACTACTGGACTATATGATAATCAATATCGAATCATTTAGATGGAAGCTTACTCTAGTATATAGATAAAAAATAATGTTGGAAAAACTATTTATTGAAAATGCAGGATAAAATGATAAAGCAACACATGGCATTTCATAGAATAAAAATGTTTACAAACTTTTATAAATAAGTGGCCCTTGCATTTGTTAACATATTACAGCAAATAAACAAGCAATATAATACATCATTTTTCTCTCTCACATCAGGATATGATATTAAAAAGAAAATTTCCAAGTTCTATCTATCATGCTACAAAAGTATTGTTGTACACTTGGTGTAGTTACACCATAATGTTCACTGATTTACACTAGTTACTTCTGCAGACGACAATAGTTTGTCAGTGAGGTCATACACAAAATTGACATCTGCTTCCAGTGACCTGTTGTCTTTTTCTCCCACCTTAGTCAAGTGTATCCACCATTTTGTCAAGCTAGAATTTCTCTGTTCACACCCTTGGGTGTAAAGAAGCTACACATACTGTGACATCACAATATAATTCTATGACATACAACTTCTACATGATGATAATACAAAGCATTAAAAATTGTCTTAGATCATATAATCATATACAGTGCAATCTTGCTATCTCCAACTTCACGGGACTGCCCCATTTACTTCAAGATAATTCGAGATAACCTACATTTTTCAATTCACATCTATTGTATTTTTATTGGACAACACATAGACTTACTCAGGGTACTGTATAATTCAAATTGGTTTTAAGCAATTATTCATTACACTTTCATCATGCCTCATTAACGTAAGTCGATTGTCCTGTGTTTTGCAGGTAAACAAGTATGATTTCTGTGAACAAAATATAAACTTTCAATTTAGAAAAATCAATGACTTAAACCAGTTCAAATGTGTCTTTGGGGGAAATGAGTTAAACATGTATTTAAAAGAAAATAAACTTGAGGATTTCTTTGATTTACAACTTTTTGTATTGGCAGAATGTTTACACACATAAATGTGCATGTTATGAGGTTTGGCTTTAATTAATAGATCTCAAAATTACAAAGTCTAGTATTTAGTCATTATTATTTAGAAATTTCAGAAAGTTCACTGATATAAAATGTAATGTTGATAATTTATTTTCAGTTTATAGTTAAATTGTAAAATATACTCCAAAGACAGGAGGACGCATCATTTGTGTTTATTAGACACAGCCAGCATTTGATGAAAAATGTGGCAGTGATAAAACAAGAGGTCCCAGAGTGATCTTGTTGCCCACCATGGAATGTTCTAGGTCTGATCTATGACAGACTGTTCTTTTCTCTTCTCTTATTTTGTGTCTCAACATTGAATTTGAACTTTAAATCCATATTTCTGTGAAATACTTTTTTTTTCACAAGAATAAGACTAGAAGAAAGATAAAGATAAGAAAGAAAGGAAGAAGAGAGTAAGTAGAAGAGCAGCGGATAGGTTTCAAGAGGAAAGAAGAGAATTAGACAGAGAAGAGACAGATAGAAGGAAGAGAGGAGAGATTGTGATGGTTAGAAGAAGATAAGAGAGAAGATTAAGGAGAGAGAGTAGGAGAAGAGAGAGATAGAGAAGAGGAAAGTAGAGAAAAGAAAGAGAGCAGGAGTATAAGAGGAGCATAGATTGAGATAGAAGAGAAAGAAGAGAGCAAGGAGAAGAGGAAAGATGAGAGTAAAGAGTAGAGATTGAGAGATAGACAAGTAATAGAGAAGATGAAGAGACAAAAGGAGAATAGCAGAAAGAGATTAGATAAGGAGAACAAAGAGAATGAGAGTACAAAAGTGAAAGATAAGAAGAGAGAATGAAAGAGAGTAATTAAGATTAGAAGATTGAGAAAAGATTAATTAGAGAGAATAGAGAGCATGTTAGGAAGAGATTAGGAGATTAGAGAAAAGATAAATACAGGAGAAAGGAGAAGAGTAGGGAAGTAGAAGAGATAGAAGAGATAGATAGAGGCCCAAGCAAAGATTAAAGAATAGGATCGAAGTACAGGAGGAAAGATTAGGAGTAGATATTAGAAGCAGAGATGAGATTTAATAGAAGAAAAAAAGATATAGAAGAGGAAGAGAAAGAGCAGAGAAGATTTAGGATGGAAGAAGAGCTAAGACAGAAGTTGAGAAGGAAGAGAGAAGAGACAGTAGAAGAAGAAAAAGAAGAGAGTAAAGAAAGATGATAGAGAAGGAAAGAAGATTAGTAAAAAGAGAGAAGGGATAAGACAGATGATTAGGTATAAAAGGTAAAGATTTATTGAGATTTATGAGGAATGGGACAAGAGAAAGAAGAGAAGAGTAGTTTGTGATAAACGAGAATGAGAGACAGACACAGAGAAGGAAGTGAGAAGATAAAAAAAGAGAATTTATGAGTAAATAGATAGAAAGAAGAATTAGAGATAGGCAATTGGAAGGAGCATTAGAGTTTAGATCGAGAGAAGAAGGAGTTTAGAAAGATTAGAGATTAAGAAGGAGCGAGAGATGAGGAGAGAGAGAAGAGGGCAAGGGGGGGATAAGATTTAAACTAAAAAAAAAAGAGATAAGGAAGAAGAAGATTAGTATAAAAGACAGAGATTTGGATAGATTAGAAGAGATAAGAGATGAAGAACAAGGAGAGACACGAGAGAAAGAAGTAGGAAAGAAGTAGAGTGAGATTTAGTTGAGTAGGAGATAAGTACAGAGAAAGTGAGCAATTTTAATGAGATAGAAGGAGAGAGAAGAGAGAAGTAGAGTAAAGAAAGAAAAGAGATTAGAGAAGAGAACAGATAGAACGTAAAAGAGATAGTTAGTAATTAATAAGGCGAGAGAAGATTGGAGAGAACTAGATAGATTAGATAGGATTAGAGATAGAAGAGATAGAAAGAGAGTGAGATACGTAGAGAATAAGATAGAAAGGATAGAATAGAGATGTAGAAAGAGAGATAAGGGATAGACTTAAGATAGAGAGAAAAAGAAAGAAAAGATTCGAGAAGATTAGAAATAGATAGAAGAGGAGAGACAAAAGGATAAGCAGATTAGTAGAGCGATAGATAGACGAAGATAGAGATAAAGAGAATAGAGAAGATATAATGTTAGATAGAAAGATTAGAAGCAGAGGAACGAAGAGTAGAAGAGCAGAAGAATAGAAGAGAGAGATACTAGAGAGAGAGAGAAGAGAAGGACAGAAACGGAGGAAGAAGAGTAAAGAAAAAGATAAGATGTTAGAGATAAGAGATAGAAGAAGATGTCAGAAGAAAGACAGATAGAAAGGGTAATACAGAAGATAAAGTAGAGAAATGAGAGAGGAGATTAGGATAGAGAGAGATAGATTAGATAAGATTAAAGATTGAGAGATTTGTAAATAGAAAGATTAGTAGAAGAGAAGAGATACAATAAAAGAAGAGGAGGGTATCTAGTGAGAGTATAGGGGGGAAAAGAGATTTGAGACAGACTATGAGAAGAAATAGTACGAGAGGAATTATGAGAATACAGAGAAAGAGGAGAAAGATAGTAAGCAGTGATTAGGAGGAGAAGAGCAGAAGAGATTACAAGGAAAGTTAGAAAGGAAGAGAAAAAGATTGAGAGAAAGGAGATTAGACGAAGAGAAAGAAGAGGATTTAGACAGAGAGATAGTGAAGAGAAGAACAAGATAGAAAAAGTAAGAAGAAAGAGATAAGATATCAAGGCAAGAAAGGGAAGAGGAAGCAGGAGAGTAAGATGAGATAAAGAAGATCGATAGAAGAAGAGAAAAAGGATAAGGATAGTAGATATAGAAGTTGATTAGAAGAAAGGTAGAGAGATAGAGTATAAGTAAAGTAGCAGATTAAGAGACAGATAGCTGACAGAGAAGAGAGTGAAGAAGATTCTATTTCTTGTTGCCCACCATGGAATGTTCTAGGTCTGATCTATGACAGACTGTTCTTTTCTCTTCTCTTATTTTGTGTCTCAACATTGAATTTGAACTTAAATCCATATTTCTGTGAAATACTTTTTTTTCACAAGATTATAGCAAAACTGAACTTGAACTGAACATATTACATTTTAAGAGAGAATGGATTTCAACATAGCCAACAGGTATCCATCATGGATTTTTATCTCTCTGAAAATGTAATACGCACATTAATACCTCAGGAGTAACTTCTATAATCAATTTTGAAAAGATTCCTTCAGTACATTCTGAGAAATGCATATTTCTATTGTCAAAATCCAAGATGGCCACCTGTCAACCATGTTGGAATCCAATTTCTCTGAAAATGACATATGCACAACTAGACCACAAGGGAAACCTTCGTGTAAAATTTCAAGGAGATTCTTTAAGTCCTTTCTGAGAAGTAGCTTTAACAAGCTTCCTTTGATCAAAATCCAAGATGGTCACCTGTCGGCTATATTGGATTCATATCTCTCTGAAAATGTATTTTTGAACAACTACACCTCAATGGGAACCTTCATGTCAAATTTCAAGTAGATCCCTTCAATACTTTCTGAGAAGTAGCGTATCAAACTTCCTTTGGTCAAAATTCAAGATGGCCATCTGTTGGCCATATTGGAATCCAATTTCTCTGAAAATGTCATAAGCACAACTAGACCTCACATGGAAACTTCATGTCAAATTTGAAGGAGATCCCTTCAGTCTTTTCTGAAAAATAGTGGCAACAATCTTCCTTTAGTAAAAATCTAAGATGGCCCCTGTTGGCCATGTTGGATTCCGATCTCTCTGAAAAGGTGATATGCACAACTAGACCTCAAGAGGAACCTTCATGTCAAATTTCAAGGATATCCCTTCAGTCCTTTCTCAGAAATACCAGTAACGGTAATTATTCAGGACAAACGGACGGACTACGGATGCAGGGCCATATGAATAGCAAATAAAAAGCAATGCTCACATTGTTCCATTTTCCTTCGTCCCCTACCAATGTAACCAGGGGCAACCCAAGATTTGTCTGTATTTGTCTGTCTAGCTATTGTAAAGTTTTTTATTTGCTCACCTTTCACTAAATAATGGATTCACAGGTAGGGGACATAATTCATCTATACTCTTAGAATGCTCCACAGGTAGGGGACATTATTCATCTATACTCTTAGAATGCTCCACAGGTAGGGGACATAATTCATCTATACTCTTAGAATGCTCCACAGGTAGGGGACATGATTCATCTATACTCTTAGAATGCTCCACAGGTAGGGGACATGATTCATCTATACTCTTAGAATGCTCCACAGGTAGGGGACAAGATTCATCTATACTCTTAGAATAGATTCACAGGTAGGGGACATGATTCATCTATACTCTTAGAATGCTCCACAGGTAGGGGACATGATTCATCTATACTCTTAGAATGCTCCACAGGTAGGGGACAAGATTCATCTTACTCTTAGAATAGATTCACAGGTAGGGGACATGATTCATCTATACTCTTAGAATGCTCCACAGGTAGGGGACATGATTCATCTATACTCTTAGAATGCTCCACAGGTAGGGGACATGATTCATCTATACTCTTAGAATAGATTCACAGATAGGGGACATGATTCATCTATACTCTTAGAATGCTCCACAGGTAGGGGACATGATTCATCTATACTCTTAGAATGGATTCACAGGTAGGGGACATGATTCATCACTACGCTCAGAATGCTCCACAGGTTTTGTGATATCAAAACTTCATACAATCATTTGTTGTTTTAAGGATGTTTGATGTCAACAACTTTCTTTTGCAGACTTGATTTTAGAATTGAGAATGAATTTTATTTTTGGATTAAATTGTTGTAATTTCATTGAAATAAGGTGTAGTAATTTCATAAATGTACCGATAGATGCTGGGGTATTTTTTTTTACAGTAATATATGGCTTTTAAAGATTAACTAATGGAACCCATGCTACATGTATGCCGGGTCAAATTTCCTGTCTCACTAGTCAGTTGGAAACAAATTTTACCAGTCCTATGACAAATTCACTAGCCCCAAAGTGGTTTGATGAATTACCAAATTGGTAGTGTAATAAGTTATCTAATTTTTATTTTTTTTATATATATTCTCATGAGTCAAAGCAACTACAGTGGAACCTTGCTATTAAAACCACCTAACCGACTGACTCATACTGGTCTGATTAGTGAGGTGGTCTCTTTAGTGAGGTTCTGTACTTGTTAAATATTTGTAAGAGATTGGACATTCACTGTCCGAGATTGTGAGGTGGTCTGCTAAGCAAGGTAGACTTTAGGCGAGGTCCCAATGTATATGATTATCATAGTTTGAGTTCAGCTAGAAAAATTTAAATGTGTAATTAGATCATTCTGGTGTTCAATGTACATGTACAGCAGTTTCATTTGTTATTGCTCATTTTCATATTGTAATGTTTATACAGATTTTCTACTAGTCAACCAGACGAGCTGAAGCACAACCTTGACTAGTCAGCTGCAAAAGTTACTAGTCTTGGACTGGTACAAAACCTCAAATTTCTAATCCTGGTATGACATGAAAATAGTGTTCATTTTGTCTCCAACAGAGCAGCGATAAGAAAACTGAACCAAGGTTATACAATATTTCTTAAACTTCTTAATCTTCTCTTTGTTGCCCACTTTTTTCTGCAGCAATTTCTTTATATATTTCCAGTAACTCTAACTTCTTGATTGTATCTACTTTGTAATTAACAAGACCCCACTTCTTGAACTTACTATATGTACTCATTTTGTCCTCACAAAACAGTAGTGTTGTCACCCCCAGTACCGGAACTTCAAAAGAACCAATTTGGAATGTTGTACCCCACTTTAACTCACACTTTTGACATTTTATCTCAGAACGTGTGTACTTGCTGGGATTAGGAATTTCTGCCAGTTTACTTCGACTTAGAAATTTCCCATCTGTTACCACTCTGTGTTGGTTACCATAAACCCTCACATGATGGCCACTGACTGCAAAACTATGGCATTTAAAGCAAATCAATTCAAATGGAATGCTTTTCCTTTCCGTCTTACCAGACAATTTCAAAAGTTTACGTTTAAGATCATCTTGCTGGTACTCCTCAATTTGCCTCTTAAAATGATCTGGTGGTATATCTTTCAATCTGTTCAAAGCGTTTTGCATTATGATAGCTTTCTGTAGACCAAGTTCTTCTCTTCGTTGTATGACATGGTCAGATATATGTACAGTTCTTGAACCTTTCTTCCTGGCTCTTCCTGTATAGGAAAATACATTTGTTAAATGAAACAAAATCATTGCTCTATCAAACAGAATTATTCATGTAAATATGAATATTTATAAATTGACATCTAGAAACAAGAGGCCCATTGGGCCTTTATGGTCATCTGAGTGGAATGTACATATAGGATAACAATGAGAACACTGCCCTTTTTGAAGCCTCTGTGAGTGATAGCCCACTTTCTTTCACAAACTTTATGAAGCTTCCCATAAGGATAGTTACTACCATGTTTTGTTAAAATTGAACAATTGATTTCTGAGAAGTTAAAATGAATATAAAATGAAAAAATGGATACTTTCCATCAACTAAGGTATATGTGACCTTAACCTTTGATCCCATGATCTTAAGACTTTATCAAACTAATCAGCAGAAAATTCCTTACATCACGTATGGCCATTGAGAAGTGAGGGTTCTTTAACATGCCAACACCTACTGTGACACGGAAACTCAGTTTTTACTGTCTCATCCAAAGGACAGGAAACCAACCTGTCGCCAGCTGGACTCAAACTCATGACCTTATGATCAACTGACCCAGTGTGCTAAATTGAACCCTATATCATTTGAAGTGCTCTGCAGTGGCTCATTTATGAACACACTTTGTTTTCATTTGCAAAATTTGTAGAAATTAACGTATAAATACAGTACTAAAGTTAACAAAATCTGATCATTTGACATGAATTGCTGAACAGGAAGTGATGTTGACTACTTTTGTATTGAAGCTGCATATTTTCATGATGTACAGTACCATGGTCAAAAGGAACAACTTAACATAAAATGGTGGATGCAGTGCAGTGAATGTTGCTTTTTCTGTTTATAGAAATATTCTATAATGAAAATATGAATAAAGAGAATTCTATTATAGTCTGAAACCAAACAAAAAATTATGTTACCCATAGCAACAATTAACACATTAGATAAGACTTTATACACAGGTCACCTGCATATTATGGTCTTTTTATTGACAGTTGATACTTACCACTCATCTGTATAATATTGGCTTCATTTCCAGTGTAGTTGTATGTTATGACAAAGTTACATTCTGGAACATCAATACCTTCACTGCCCACTAAAGTTGCTGTTAACACATTGATCTTTCCCTCACTAAACCTCTGTAGTGTCTCAATTTTCTGAAATTCTGGCATACCTGAATCACAAAGTCATTTTGAAAATAAATGTTGTAGGATACATCAACTTTTTCCAATGTGGTCTGTAAGGTTGAACTAATTATTGTGCTATATTATTGTAAACATCATAACAATATATCTTTGTGTACAGATGGTCATGATGTTAACTGAGTGCTGTACCATATCATGCAAAGACACGGTAAGATGGTGCTAAAACTATATCCTCCTTTATGAATATTAATGAATATAAAAATAGGTCGAAAAAAAATCTACCGACCTCCTTCATACAGTTCTATGGGAAAAAAGTGAGAGGTTTCAAATGTCTATTAATTGTTTAAGGTCCTAACTAAAATTGTCACACATGATTAATAAAGTGCTACAATACAAAATAGACAAAAATTTGTATCATGTGTTCCAATTCAGTTATTGCACTTACTTTGCTAATTAAGGGGAAGAAGATACCCTGGGGTATACAAAAAAGTTATCGTCAAATTTTTCTTACTTTGTACATACTTAATCAAAATGAATGTATGAATTAACATAATGAATAATCTGGCAATTTTGTGGATATATAAGGTATATTTACATATGGAAGATTTATGCCCCTTTACAAAATTTTGATTCTTTTCATCAACTGTCCTATTCATTATTAAAAACTCTCATTTATTTACAAAACTCATTTTTTTCTAGCTAACTTGGTAAAATTTCATCAAACGCCATTGTATCAATGTGTTTTTATGCTTTTATTAGAGCTGGTGGACTGTGAACCCCAAAATACCAAATTTTTATAACACTTAAATCTTAAATAATTAAATCTTAAAAAATTTAGTCTGTATTCGTGCAGACAACCTGCATTGTGTGACCATGTTTAATAAAAACCTTTCTATCTAATGATTTAACTAAATGGAACCTCTTTTTAGGGACCTCCTGTCGAGAAAAATAACATTTTCATGGCAGACAAGGTCTCAGGTTATATTGTATAGATAGCCATTTAGCCTCTAATTTATCATTTAGTCATTCAAATTCCCACACCTGGAGAGTATTGCCAAATGTTGGCAATAACAAATCTCTTATTGATTGCAGGATGTTGATAATATCAACTGCAAGATTCTTTAAAAGATTGACTGAAGTGTTGACTGAAGTGTTGACAAATACCTCAAATAACACAATGTAACAGAACAACATTTAATAAACAAACATAACAAGAATGTACATGCATTCTCACACAATTATGCAAGAAAAGTAGCAAGAACATAAACATAATTACAGTAAAATAATAAAAAGTTCACATGTAAAGTCACTTTTCAATGTCACTGTTGTTAGGACACAACTTTTCACATATCATTATATGATCCTATAAATATTAGCTGTAAAACAACCATTTCACTTAAATGGGTTTTGTATTATTGATTCCACATTATAAGGAACACCTCTAGTTGATCTGGCAGATGTATTATATTTGTTCATAGCAACTTTATTAGCTTTAATGTTGAAAGTAAGTTAAGACTTTTAGTTAGCCTCTTCAGCTTTAATGTTGAAATTCAGTTAACACTTTTAGTTAGACATTTCAGCTTTAAGTTACACCACGTTGTTTGGAAATCAGGTGTCAATAACACAATATAGAATCACTTCAACTGCTGTGACCTATATATTTCACTTGAAATAACATGCTGTATCATAAATTTGGCAAACTGAACAGTTCAACTAAATGTAACTTGACTATAACTTGAACGTTGAATATAAACATGCTCAACACTCACAATATATGTATGTCATTCAACAATTCATTCGTTTCGCTTCCAAACAGCCTACAAACACGGGGAACTGGTCAGAACTATTCAAACAACAAAGAAGGGTCTGAAATAATGACAAAACAAGGAATAAGACTTGAAAATAACGAACATGAAAACTAAACAGCGCGAAATAAACAATACTGTAACTGACTCAACTAGCAGAATAAACAACAGAATGAACAACTCAACTTGAACATATAACAAAACTAAAAACTCACCATGAGGTATTTACATCCTAAATTGACATAACTGTTCCCACCTCAATCTGCACCCTTCCAATGTCTTACCGCTGATAACATGAGGTAGACCACAATACCTGTATATACACATGTAGTCAAATGTTGCTACCCGTTATAACAATAGTACTGAGAGTGTTTGATTTGACAACCAGAATGAATTAATATCTAAACCCTGATAAATGAAAACTCTGATTTACACTTCATTACATTGATATAAAAGAAGCAATTAATCTTTGACCAAAACTTAAAAGAGCTGCAAACATACAAATTGAAAAACAGAAGGACCCAGATTTCTAGTGCTTTACCTTGGCTAGCCTCAGATGAACTTGTTCCTGTAAAAGGTGCAGCCTTATAACTCATTCCTCCAAGTTCTTCATTCAAATAGCTTGATAATGAAAATGCTTCAGCTCTCGTTTGAACAAAAATAAGGCCTCTTATATCTTCATAATGTTGTATCAATTCAACCATTTTATCCCTCAGAAGCTTGAGATTAGGATTCAATGGCTGCTTCTTATTAATGTCCTCCAACTCATTCTGAAGTTCTGCAAGAATAATATTGTCATTACTGATCAAATGATATGTAATTCACTATGATTTGTAATAACAACATATTTAGCACAAATACTACAGGTGAAATTGGAATCAAGTTGAAATAGAAATGATGATGCTATCAAAAGTAAATTCTAATTTAGAAATATTGTAGATTATTATAGTTCCAATCCATCTGGCTACTCACTGTCACTTAGTTTTTCCAAGATTTGTATTGTATAATACCAAAGACTTCAAACATAATGACCCTTCCCTCACCAAGGGCTTGCCATATGAAGTAAAAGATACAGCGTTTTAACATGAGACGTTAAGCTGAGGTTTTGTATCATGGTTGACCTCAGATACCTCACTGCTTTGGTATATTAAGTCTTATAGCAGCTAGTATAACAAACTGCAATGATTTGGCTAATTTCATAAATTCTGTCTTGCTTTCTGAAAGGATTCACAACACATTTTAAATTCAGAAGGTTGCATGGATCAAATTCTTAAAAACAAATCAAGAAATGAAAGTCAACAGAAAATGTTACCCTTTCGGTCAAATGGGTTCGAATTTTTTCATGGATCAATTTTTGCTCTGTTCAGTACTATATGTAAGAAAAAGTATGTGTCTGTAGGCCATTGTAGTTAGATTACCTTCACCATCAAACATACCCATGTCATTAGAATTCTATCAATGAGTTCTTACTGTCCATGAAAAAAGAAGATATCTGCAAATAAGGTCACCATATAATATTGTTTTGGGGTTCTTATGGGGGAGGGGTGGGGACAGGGTATTGTTTCTGTTTATGTTGTTGTTGTTGTTTTTTTTTGCTTAATGTCTTGCCAAGATATCTCCCTTAAATGGAAACATCATCAGCTCTAGGTGTAGTGTGTCAAATATTGACTAGTGCTACGGACTGATGCAGTAAGGTTCTTCAATGTGTCGTTATGTAACACAGATCCTAAGTGTGAAGTCTGACGACCAGTGACTTCCTAGTGCTACGGACTGATGCAGTAAGGCTCTTCAATGTGTCGTAATGTATCACAGATCCTAAGTGTGAAGTCTGACGACCAGTGACTTCCTAGTGCTACGGACTGATACAGTGACTGTAAGGGTTCTTCAATGTGTCGTAATGTAACACAGATCCTAAGTGTGAAGTCTGACGACCAGTGACTTCCTAGTGCTACGGACTGATGCAGTAAGGTTCTTCAATGTGTCGTAATGTAACACAGATCCTCAGTGTGAAGTCTGACGACCAGTGACTTCCTATTGCTACAGACTGATACAGTGACTGTAAGGGTTCTTCAATGTGTCGTAATGTATCACAGATCCTAAGTGTGAAGTCTGACGACCAGTGACTTCCTAGTGCTACAGACTGATACAGTGACTGTAAGGGTTCTTCAATGTGTCGTAATGTATCACAGATCCTAAGTGTGAAGTCTGACGACCAGTGACTTCCTAGTGCTACGGACTGATGCAGTAAGGTTCTTCAATGTGTCGTAATGTAACACAGATCCTCAGTGTGACGTCTGAAGACCAGTGACTTCCTGTGCCAAGTACATAATCAAGTAACAGTCACTTCAAAGACTGAAGAACTACCTGGCCTCAGTCACTTCAAAGACTAAAGAACTACCTGGCATCAAACCCCGTCCTTTCATCTTGTGAAGCAAACCTATTTTAAAGTCACTCCATGAGAGTATAGGTAAAAAGATGACACATCATGACATGAATTTTCATTCAAAATAGCCACAGTGTATATAGAAGTATACCAAAACCTGAAAAATGAAACCAATACATATAATGTAGAGTACAACAAAGTAACCAGTTCCTTATACATGGTCTGATCTATTCATGATCAGACATAGGATTGTAACATATGTACTTGCAGCCAGGGGTCATGGTAAAGGTCAAAGAGCCCTTAATGTTGGTATCAAACATGATTGTCTAGGTCATACAATTATGGCTTGGGTTAAACTGATACCTTTCCAATACCGCAAGAGTTGTTTTTCTTCAGCTGGTATGTCTGTTGAATCTGTATCCAGTCTTTTATGCAGATGATTCAACACATGCTCTATGTTCATCAGGTAATTGATACCCAAAGCTTCGTTGTATGCCTGAAGACACAGTCAAATATATTCATCAAGACAAAAATTTTCAATGTATTGTGACTTTTCATTCTTTATACTCAACATAACATGATCTTTGTTTTAATTCCAAATAACTGTCACTCAACTTTCTTAAAAATTGGTTGATGAAATACAGAATTACTGTCAATATCTGAGTGTTGGGATATCTATATGAATGTAATTCCCAGAAATAATGCATAATCCTTTAAATAATAGCATCCTTTGAAATGAAAAAAAGACCTATGGTCCTTGAAGGGATGGTTCACCCTTTTTACAAATGTTATTTAAAAATAAAGATTATAATTCCCTGAATATATTCTGAAAATATTATGTTTTTCTGACAAGAAATAATCTATATACAGCCGTTTTATTACGAAAAAATTATGACTATAGGAGGCGGCCATGTTGTTTTTCAAACGCTCAAAAAGACAGCACCCCTCTGTTATTTGTGACATAGGCTACACCGTTCTTTTCATATACACCACATATGTACAATGTTACAGATCACATTTTATTCACATATTTACATGCTTACAGATTCCAGATCGCGTTTCATTCCTCAAATGATATTAAAATGTCTGGTTTCGAATTTTAAAAAGTAAACTTAAAATAACAGTTAATTGGTAATCAAATAAAAATTTCAAAATCCTGTTTTTGTTATAAATAATTATTGATTGGACCTGCTATGCATGAATTAAAAAGTCTAGATCTACCAAGAGACATGCATAGCACTGTTATATACATATCTGATCTCTCCTAGTTTCCGGTTTATTTTTGTGTGTTTTGATTCCAAAATATATGTATATCATTATCAAAGCACACGCTGTGACAGTCCTTTTCCAAGCAAACGCTGTGACAGACCTATTTCAAGAACGTGCCATACACGTGCACGCATGGGTGCTGTGTATAAAGTCGGCTTGCTTGTGTTTTTGTTCAATGTAAAGAACATGATTACCGCTTAGGTGAAACAAACTCTCTCTCTCTCTCACACACACACATAACCTATCGTAAACAATGTATTAATTGCTAACAGTCTGTCTCTCTCTCTGTCTTTCTCTCTCTGTCTGTCTGTCTCTCTCTCTCAGATAGTAAATATTCCATTATAACCAAGATATTCCAAATATACAGCTTTCAGAATTTCCAACAACCCTGACAACATGAGCCGTTTACATCTTCCATCACAGTATTCTACAAGAATCATTATCATTTACTATGGCTAGGGACATCCCTGGTTTTACATCCACATGTGTTTACCACTGGTTTTCATACACTAAAAGTAAGTACATGTATACATATCCCAAATGTCAATCATAGAATAGACCGTGTAAAGTAACAAAAATTTGAAATTATATAAGGCCTATATAATTCAGAAATTTTAACTGATTTATATCTATATCACAGAAACAAAATTTGATTTCTTCATTTGTCAGCTGCACATATTTATGTTTGAACACTGATCACTGTTTTGAGTGCATGTTTGGCCAAACTGACTCTCATACGCAAAATTTTTGGTGAAATTTATTTATTTATTTTTTCAAATATCACTGAATTAATCAATTTACCTGTTGATTGATCTGTCAACCTCTATACCAAATTGAGGAACAGTTAGCTGTCTAGGCAGTTATTTATTTTCTTCATAAATGATTATCATACTTTCAAAACAATGGATGAAGTTGGTGTAAATACAAGTAGGTCTTTCTTTACCAAGTCTGTTGTATTTTCTCACATGACTGAACAGACATGCAAATGATGCACAGAGGAAATGTACTCAATTTAATTGAACCCACAAAGTGAGTCACCTGTACAGGTACATCTATATTTTTAGCAATTAATACATTGTTTACAATAGGTAATATGTGTGTGTGTGTGTGTGAGAGAGAGAGAGAGAGAGAGAGAGAGAGAGAGAGAGAGAGAGAGAGAGATTTATATATAGTACATTTGAAATGTTAAATTAAAATCTTAATTTCCCTTTTCAGTAATAGTGCCAGCTATATATAAATCTTCATTTATGTTATATTTAGTGATATTAGCAATTAATGATCAATACACATTTGTAAAAATATTGATCTGCAAAGCTCATAAGATAATTGTCTTATACTTATTTTAACATACAGCTATGGTTGGGAGATCATAATATGTTTATTTACAAATGTCAGCTATTCTTAATTTAATCTTAAATTTCAACCTTGATGTTTACCCACACTCGATTGACACTCGATTGAATAGCAATGTGTCATCTCATTATAAGTAAAATGATTTCCCGACATCAGCGTCTCTGCTGACATCAAGGGGATTAAAAAGATGAAGGTACCGACATCATGAAAGTTGGTGTTTACGGGGTATTGTACAGGGATTAGACTTTGCTGGGGACATAGGATGCTGGTATTTCCATAAAGCAGTGACAAAAAAGGAATAGCCACTTTTTCATTCAAACAAATAATGACTTTAATACAAACTTATCTGCTTAATTTATTTGTTGTAAATAAAAAAAAAATAAGAATTACAGAATGTGTTTTCCCTGACTTCTTGGCTATTCAGGAACGGTGTAATCTACGTCACGAAAACAGTGCCCTCTATCACGAAGTGGGATTTCCCCATAATTGTTTAATTTTGAACTTTAAAAGTTGATTTCTTGTAAATGCGTGGTCCAATTAAAAATATTATTTCAGTTTTTGGATCAGGAAGATCTCTTTCAAATAAATCCAACTTGTGTTTAGGGTGAACTATCCCTTTAATGGTCATGTGAGAAAATTATATCCAGAACTATCCCATTTACATGAGGTTCCTGTTAATGAAAAGTGAGAAGTGAAAAATGACTACCAGATATTTTCGGTTGATGTAGGTGCCTGTGACCTTGACCTTTGACAAAATGAACTTGAACATTTGTCACTATGATCCTTAAATAATTCCAAACAACTTTCTGGCATATCTTTGTAAACAATAAGCCAGCCAGTTTTAAGTTATTAAGCCACTGGTATAAAACTGTACTCATTTAGAGTGTACCCTAGTGGGTTATTTATCAAGATGTATCAAGTTTTTATGCTTTTTTGGTCCATTATGCATTTGCAAACTTTAAGCAGCTTCACATTAGGTTAGCTGACCTGCCAAGTTTGGTTGAAATTGGACCACTTGTTTTTGAGAAGTCAAAAATATATAAAAGTTAACAACACATGACAGACAATGGATAACAACAGACAAAATATGATTGCAATACAGCTAAAAAGAAAAAAAAAATGAACACAATTGCAATCTTTTCAATTTTGTTGATGAAACTAATCTATATTGTATTTGTGAGGGAAAGGATCAGATATATTCAAAATGTGATTGATTTATGAAAAGATTTTAGTCTGAAACTAAAACTACCAAAAAATGTTTCCATAGAAACATAGAAAAGAATAAAGTAGAAATAACTGACTGAAAGAAGGAATTGCAACATCTTTACAAACAAAATGGATTTGAAAATGTTTCATTATAAGCTGGTCACTACAAATATGAACAAGAGGCCCAAGGGGCCTTAAGTAGCTCACCTGGTCAAATTGTTCAACATTGCAGAAAACAGAAAAAATGTATAAAAGATAAAATGGCTAATAAACATGAAAAACAGTAAGCTCTCTGGGCCTTAATAATCACCTGAAAAGTAACCAAAAGCATGAAAAATTCATTGAAAAGGAGAATCAACTAGCATAAGGGTTGACTTGCTTTGCCAATTTCCTTATTGATCTTTCAAGATAATGTGCAATAACAGTCAAAAAAATGGGAAATCCATTTAAAAGGGGAAAGCATTCACAAGGATCACCCTCACAATTTCTGTACAATAATTTTGTTTTGTAGATCTTTGTGGTGATCACTGTATAATAGGATAAAACAGCCTAAAACATGAAAATACCCACATAAAAGGGGAAATTAATTTAATTCCTGTAGACTTTTTCGTAGATCTTTGTATTCTTTCTCTTTCTCTCTATCTATTATACTTTTCAAGATAATAGGACAAAACTGTCAAAAACATCAGAAATCCATTAAAAGGGGAAATAACTCCCAAAAAGGGCTACCTAAAATTCGGCCCTATTGACGTTGTTCTTTCTCTCTATCTGCTATACTTTTCAAAATAATACAACAAAGCTGTCAACCCAAAAAAAGGTGTAATAACTCCCAAAAAGGGATGCCCTGACAATTTCAGCACTATTGAATTTTTTGTACCTCTTTGCATGTTGAACTTTTTTGCTTCTTTTACTTTTACTCTACCTATTATACTTTTCCAAACAATGTCAAAAAACATCCCAAAACATGAAAAATCCACTTAAAAGGGGAAATTACTCTTAACGGGCAACCTGACAATTCCGGCCCTATTGACTTTTTTGTAGATCTTTGCATGCTGAACAGTTTCAATTCTTTCACTTTTACATTACCTATTATACTTCTTAAGATAATGTCCAAAAAAATTCAAAAACATGAAAAATCCGCTTAAAAAGGGACAAAAATCCTATTAGCGGTAACCTCACAATTTCAGCTCTACTGACTTTTTTTGTAGATTTTTGCATGCTGAACAGTTTTGCTTCTTTCACTTTCTCTCTATCTACACATGTATTATATTTTTCAAGATAATAGGATAAAACCGTCAAAAACATGAAAAATCCACTAAAAGGGGAAATAACTTACATAAGGGGCAACCTGACAATTTCAGTCCTATTGTCTTTTTTGTAGATCTTTGCATACTGAACATTTTTGCTACTTTTACTTTTACTCTACTTTTTATACTTTTTCTAGATAATATCAAAAAACATCCAAAAACATGTAAAATTCATAAAAAAGGGGAAATAACTCATATAAGGGTGGACCCAAAAATTTCCACCAAAATAAAACAATTTTTGTAGATTTTTGCAATCGGCTCATTTTAAAGTAACGGTTTTTTCTCTAGCTTGAATAATTTTGGAGATACATATATTATATCAAAAATATATGCTGACTCATTTGTTCTAATTTGAAACTCATTTGATGATTGGTTCATGAGAAGAAGATTTTTAAAGATGTACCAAGTTTTGCTCCGTTTTGGCCCCTTTCAGGGCCCCTATTGGTCCTTTATCATTCGCAAACTTTATTTGGCTTTACATGGGGATGCTACGTGCCAAGTTTGGTTGAAATCTGACCAGTGGTTCTTGAGAAGACATTGAAAATGTAAAGTTAATGACAGACGATGGACAAAACATGATCACAATAGGTCACCATGAGCAAAGCTCAGGTGACCTCAAAATAAAAACAATGTTTTCCAGGAATGGGAGATAACTACACACTCAATGTTTAATGGCACAAAAGTTTGTTAAATGTAACATCATATTTTATTTAGTTTTAGGTCAGTTATATGGCAGACATGCCAGTAATTGGAAAAAAGTCATAATCAGTGTAGAACAGTGTAAAGTTAAAAAGATTTCACAAACAATATATTCATATCAATCAAATAACCTACCAAAAGATGAGTCATTGCTGTATTGACAAGTCTTGCCAGTTGTTTGTTTTGAATTTTACAGGCTGCTTTATTTCTAAATCTGCTGGCCCACTTCTGGTAGTGTTTTCCTTCTCTTTTTGTTGGTTTCCTACCCCAGAATGCAGAGACCTCCTTTTTGTTGGGTACTGAGATAAAGTATAATAAATCATGTTTTAGAAAAAACACTACAGGGTATACCCCAGGGACATCCCAAGAACTAAGTCATTCATCTAGACTTTAAAGTCCTATAACTACTAAGTCATTCATCTAGACTCCAAAGTCCTAAAACTACTAAGGCATTCATCTAGACTCCAAAGTCCTATAACTACTAAGTCATTCATCTAGACTCCAAAGTCCTAAAACTACTAAGGCATTCATCTAGACTCCAAAGTCCTATAACTACTAAGTCATTTACTAGACTCCAAAGTCCTATAACTACTAAGTCATTCATCTAGACTCCAAAGTCCTATAACTACTAAGTCATTCATCTAGACTCCAAAGTCCTATAACTACTAAGTCATTTACTAGACTCCAAAGTCCTATAACTACTAAGTCATTTACTAGACTCCAAAGTCCTATAACTACTAAGTCATTCATCTAAACTCTAAAGTCCTATAACTACTAAGGCATTCATCTAAACTCTAAAGTCCTAAAACTACTAAGGCATTCATCTAGACTCCAAAGTCCTATAACTACTAAGGCATTCATCTAGACTCCAAAGTCCTATAACTACTAAGTCATTCATCTAGACTCCAAAGTCCTATAACTACTTAGTCATTCATCTAGACTCCAAAGTCCTATAACTACTAAGTCATTCATCTAAACTCTAAAGTCCTAAAACTACTAAGGCATTCATCTAGACTCCAAAGTCCTATAACTACTAAGTCATTCATCTAAACTCCAAAGTCCTTAAACTACTAAGTCATTCATCTAGACTCCAAAGTCCTATAACTACTAAGTCATTTACTAGACTCCAAAGTCCTATAACTACTAAGTCATTCATCTAGACTCCAAAGTCCTATAACTACTAAGTCATTCATCTAGACTCAAAAGTCCTATAACTACTAAGTCATTTATCTAGACTCCAAAGTCCTATAACTACTAAGTCATTTACTAGACTCCAAAGTCCTATAACTACTAAGTCATTTATCTAGACTCCAAAGTCCTATAACTACTAAGTCATTCATCTAGACTCCAAAGTCCTATAACTACTAAGTCATTTACTAGACTCCAAAGTCCTATAACTACTAAATTTACTAGACCTCCAAAGTCCTATAACTACTAAGTCATTCATCTAGACTCCAAAGTCCTATAACTACTAAGTCATTCATAGAGTCTACTAAGTCATTCATCTAGACTCCAAAGTCCTATAACTACTAAGTCATTCATCTAGACTCCAAAGTCCTATAACTACTAAGTCATTCATCTACACTCCAAAGTCCTATAACTACTAAGTCATTCATCTAGACTCCAAAGTCCTATAACTACTAAGTCATTCATCTACACTCCAAAGTCCTATAACTACTAAGTCATTCATCTAGACTCCGAATAATATAACTACTTAGTCATTTATCTAGACTCCAAAGTCCTATAACTACTAAGTCATTCATCTACACTCCAAAGTCCTATAACTACTAAGTCATTCATCTAGACTCCGAATAATATAACTACTTAGTCATTTATCTAGACTCCAAAGTCCTATAACTACTAAGTCATTCATCTAGACTCCGAATAATATAACTACTTAGTCATTCATCTAGACTCCAAAGTCCTATAACTACTAAGTCATTCATCTAGACTCCAAAGTCCTTTAACTACCAAGTCATTCACTAGACTTTAAAGTCCTATAACTACTAAGTCATTCATCTAGACTTTAAAACTCCTATAACTCTGGCAAATATGTTGACAGCAATAAAACATAGCCTTGACCTTCTTGATATAAAGAATTTCAGAAAAGGAGCTCAAGTTATTTAAAAAGCAAAATTGTGCAAACAGACAAACCATAAACTTCTATCTTGGGGCATAAAATCAGATTGTCTTCAAGGGCGACAGATGCCTGCTTTTATTTATTGCCAAACATTACATCAGAAATTTCATAGAAATGACTTGTTTTTTCATATTTATTTTATACCATTTGCCAAACTACACCTGAATGACTACAGTAAAGTGTGCTTTAGTGAACCTGTATATAAAGACCACCTGGTCTTAAAGACCTTTTTTTTTGTCCCCAACAGTACCATTTGAGTGCAAATCAACCTCAATTTAAAGACCACCTCCCTATAAAGACTTCTTGTGTCCCAATGGAGGTCGTTATAAAGGGGTGTTCACTGTATTCTTCTTCTCAAATGTAGCAAATGGAAAACTGAACCTAAGAGCAAAAAGTGAGAAAAAAACCCAAAAGTTTTAATTTTTTTTCTGAATCGGACTTAATTTAGCTTTAATGTATCACAGCGTGTATGACAAGTTTAAGTTCCCTCATTTTAATGACATACAGTGAAACTTGTAAATAACAACCTCCTTAGGGACACAAGTCTTTATATGGAGGTGGTCTTTATATAGAGGTTGATCTGTACACAAATGGTACTATTGGGGACACCAGAAAACGTTCTTTGTGACACATGTGGTCACTAAAACAGGTTTTACTGTATTTCTAAAGCATTGTAATCAGTGAAACTTCTACAGTCTGCAATATCTTAGTAGAAAAAACAAATTATTGGAAGTACAAGTATAAAACCCAAAACAAAAAACATCAACAAATCTAAAAACACTGCTAAATCAGTTGCACAGCCAATTGTACCCAGGAAGAGACCACTGGCCTTCTGGTAAATTGACAAACTTTTTCATGAAAGCAGTATAGGTTCCAACAGGGCTCAAACCTGTGCTCAGGCTAGAGGTGAGAAGCTTCATATTTGTTAGCTGGAGAAAACAGGGCTCTTGACTTTATGTGAATTCAGCAGTGATTTTCAAAATTTTAGAGAGAAATGTAATTTCCTCAATATGATCATCCGCTGGTCCCATTCCTAAGTTTGCATTATAATACATTTGCAAATCTGACTATCATAAAATACAAATTTATGAGTTAAAAATTTACTAACCATCAGTACAGTTAATGAACTGCTCGACTTTATCCATGACCTCTGTTATTAAAATTTTACATGGGTCTTTCTCTTTCGCACCCATCTTAATTGTTTCTGCAAAAGATAAAATGTAAAGATGTCATATATGTTAAAAAGTGTTTGTTTACAGAATTTCATCAAATTTAATTTTCTGTTTTTTATCTTAAAATATTTCTAGAAATTGAAATTGCATCCCTTAATTTAATTACAATATAGTGAAAATAGAATATTGACCTTAAAACTACCTATTGTGGTAACATTTCTGATCTCTTTTTTCTAAACAATACACTAATACTTCTGCTATACTGCCTAAATCAGGAATTCAAATAAATGAAAAAAATAGTCTATAAACTTGAAATGTATGGTATATTCTGACGAAGAAGGCCACTGTTTATTAAATACCTCTTTCAAATATCAAGCAGTGACTTGAATTTAACTTTGATAACTACCATATTTCATTCAAATATGGCTGAAAATTGGCCACAACTAAACTCATATGAGAACTTAGTTACATAAGGCAACTAACCAACTGTGGTTCAAACTTAAAAAAAGAAAGAAAGAAACTTAAATTGGACTCCAAACCACGGCAATGACAGTGTTGGAATGACGTAATATAGGCTACTGTTGGCTCATGTTTACTTTCTTCGTTTCAGCTTATTTTTAATTTTTATCAAATAAAAATGATATAAATCCAATCTATGTTGTTTTCTGTTTCAATTGATATAAAAATTATTACCATATATAACGTTTTCTCAAAATACGGACGAGTTAAAAACATCGGTTCGTTGAACGGGGATTCCCGGTGCTTTCACTGGCACGCTTTGAGTGTCGCGTTACGCATGATCGATGGCTTAAAAAAGACTAAGCCAATCGGAATACCTCTATCAAACAATAAGATCTGGATAGCCAATGAAACGAGCTTTATTTTGATATGTCACCGCATGCAAATGAATGTCATTTAGGGGTCAAAAATCAACAACAAAGATTTCAAACGAATGTACTGCCATTAAAAAGTGAGTTTTTTCATACGGGTGTCATATCAAATTGAAGTTTAGAATATATGTAAGGTGTTTATAATATATTCCAGATGAAATAAAGCTTGGCTGAGTGTTTAAATCCCGCTAAAACCCCACAACCATACTGTACATGTGCGTTCAGGGCGGTCCCAAATGTGTGACGTCGAACATAACAAACACGGTTCACGTTTTGCATTTGACTTTGATCTCTAAATACACCTTAAATTTGTGTTGTTTTCTTTTATTTTGTGGGATATACAGTTATAATTCATAATAAAATGACAGTCTGTATGAAATTTGTGCATCACAGTCACATCTTTATCTATCATTTAAGTAATAGCACGACATAAAATATGCGAGATTTGATCGTGTCTTCTTGGGAAATTGGGTCGCGAGTGACACGGACGATCTCGGCGATCGAGTTTATGCAGTAAACAAGCTGTATTTCATCGGAATAATCTTTAATCTTAACGTTCAAATATACATTATTTCCCAGTTTATTATTTCAATTTTCATTTTAAAAACTCTACAACTGTTTGTTAGTTTTCTATGGAGATTTACTTTGTTCGTTTTTTATTTTTACGTAATGTGTCTACTTTCACTTTCGTTTCCAATTAGTTTTGACGATTTATTTTTGGTGTCTATGCCAGCGGATTTGCAGAAAGAACATTACGGGAAGTATTATTCATTAACTACTATTCAGTATCCTGTAAATTAAAGGCATATATGCTGTCAAATTTATTTTTTTGTTGGTGCTGCAAGTAGGATATGAAATATTCCACATTTTTTAGACCTACAAATATATTTTTTAAATTCTGGCTTGAAAAATTGTTATAATGTCGTGTTTGTGAAGATATATTTTTATTCTAATTTGACTAGCAGGAATATCAATCAATCATCGGCATATTTAATTATTTTTTTCTTTAACAACATCTTTTTAGTCTTTAAATTTTTAATAAAAGTTTTGGTCTAAACACAATAGTTTTTTTTTCTATCAGAATGACAGCCTGTATACTTTTCAAGTTTCAAAATTAATTATACATGTACATTAACATTTTTTTTGTTCAAGATATCTTGCCAACTAATAAATAACATATTTTCAATTCATGTAAATTTCCATGTTTTATATCAGGGCATGAATAACTAAAATAATTCCAGGTCAATAATATATTTGAATTGAAGTTAATTAGGATATCAGCAACATATATGGGCAACTGAGAATGGATCTGTCATAGGCACATGATAATTGTTGTGTGTAGCGATTATTTCAGGACTTATTATGCAGGAACTGAGATAATGAGTAGAAAATTTTATTTTAAAATCATGCATCTGTTTTAAAATGTAGTTGAATAAATAAATAACATTTTCAAGACATTATTTCAGAATGAAATTTAACAACATTACTTTGTGTTGTCTTTTTTTTTTTTCAGTGGATGATGCTCTGAAAATTTTAGATAATTTACAAGATATTGTAAATGGAAAATCAACAGTCACTGAGATATGCCCGGATTTCACACTGACATATCATACTTACCAAATTTTAGTAGAGGGTCTTAGGAAAATGGGACAGAACATACAAAAAACCTTGCCCATTATTATTCACCAAATTGATGAAAGCTACCACATTCCTAATAAAATAAGCAATTTAACTACAAAAGTAAATAAATTTGTAGCTACTGGCGGCAATTCAAGTGAACTTTTGAAACTAAAATGTTCTGTATTAGAAATTCCTAATGAGCTGGCCAAGGCAGGCTTGACTGCAGATGATTTTCTTGGCGATTCTTTGTCAACATTCACAAAATTAACCTCCCCTGTAGAACTTAATTATAACACTATTTTATTTATGCGCCGTTTCATATACCAGCACAACAAAAGGTGGTCAGATGCCATTGTTTGGATGAAATATTTGATGCAATTATCAGATGATGATATGCCCTCAGAGCCAACCATGAGAAAACAGTGGAATGCACTGCACAGTTCATTTCTAAAATTGAGAACATGTTCAAAACACCAACAGCTGAATTCCTTTCTGAACAACATCTACAGAATTCCAAAACGACAACTGCCACCATCAAATTCACAATACAATGAAAATAAAAATGAAAGTATCAGAGATCGAAACATAATTCAAAAACTGGAAGATAAGGTTATACAGGCATATCAAAAGCTTTCCGATTATTCAACCATGATTGAGACCTTACTGACTGAAAATATGGAACAGGAGAATAAGAATAAGCAACACAATGAACTGAAAAAGGATTTCTCAAAAAAATGTACAGAACTTAATGAATTAAAACTAAAATTAGCATCAGTAAATACCAGAAATTATAACAGGAAGCTGAAGAGGAGAAATGAGAAAATAAATGAAATCAGACTTGGACTTGAGAGAAAGGAGCAAGAAGTAAATCAAATAAAAGATGAAATGGATGAACTACAAGACAAAAACAAAGCATTAGAGGAAGACATTACACACTTAAATGAAAAATTGACTGAACTGCATCAAAATCGACTAAAGGAACAAAAAATGAAAAGTTATTATAAATTAAAGTGTGATAGTGTCAAAACTAATAGTAATAGAATGAGTGAGAATGAAACAAAAAAATTAAAGAAAGAAAATGATGACCTGAAAAAAATCATCAATGAAATTTCAGATGAATTAAAAAGTCAACTAAATGATCAAAACAAACAAAAGCTTAACTTATTCCAAAATGGTAAGTACAGTGAAGAGATCCGTACTGTGTATATGGATTTGTTGAGAATGGGTGTGTCAGTTGAAAATTGTAAAAAAGTTGTTCAGAGTGTTCTAAAAAATTTGTTAAATCTTGATGTTGATCGATTACCACAAAAATCACTTGCGTCCCTGATAGCTGTAGAGGCTAGTATTATTGCCCAAGCTCAAGCAGCTAGTATAATGCTAGAAAGTGACTGCAATACTCTTCATTTAGATGGTACAAAAAAACACTTTGTTGAGTATGCGGGCTTTCAAGTTTCCACAGACAGTGGCAGTTACTCCCTTGGTCTGCAGGAAATGTCCAGTGGTCATGCTAGTTCTTACATGGAAGCTACCGTAGATACATTTCAAGAAATGGCTGAAGCCATTTCGGAAAAAAATACAGAAATTGAAATAACTAAGGCTAAATTAATGATGTCTGTTAAAAATATAATGACTGATAGACATGTAGTAAATAAGTCATACAAAAGTTTGTTTGAGTCAGCAAAAACAGATTATGCTTTAAAAGCCCATCCAGAAATGAGCAACTTATCTGAAGGACAGTTTAAAGAACAATGTTCAGTTAATGCTTTATTTTGTGGTTTACATATTTTACCTAATATGGCCACTGCTGCTTTAAAAGGTTTAAAGCAGTTTGAAAATGAAAATGGTGTCAACCATAAAGGCTTTTTAAGCATCAACTCTGTAGCAAGTGACCTAATATTTCAGGTGTGCAAAGCCTTCATTCCGACTTCAGGTGATCAGAAGTCTGGTGATGCCTTGGAATATCAGGATTTCCTGCATGAGAATAAGATAAAAAATCATCTAGTCACATTTCTTCATAACAGATTCAATGTTCTATTTCTGGATGGGGGAGCAGTTTACTATCATAAGTCACAAATACAGGAGTATCTTTCCTCAGGGCGTTGTACCAAAAACAATAAATTGCTAGCCACAATTAAAGAGTCCATCACCAATACCAATATCTTATCTGAGTGTAGGGCTTTAGGTATTATTGAAAAGATAATATGTACACCTTTGTTCAGACTACTTGAAGACAAAAACTTAACATACTTTGATATGAATATTTTTTGGGAACAATTATGTGATGCTGTTGCAAGATTTGCCATAGATGCAACACCCTTGATCAAAGGTATTCCTGTATTTGATACAGGCATTTATCCCTGTCGCATTGTGAAAGATGAGGTGTATGATGCCCTCTTTAAAACTAATGAAAAATTAGATAAGATTACAGTAAATGTATTGCAGGAGTTATGTAAATCCATGGAACCTGTCTTAAAAAGACAGTTGAGTAATTTTTTGCCAGGAGGTGATATGAATAAGCCTAGTGCTAAATTACTGACAGAAACAAAGTCTGCACCTAAAACAAACAAAATTGCAGAGGCAGATTTTTCAGATCTGGACAGGCTAACAAAATCTGCTCCTCAAAAGAGCACAGTTACTAAGTCAGGCTGTATTCTTTTTACAAAAAACAAAACCTCTTCTTTTCTTCAAACAGCCTGTAAAAGTAAAAGACATAAATATATGACAATTGCACGAAAAATGGCATCCCGTCGCATGAGAGAGCAGCAAGGGAAAAGTGGCAGTATTAGGCTTCGTAGGTTAGCATTACAGCATGAAAGAATGGAAAAGAGAGAAAGGCATGTGTTAAGAGAGAAAGAGAATAGAGATAAATTAGTAAAACAAATGAAAGAACAAGGAATTTGGGTTTGTGGAACAGACATTACAAAAACTCTTTGTGGTTACACAATTGCAAAAAAAAAGGTTTTAATTCGAAACCAAATTTTGTTTCACACAAAAGTTCTTAACTCAAATATACCAAATAAAAAATTTACTAAGTTTCAGGATTGTAAACATGTATTTACGATAAATGAATTAATTGATAATTTGAGGCAAATTATTACTGCTAATTACAGTGATATCATCCCTGAACATGTAAAAAATGTCAATGCAAATATACAGCAAAGTGCAATTGCAATATCTGCATCACGAACAAAACAAGTCAGACGAGCTCCAAAACGTGGCATAGAGTCTAATCGTCATGAAACTGAAATGCCACCAAAAAATGTAAAAATTGAATGGGCAGTTGACCAGTTTTATGCTGTATCTTTTACTGATGCATGGTATCCAGGCAGATGTTTAGAAATAATTAATGATACCACTGCCAAAGTGTCATACTTGAAGCGTTTTGGTGCTTCTTTTAAGTGGCCACTGAAACCAGACATACAAATTACATACATTGATGGTGTTCTTAGTAAGGTAAACATTGTGCCTATTTCAAATGGTAGACTCTGGCAGATCGAAAACTCCCATCAAATTGAAAATCTATATAGAAAAGGTGGAGAGAGTAATTGAAAAATTGATCACACTATACTCTACAGGTGTTTAATTCCACATGTAGTAATTATCATTTTCTCTCTTTCCTGAAATAATCAGGGTTTTTGAAGATCAAGACTGTTGATAAATATGTTAAGTTCAGGTTGTGCAAAGACATTGCATATTATATTATGTACATCATATATTATTTCATCAAAAATATATACGCTGTTTCTTGAATTCACGGATTTATCAACGCCATGAATATAGCGAATATTAAAACTGTGAGATATTTTTCACTGTATAGAGACAGCTATCTACATGTATAAATTAATTCCTTATCAATGGTTAATATGTTGAAAGTATGGAATAATAACGGATATTATAAACTTGGATATAATGAAAGTTGAAATAAGATATCGTAATCCTACCCAATAATAAAAGTTAATGCCTTCTTAAATACTAAAATTTATATAAAAAAAGAACCTTCTCCCATATACTGTACATGTACTTATTTTAGCGTACATGTATTCTAATATTAGCGCCTTTCACACTCAAGTCATTGTGCTAATTTAAGGGTAGTACTAAAATTTCTCCATCCTTTTACCAGTATTCTGTATACACAGCAATGCTAATTAAATTATTATTTTAATGGTATTCCTATATTAGTGCCTTTCACACTAATTTTTTTGCACTAATTCAAAGACAGCGCTACAATTTCTCAATTCTGTATGTACTACAAATCTAATGAAATTTAGTGGGCGAATTTAAAATTGCACTTATATCTCTAAATCCCCTTAGAGTGCTAAAATATGAGTGCAGCCATTTTGTGGCAGCCATATTGAAAAATTTTAGGGTCACACTTTAATTTAGTTTTTTAAAAATTGACATATACACGATTTTTAATAAAGTAATAGGCTAAAATAAAGAAAATATCAATCAATATACCAATAGCAAGTCCCTAATCTGAAATGTGTTCATATTTACAATGAGATTTACAGCAAAAATGGCCTCGGCAGCCATTTTGTTGCAGCCATTTTGAAAAAAATTATAGTCGCACTCTAATTAAACTTTTCAAAAATAAAATATACTTTGTTGTCAATACAGTTATAGGCTTAAAGGTAGAAAATCTCAATCAATATGCAAACAGCAAGTCACTAAACCTCCTTATTTGCACTAAATTTATAGCAAAAATGGCCTCGGCGGCCATTTTGTGGCAGCCATATTGAAAAATATAAGGCTCGCAATTTAATGAAACTTTTTAAAAATGAAATATACATTGCTTTTAGTAATTTAATTGTCTAAAAAAGAGAAAATTTCTATCTATATACAAATACCAGGCCCCTAAATTTCCTTATGTGGTCATTTTTTCACTTAAAACAAAGAGTACCGTAATCCTGATACTAATTCTATTGAATCATTGACAGCTTTCATCAGCTGAGAAATTTTTTAATAGAAATGCCAGGTGTCTAAAATTACTGATGCCATTTCTTTGTGTACTTTGCCATTACATTGTGTAAAAAAATGAATATATGTGCATATTATTTTAATAAATTTGCTTTTAAACATGTGGTTTTGCTTGTTTTTCTAAAATTGATACCACTTTTTCCGAAAAACACCAATATTTTATATATTTAAATCTCAATAACTTTGTTATTTACCAACCGATTTGGACAAAGTTTTTTTTGTCTTGTTTCTTTCCGCAAAATCTATCAAATCCATGCTACAATTCTTATGTACAGTTATTACAAAATTTTGGCTTGGAGTCCCTACTTAGTTACATAAGGCAACTAACCAACTGTGGTTCAAACTTAAAAAAAGAAAGAAAGAAACTTAAATTATGGACTAAAATATGTAAAACTCTGATCTGAGAACATCAAAATGATGACTTATCTTGATGACCTTGTCTCTACATATACCAGCCACAAATAAGTTCAACCAGATACATATGTACTGAATTGGACTGAGGAAAATATAGGAAACAAATGCTTGATATCAATAGCTGTACCACGAGTGGGGGTGTTCACATGCTGTCTGAATTCTTCCTCGTTTTTTCTGACAGTTGAGATTTTTCCCACATCTAAGTTAGCACAAATTCTCATCATGTGTCCAACAGCACCAGATTCTGTGGTTGAATCACCGATACCTATTGTGGCCGTCAGTCCTACAATCTGAAGTAAAAATACACTTGTTTACAGAATTATGTAAAATCATACTTTCTAAATTAAATGATTTTCTACCAACTTATACAGATTTTTTCACTTAAAAGTTTTTGTAAACTAACAGAAATTGAAGAATTAGTTATCTAAAGAGTGTGAAAGTTTAAGATCATAAATTGTACACAACACTTCATCTACTTAAGTTATGTATTTGCACACAACACTCCATCTATATAAGTTATTATTTTGCACACAACACTACATCTATTAAGTTATTTTTTGCACACAACACTACATCTATTTAAGTTATTTTTTTTGCACACAACACTACATCTACTTAAGTTATTTTTTGTACACAACACTACATCTAATTATGTTATGCATTTGTACACAACACTACATCTATTTAAGTTATTTATTTTTGCACACAACACTACATCTACTTAAGTTATTTTTTGCACACAACACTACATCTACTTAAGTTATTTTTTGTACACAACACTACATCTACTTATGTTATGCATTTGTACACAACACTACATCTACTAAGTTATGTATTTGTACAAAACATGGTGAACTTAGGTCAGGATGCTACAAAATTATGTCCTGTACAAAAAGCAAAATCAGAAAGATTGACTAAAAGTACACAACCCAAACTTTGAGCCCCACCCAATTTCTAGGAAAGCCAACACTAGCAGCTAAAATGTTTGATAAAATTAGCATACATCAGTCTTACCTGTGGTAGTGGATCTTTGTCCTGATATTTAAGCTCAATATATCTTTGCATTAAGTTATTGTAAGGTTCTCTCTTCTTTGTATGATGGCATTCGTCAAAGATAATCAAAGACAACTCCTTCATCTGGACCTTGCCGAGATTTATGTTGTTTAACAGAATTTGAGGTGTCATGAAAAATATGTTGTACTCATTTTTCACCAAATCCATACCTAAACATTCTTTGGTATCAGTCTGCAGGTGAAATACCTGAAATAAAGTTGGTAGGTCTCTTATGATAGCCGTTTATTTAGACATATGGTCTCTAATGACAGTGGTTTCTCATGCATATGATCTCTAATGACAGTGGTTTCTCATGTATATGATCTCTAATGATAGTGGTTTCTCAAGACTTTCTCATGAGGGTTATTACAGGTAGAGACTTTATCAGTCTATAATGGTCTGTAGGGGTGAGAGGTACAGGTAGTGACTTTATCAGTCTATAATGGTCTGTAGGGGTGAGAGGGTTATTACAGGTAGAGACTTTATCAGTCTATAATGGTCTGTAGAGGTGAGAGGGTTATTACAGGTAGAGATTTTATCAGTCTATAATGGTCTGTAGGGGTGAGAGGGTTATTACAGGTAGAGACTTTATCCGTCTATAATTGTCTGTAGGGGTGAGAGGGTTATTACAGGTAGAGACTTTATCAGTCTATAATGGTCTGTAGGGGTGAGAGGGTTATTACAGGTAGAGACTTTATCAGTCTATAATGGTCTGTAGTATTGAGAGGGTTATTACAGGTGGAGACTTTATCAGTCTATAATGGTCTGTAGTATTGAGAGGGTTATTACAGGTGGAGACTTTATCAGTCTATAATGGTCTGTAGGGATGAGAGGTACAGGTGGAGACTTTATCAGTCTATAATGGTCTGTAGTGTTGAGAGGGTTATTACAGGTAGAGACTTTATCAGTCTATAATGGTCTGTAGTATTGAGAGGGTTATTACAGGTAGAGACTTTATCAGTCTATAATGGTCTGTAGGGGTGAGAGGGTTATTACAGGTAGAGACTTTATCAGTCTATAATGGTCTGTAGTATTGAGAGGGTTATTACAGGTGGAGACTTTATCAGTCTATAATGGTCTGTAGTATTGAGAGGGTTATTACAGGTAGAGACTTTATCAGTTTATAATGGTCTGTAGAGTTGAGAGGTGTATTACAGGAAGTGACTTTATCAGTTTATAATGGTTGTAGGGGTGTGAGGGCTATTGTGAGGCCATGTTGTATTCTGATCTCTTTGAAAATGTAATATGCACAACTAGACCTCGAGGGGAACCTTCATGTCAAATTTCAAGTAGATCCCTTCTGTACTTTCTGAGAAATAGCAGTAACAAACTTCCTTTGGTCAAAATCTAAGATGGCCCCCTGTAGGCCATGTTGGATTCCATCTCTCTGAAAATGTAATATGCACAACTAGACATCAAGGGGAACCTACATGTCAAATTGCAAGGGGATCCCTTCAGTCCTTTTTGAGAAATTGCGGTAACAAGAAATGTTCAGGAGGGATGGACGATGGACGGATGATGGACGGACCACGGATGCAGGTCCATATGAATAGCCCACCATCTGTTGATTTGACAAAAATTTGACAGCAGTAGTTACATTAAAAATCTGACAGTGGTATTTTCCTTAAGAATCTGACAGCAATATTTACTTTAAGAATCTGACAGCAGTATTTACTTTAAGAATCTGACAAGAGTATTACATTTAAAATCTGACATCAGTATTTACTTTAAGAGTCTGACAGCAGTATTTACTTTTAGAGTCTGACAGCAGTATTTACATTTAAAATCTGACAGCAGTATTTACTTTAAGAATCTGACAGCAGTATTTACTTTAAGAGTCTGACAGCAGTATTTACTTTAGAGTCTGACAGCAGTATTTACTTTAAGAATCTGACAGCAGTATTTACTTTAAGAATCTGACAGCAGTATTTACTTTAAGAATCTGACAGCAGTATTTACTTTAAGAATCTGACAGCAGTATTTACTATAAGAATCTGACAGCAGTATTTACTTTAAGAGTCTGACAGCAGTATTTACTTTAGTATTTACTTTAAGAATCTGACAGCAGTATTTACTTTAAGAATCTGACAGCAGTATTTACTTTAAGAATCTAAGAATCTTTAAGACTGACAGCAGTATTTACTTTAAGAATCTGACAGCAGAGTTTATTTAAGAATCTTTACTTTAAGAGTCTGACAGCAGTATTTACTTTAAGAGTCTGACAGCAGTATTTACTTTAAGAGTCTGACAGCAGTATTTACTTTAAGAATCTGACAGCAGTATTTACTTTAAGAGTCTGACAGCAGTATTTACTTTAAGAATCTGACAGCAGTATTTACTTTAAGAGTCTGACAGCAGACTTTAAGAATCTGACAGCAGTATTTACTTTAAGAATCTGACAGCAGTATTTACTTTAAGAATCTGACAGCAGTATTTACTTTACTTTAATAGTCTGACAGCAGTATTTACTTTAAGAATCTGACAGCAGTATTTAGTTTAAGAATCTGACAGCAGTATTTACTTTAAGAGTCTGACAGCAGTATTTACTTTAAGAATCTGACAGCAGTATTTACATTTTAAATTTCTATTTTTTATTGTTGGTACCTCAAAGGTAAACTTCCACATAATTTCATTCATCATAATCTCAATAATAAAATGTTTCTTTTCACTAAAAACATTTCACTCCTAGCAATGTTAAAATTTCTGTCCAAATTAAGATGTGCAGGAGTCACTAGACTGGTCAACAAAGATATCCCCATTCCCCTGAGTGTTATATCCCCCCCACCTGATAACATAGGTAAGAACACATTTAAATATCTCACTGAAAACAAGTTAGGTAAAACAAGATTAGATACCTTGAAATCTGGCTCCAGATAAAGCTGAAATAATTGGTACTGCTGCTTCACAAGGGCATTTGTACGAGCAAGAAAGATAACTCTACTACCATCTACAAATTTTGTAAAAGTACAAATTATTAAGCAAAATTAATAAATCAAATTGTTAAAAAGATAACAATGCAAAAAAGGAGAATGAAAAATGTGGTCAGTGATTTTAGGTGGAATTTGTGGCTATTTATAAGCTATGTTCCCAAGCAAACATTAATTAAAAAAAATTATCTTATGTTCCCAAAATATAAGTATATTGTTATAGTACATTAGAAAGCCCATAATCCAATTACACATTTCCATGCCATCTTTCTGAACCTAAAGCACATCATCTATATTAACAATATCCACATAAAACTTACAGAAATTTTATCTATAAGTGGATCTTTTAAGCACAGATACTTCTAACAAATTATTGAAAATCTATTCAGACCACAAAATACCCTTAAAGTTATTAAAAATTTACTGTATAAGTGAAAAATAACTAGGAGTGTTAATATTTGCTATATTTCAAGTTTTGATCAATCTTAAAATTTAAGAAACAATATGTATATTTGGTATACCGGTATACTGTAAATGTGGAGATTTCTGATTGTCATTAATTAAGCCATTTATACATACCACACGTGTTAAGTTTTTTTAATGCCAGTTATGATAATTCTTAGCACAATTTTGGGACTGGTATGTAGTGGGGGTCATTTACACTTCATTGCATATTTAGTGTAAATTAACCCCACACATAAATTTACACATTTACAGTATTACGGACTGCCTTTATACTGGACATGATGTTATTTTTTTATACAATAATTAAAAACTCATGCCAGGAAAGATAAAAATATGAAAATATAAACCTGTGAAATATATAGTAAACTGTTACAACAGAGAGATACCTTGTTTGGAATTTAAGTGTTCCTTGGTAATATGAAGAGCAACCCAGGTTTTACCAGTTCCTGTTTCTGCACATATTACAGTATTACATCCCTTGAGTGCTGGAGCAGCAAGTTCCTCTTGGTATGATCTCATTTTCATTACAGCAATTTTCTTCTTCTTGCTGTCCTTTTCACTTTCTGAGTTAAGTATAAAGCAATTGTTTTATTATTGCTTTACATCCGGTCAAGAATTTTTCAGTTATGGACGATTGCAATATAAATCTACCGTGAGTTGTTATTAAAAGATCACTTGTACAATGTACTCTAAAACTTTCATGTCTAAAAATCATCTCCAGTATCAGAAACAAGATAAATAAACAAATTGATGACAGAAAAATTAGGCCACTGTGCCCTAATATTGCGGTGTCTCCTTGGTGCCTCGAGGCCTCCATGGCCAAGTTGATAGAGCATTGTGCTTTGAACCATGAAGTTTCTCATTTCTGGTCTGTGCAAGTTTTAGCCTCTGACCAGAAGCTTAAAGCAGATTTTGTGAGAAAGTTGGCAAGATTTTTTGTGGAAGGCCAGTGGTACACCATAACTGGCTTCCCTCCTCCATCATTAAAAACTGGCCGACACTGAATAAACTGTTGACAAAAACAAAAACTCCTTAGTAGCTAAGTGGTCAGAGCATTGCACTCAAGGTTTATGACTTCACCAGGGAGATAACATTTGAAGCACAACAGTTTTGATTTGTCAGACTTTTCTGAAACTTATATACACAGATATTTTAGAGATATTTTTTTTTAAAAAATAGCAAAAAGACATTTCTGTATTTAAATTCAATGGTAGATGTTAATGAGGCATCAGTTGCCATGCCCTGATGGTAACAAAATAAAAACTGGGGATTCATCAAATTTTAATATTGTCTGGTTTTGATGAGAAAGAGTATAAATTTAGGGATATTTTTCCTTATTATGTTAGTTGCCACTTGAGATATTTTAAACTTTTATTGAAAATAGGTATTCATGGGTATTTTGACATTGAAAATTCAAAATTAAATGTTACAAAAGCCTCGGTTGCCATGGTAACAAAATAAAGGTTTTTCATTGGTCAAGACTTCAATTTTGTTGGATTTGTATGAAAAAATAATATTTAGGGGTATTTCAGTACTGACAATTCAATGGAAGATGTTATATGCATCAGAAAGCTATTCAGGCCTGACAGAAAATATATTTTGTTAAAACTTCAACGTGATTGGTTCAAAGGTCTGTACTTGGGATAACTAAATTGCTAAAAAGGTGGGTGGTGGGGGTGGGGTGGATAGGTAACGGTTGATTTTTTTTGAAATATTTGAAGATGACATGGTTGTTAATGACCTTGTTTAGCTTGGCATATTGCCAAATACCTTAAATGGACATTTTCCAGTTATCCATTGTGAGTACTGTTTCACTTATAGCAGGATTGTAATACCATGTTAGCCATATTTATTAGATTACTGTACGATTGAATACATTCTATTGCTAATCTATAAAACAATGTCTTCTGTAATAGCAAAAGAATTCCAATTCCTCTTTCTTGAGAGTCATTGCCTGCCATCTTTTGTAACCTCTGTCTGTTTCTCTTTCTTGAGAGTCATTGTCTGGCATCTTTTGTAACCTCTGTCTGTTTCTCTTTCTTGAGTCTCATTGTCTGCCATCTTTTGTAAACTCTGTCCGTTTCTCTTTCTTGAGTCTCATTGTCTGCCATCTTTTGTAACCTGTCTGTTTCTCTTTCTTGAGAGTCATTGTCTGCCATCTTTTGTAACCTCTGTCTGTTTCTCTTTCTTGAGAGTCATTGTCTGCTATCCTTTGTAACCTCTGTCTGTTTCTCTTTCTTGAGAGTCATTGTCTGCCATCTCTTGTAACCTCTGTCTGTTTCTCTTTCTTGAGAGTCATTGTCTGCCATCTCTTGTAACCTCTGTCTGTTTCTCTTTCTTGAGAGTCATTGTCTGGCATCTTTTGTAACCTTTGTCTGTTTCTCTGGGTACTGACATAAATTATCATTACTTTCTTGAGAGTTGTTGTGGCTCCTCGATAGAGTCAGAGTGCTCGATTAGCAACCAGAGAGTTGCAGGTTTGAGCTTCAGCATGTTTTTCGGATGAGACAGTAAAAACCAAGGTCCTGTGACACAGTACCGGCACGTTGAAGAACCCTCACTGTTCAATGGCTGTAAGTACCGAGCATAGGCCAAAATTTGAAGCCCTTCACTGGTATTTGGTGATTTCTTCGTATGAGTGAAAGATTCTTGAATGGGATGTTAAACAACAATATAATACAATTCATTATTTTCTTATTGTGTATGATACTTTAGTGAAACTTACAGTAAAGATTCATTTAGATGTGGTGTATTGCCCATACAGGGTCAATGTATTTACTAGGTAACATTCAAGGTCAAATGGTGGTACAGTCTTCCCTTAAATGGTTTTTTGTTAAAAAATACTCGATTTCAACATACTTCAAGGTGTTATTTCTCGGATATATACCCATAACTTGTTTTATTAAAACTAAATAATTGTTTACCATTCTGAATTGATCATTTACAGAAAAAAAAATTAATTTTTTACAGTTACTGAATTCAAGATTAAAGTGTGATAAAAATTTGGTATATTGGGGGTTCACAGCTTTCTATCTTACATCCTCTTTATCCAACACCTCTAATAAAAGCGTAAAAACACATTGATACCATGGCTTTAGATAAAATTTTACAAAGTTAGCTAGAAAAATATGAGTTTTGTAAATAAATGACAGTTGACTAAAAAAAAAATCAAAATTTGGAAAAGGGGCTTAACTCTTGCATATCTAAATATACCCATAAATATGCCAGATGATTCATTCTATTAATTTATATATTCAAAATAAATAAGTATGAAAAAATTAAGAAAACTTTGACGATTAGTTTTTTTTATACCCCTGGGTACCCTTCTTCCCCTGACATTACAATGGTCATTGTAAAACTCAATATAGTGTCTATGGCAGCTTTGAAATGCAGTGGTTAGATTCGCGCACCATCATGCACCTCATTCTTACATGAGGAATGTGAAGTTACACGCACCTTAACACCTTAAAAACGTGCGCCATATCGCCATAATATCCTGTATTTATTTTTGCCAATAACACATCGTATCGAGGAAACTTGTGGCTAGCACTGTTCCACATACATGTACTTCAATATAGTCATGTGTTAATTTCTATTGAAATGTTGACGTCATGCTTCCCACCTCCGTATCTATTTCCCCATTCATAAATTGTGTGGGAAAAATCAACTGTTTTACGCACTTAGATGAATCTATACTGTAGTAGCTATACAAATGACGCAACATTAGAAAGATAAAACACTGAAACTTGAATTATTTGTTAATGAAAGACAACGATTCTTACTCACATTAGTTTACAGCTGTAGAGGCGTATTATACATTCAAATACTGATTGCTGAGAAAATGTTGCCCGTGAAATTTTTTTGTACAATAAATGGAAACAATATTGAATTTCAAAGGGTAAAAATTGTTAAAATCCAACCATATTTTACCCTTGAAGGTCATTATTTTTGTCTCACAATACATTATATGAGGTCTATATTTTCAAAAGTTTTACCGGAGGGATGCCCCTGAATCCCCGCCAAAGTTGGGCATTTCAAATGATTACATAATTTTTTTAAACTCGCATGTATATGAATTAGATACTCATTTTGCACTCGCCAAAGTATGAAAATGTTAGCAAAATCTTACAAAGTAGATGTTTTAAATTTTTTAGAGTGTATAAAAATCTTTTTTTTTTAAAGTAAATAGATCTTACATGTATATGACTTAACAGATTAGATACTCTTTATTTGACAAATTGTCATTTTTTTCTAATTAAGTACTTATTACAAAGGAAAATGTGTGAAAATCTTACCACAACTTTTGTATGCTCTCATTTTAAATTTTTAGAATCCAAATTCTCGATTCTTTATTTAATTCTGCGTTTTTTTAAATTTATTGTTATTTTAATAGATAAATTTTTATATAATATTTACAATGTATTGTCTCTGAATGATGCATTTACATCTAAATTAACTGTAAATGCATCATTGTTATTACTATTATCAATTATTATTATTATTACTATTATTATTATTGCTACTATTTTATGATGTTACTACTACCCAGACATGTGTTTAAATCATATGTAAATTACAAAAGTAAGTTTTCACTATTGTTAGATTAAAACAATAGCTATCCATTTCATTGTATTTATTTAAAACTTTTATTTACGGTAACTATTTTTACTTTTATCATTCACTTGCATTTAATTCAGATTTTACAACTTTTTAACAATGTATAGTGTTATGATTATTTTACCAAATCCTGAAATTCGGGTTCGTTCAGTATTGGTTCTTTTATTTACACACATCCAACTTCCACTTTCTCCACAAACAGCAAGTATCAGCAGTCAACACACGATGTGTTCTGTGACATTTTCAGCCATGAGGTAAAGACTAAAGTGTTTAATTGTCAATAAAATAATTATCTAACTTTGTAATTGTTTTTTGTAACATATTTTGAACTAAAAATAGAAAGAAATGATCACTTTCAAAACGTAAAAGGGATTCAGGATTTTCAAAATGGCATCAGTGGGCCTACTCGCCAAACGGGCGAGTTCATTATCTAAATTTACTCACCCGAAATGACTTCTTACTCACCAATGTGAGCGGGCAAGTGGATTTTTTTAGCCCTGTATCAGTGGCAGCTTTAAAATGTCATATTAAAAAAACTCAATACAATGTCAGTGGCAGCCTTAAAATGGCATAAGAAAACCTCAATATAGTGCTAATGTCAGCTTTAAAATGTCATAAGAAAACTCAATATAGTGTTAGCAGCAGCTTTAAAATGTCATAACAAAACTAAATATGGTGCCAATGTCAGCTTTTAAATGTCATAACAAAATTCAATATAGTATCAGTGACAGCCTTAAAATATCATAAGTAAACTCCATATAGTGTCAATGTCAGCTTTAAAATGTCATACCAAAACTCATTACAGTGGCAATGTCAGCTTTAAAATGTCAAAGAAAACTCAATATAGTGGCAATTTCAGGTTTAAAATGTCATAAGAAAACTCAATATAGTGTCAGCTACAGCCTTAAAATGTCATAAGAAAACTCAATATAGTTTCAACTGTCAGCTTTAAAATGTCATAAGAAAACTCAATATAGTGGCAATGTCAGCTTTAAAATGTCATAAGAAAACTCAATATATTGGCAATGTCAGCTTTAAAATGTCATAAGAAAACTTAATACAGTGGCAATATCAGCTTTAGAATGTCATAACAAAAATCAATACAGAGGCTGGCCTTATATGATAAATGTGTACTGTGCTATACCTTTTTCCCCAATTTTTTGCTCATAGTCAGAATCCAGTTCTTCCTCTACAATTTCCCCTTCTTCCTGTAAATCATCACTGTCTTCATCTAAATATAACAAAGACATCATTTTACTGCATTGTTGAGTACGGTATATTAAAAGTGTTAGAGATAAATGTATTTAATGGTTGTTCATTTACAAAGTGTCAGTGTGACACAAAACCTCTGTCTCATATAAGTCTCATATAAAAGATCTGTGATCATACTTCTCATGTTTAGTGTATGGTGAAAGTGTAAATGTTCAGTGGATGGAGTTATTGTAAATGTTTAGTGTATGGTGTAAGTGTAAATGTTTAATGTATGGTGTAAGTGTAAATTTTAGTGTATTGTGTAAGTGTATATGTTTAGTGTATTGTGTAAGTGTATATGTTTAGTGGATGGTGTAAGTGTATATGTTTAGTGGATGGTGTAAGTGTAAATGTTTAGTGGATGGTGTAAGTGTAAATGTTTTGTGGATGGTGTAAGTGTATATGTTTAGTGTATGGTGTAAGTGTAAATGTTTAGTGGATGGTGTAAGTGTAAATGTTTAGTGGATGGTGTAAGTGTAAATGTTTAGTGGATGGTGTAAGTGTATATGTTTAGTGTATGGTGTAAGTGTAAATGTTTAGTGTATGGTGTAAGTGTAAATGTTTAGTGGATGGTGTAAGTGTAAATGTTTAGTGTATGGTGTAAGTGTATATGTTTAGTGTATGGTGTAAGTGTAAATACTTTATGCACTGAGTAAGTCTACCTGTTATTATATTTGTTTTCACTTTACATTTGAATTTTGAATGGTGTTTTTACATCACACTCAACATGTTTTTGGTTATGTGGTGTCATTAGAGAACCTGGTTATGATGTACCTGTGAAGGTCGCTGGCCTTCCACAAAAAAGAAGCATAGGTTCCAGCAGGGCTAAAACCTGCGCTGACTAGAAGTGAGAGACTTCAGGGTTCAAAGCGCAATACTCTAACAACTCAGCCACAGAGACCCAACACTGACTAGAAGTGAGAGACTTCAGGGTTCAAAGCGCAATGCTCTAACAACTCAGCCACAGAGTCCCAACACTGACTAGAAGTGAGAGACTTCAGGGTTCAAAGCGCAATGCTCTAACAACTCGGCCACAGAGCCCATTGATCTCACATTACTGTGTATGGTCATACAGCTTCTTTACTCACCATTACATCATAATGATAAATGAAAGTCACAGATGAGGCCCCATGTCACTCCAGGCATGTCACGTTAAAAAAGTCTAAATAGTATCAGTCCATGGCACAGGTCAAAATTTGTGTCAATTCACCTTCAGCTGGGGAAATCTCAATATAAGTAAAAGCTTGACAACAAAACAACAACATACAAATCAAATCTAAATCATGACAGTAACTTTTTACCTGTTACTGACTCGGGGTCAAAAATTGGTGTCAAATGAGACTGTTGATCTTTGAGACTTTCAATAATCACTGTCCCCCAGTCGTTACGTTTACGTCTCAGTTTGTCCGCTAGTTGCCAGAATGCTGTTAGTCCACCTGACTTACTTTGAGTAATGTCAACATCAAACAGATCAGACTGATTGACGAGTCCTTTGTCAAAGAGATTAACTACAAGAACATGTACATTGATCTGGCTTATAAAGTCTCCTCTGTTACTGCCAATAATTTCTATGTTTTGTTGGTCATATGCCAAGATTTCAGCAGAAGTTTCTCTTTCAAGCAGATAGATCAAACGAACATAACCTGAAAAACAGATGTTTTGATTTGATATTACGATTTTCTTTTAGATATTTGTATATACATGGCTGAAAAGGCTTTTGATGGGAAAAGATAAAGAATAAAAATTACAGTAAAATTAAAAAAGAGGAAAATTTTCATCTACCTGGTATGTACATAGATGTTACCAGTATGTATAACAAGTAGCCTATACAGCCAAGTGGTTACAGCATCACGCTTTAAACAATTTAGTGGTTCAATTTCACATGTGGTCAGCCTAAGTTTCACAGAGCCCCACTAAAACCTCCCCTGAGTTTTTAGAAAGTTTGCCAGTTTCCCTGCTGAAGGCTTGAAGGTTAATACCTAAGACAGTACTTCTTTTTTACTGTCCCTGCTAGTAACTAGGAATATATGTATTGACTTGATGACACTCTATCATACATATAAGTAGCTAAATATAGATCAAATATAAACAAAGCTGTTGCATATATACTGGTAAAAGATATTGCTAATTACAGTGAGAAATGGTGAAATTTCAACCACGAAAGTCTAGATTTTAGCTAGCTTTGTCTTGGTCTTAAACAAAATAAATGAATAATTGTTCAGTGTGGCAAAATACACCATTGAAAACATACAAAGGAAAATCATAGTGATATTCATTTTTACAATGATTATTTTTCTTTTGTCTTAGATATGACAAAATGGCATCTAAAGGATATGTTTTCTTATAAATATTCACCTTTTTTCTCAAGAGCTGTTTTGAAGTCACACAACAGCTGATATCCCTGTTCTTCATCTTCAATATCAATCATAACATCGAGAAACTTCATCCGGGCTTTTTTGGTGTCTGTTCTTTCAAGTTGTCTGATGTCATCTTTAATTTTCTCTACATTGGAGAAATTGAAATAATAAACAAAAACTTAATTAAAGGTACACTTTTACAAAATTCATAAAATCCATTTTATAATTTTTTTTATCACATTTATAATATATTTTAATTTACAGGAAAACATTGAACACTGAACTGTTTAATGACTGAAGCCTAATTTAGATGCAAGAGGGGGTGGGGTAGTGATGAAGATCTATATCAGCACTGAAACTTTGTTGTTGTTGTATTGTTGTTTAATGTCCCACTCAAAAATCTTACACTCATATGGAGATGTCACCAAATGCCGGTGAAGGGCTTCAAATTTTGACCTATGCTCTGCACTTACAGCCATTGAACAGTGAGGGTCCTTTAACATGCTGATACCTACTGTGACACGGGACCTAGGTTTTTTACTGTCTCATTCTAAGGAATGCTGAGGTTCGATCCCTCAACTCTCCAGTTGGGAATCGAGCACTCTACCACAGAGCCACGATAGTTCTCTCACGGAAACTGTGATTTCTTTATATGATTACATGTAGGAAAGTGCTGAGTTACGAGATTTTAAAAAATTTCATAACATATGAATAATTTCAAATAGTTTATAACTTAGCATTTGATATTATTTCAAGATAATGTTATTATGTTTAAATTATCAAGTAATTCCCCAAAATATATGTTTACTGGAAAATAAACTTTTACCTTACTATTAAATAATCTGTGTCCCTACATGCCCTATCCACCTTTTCGTACCATGGAGAATTTACCAGTGTTTTTAGAGAAATTTTTATCAAAGATATAAAATGCTGAGATAAAACAAATTTAAAAAGTTAATAAACCATTATCAAACAAATCTGACCAAAAACAACTTTAGACTTTATTTATTTTACAATGCTTGACAAACAAGTTAAAAACACTTCTATCAATATCTCTCATTGGCTCCTATGTTGGCATGCTGTGGGAGGAAACAAGAGTTCCCAGAGAAAACCCACGTGTCCGAGTTGGCTACTGCCATACCATCTCACATACCAAGACTCCCCTGTCAAACCCATGTGTCCGAGTTGGCTACCAACATAGCATCTCACATACCAAGACTCCCCTGTCAAATCCACGTGTCCGAGTTGGCTACCAACATAGCATCTCACATACCAAGACTCCCCTGTCAAATCCACGTGTCTGAGTTGGCTACTGCCATAGCATCTCACATACCAAGACTCCCCTGTCAAACCCACGTGTCCGAGTTGGCTACCAACATAGCATCTCACATACCAAGACTCCCCTGTCAAATCCACGTGTCCAAGATGGCTACCAACATAGCATCTCATACCATACTCAAGACAAATCCACGTGTCCGAGTTGTCCAACATAGCATCTCACATACCAAGACTCCCCTGTCAAATCCACGTGTCCGAGTTGGCTACCAACATAGCATCTCACATACCAAGACTCCCCTGTCAAATCCACGTGTCCGAGTTGGCTACCAACATACCATCTCACATACCAAGACTCCCCTGTCAAACCCACGAGTCCGAGTTGGCTACCAACATAGCATCTCACATACCAAGACTCCCCTGTCAAATCCACAGATTGAACTCAGATCGTATTGGTGAGAAGCAAGTATGCTAACCACAGCACTACCCAACACTTACAATATATATGGGGGACCATAAGTACTTTAGTCATACCAAGTTTCATCAAAATCTTTTTAGTGATTCTGATGAACAAGCTGACAAAGTGTAAAAATGACCCATCTAACTTTATACTACAATCAAATCTTGTTATGAGGAGATCGGTAATCTGGATTTACCCGGTTATCTCGAGATCAAAGGTCAGTCCCAGTAATTTTCCTTCTATATCTTACTATAAAAAGACCTGATAACTTATTATTCCCCATCCTGGACCAATCCCTCAGTCTATCCAGCAGAAAAACACAAACTAGGTAGAAAACCTTGAGAACTTGCTTCCTGTAAAGTTTCATCAAAATCCCTTGAGTGGTTTTGAAAATCCAGCTGATATTTGTGAAAAAGTGCCACATGCATCTCCTTTTTACAGTCTTTTAAAAAAGACTTTTTAAATTTAAATTTATAAAAAATTCAATAAATCAGTTTGGTAAAATTCTTGCACAAAAACATTTCTTTACCCCATTACCATAGGCGTCGGAGCCGGGGGGCTAGGGGGGGCTTAGCCCCCCCCACTTTTTTGGCAAAGATAGGCATAGGTGTTGAAAATTGGGGCTTAGCCCCCAAGACGTTTCTTAAGTTGCTTTAGCCCCCCCACTTCTGGCGTGTGTGTGTTTTAAGTTAGTTTAGCCCCCCCACTTTCAATTTGCTTCCGACGCCTATGCAGGTAAAACACAGAAAATGAATGCATCAAAGTGAATATAAAGGGAGATAATAATTTAAAAAAAATACAAAAATTAACTAGCTGTTTGTAAAGAAAAACATCAGTACAAACTTGAATTATACATTCATATAGATCACTCAGACACACCATTTTTCAATACATACAGTTTTGGAAAAGATTTTCAAAGAGGAGGACGCTCTGGGACCAATTTACCCCACCCATATCCCACCCCTCAGTCCTAGTCCTATAACATAAGCCTTTGTGTGCATCAGTTGATAAAAAAAGTTGAAAGCAAACCATATGAACCAACGAAGGCTTATACTATAGGATTACCCTAAGTCCATCCAGCTGAAATACTCAAACTTGGTAGCGGACATTGTGTTGGCCCTACAAAGTTTTGTCAAAATCCCTTCAGCGAGTTTTAGAGCAGATGTCAAACAACACAAATGTGCAAAAGTTTACAAGATTTCATTGAATATAGGAGTCATGCCAATTATTTGATTTAGCATATCTTTGTATGGAAAGCTATGGGAAAATGATAATTTATATACAGTTCACTCGCTTTTTATGACAAGTATAGAGCTATACAACATAACAATGAACTATGGGTTAATCACATTACGTTACCTTCAAGGATATTCAGAGATGGAAGAACATCGTCCAGGCATATATTTTTAACAAAGTCTTCAATAAATGGCCCCGAGAAGGAAATTTCTTCATCGTCGGACATTTTGGATTGAAAACGAAAGTAGAATTCCAGTTAACTGCGGAAGCTCGTCCTATCACATGCACGCAAGTCTAGACAGAAAACTTGTTTTTATTACAAAGCAAAACTCTTCAAACAATTAGCTCGATTACATGTATTTACGACTATTTTCCTGTAGTGGGTTTATAATTAAACATTTAGTTAATATTGAGGACACGCAAAGCGTTTTAATAGATTTGCTTTATCTGAATACATGTGTTTATTTTATATGTTACCATATTGTAATGATAGGCCTATATTTCAGTTGATAGAATTTTTGTGATAATCACTGAAAGATGACTTTTAAATTTCAGTTGTAAAAAAAGTATTTTAAATTTGAAATATTAATCATACCTGTTTAACAGACCCGCGCCAGAAGTCACCAAATTTACACAGTATCCATGCTCAACTAACTTTTCATGATTTTAAGGTAAAAACACGTAACATTTATTCTGTAACTGGACATGTTTGTATATTGAGTTTGAGTTGGCCTACCATACTGGACGTATTAGGCCCCTAATTCATTTTTACATGAAAGTCATAAGTTTGACGACACATTTTATATGTATACATCAATACATGCATAATTTTATACAAGAAAATAATTTGTTGTCTCAAAATCAGTCAGGTTTTCGGGAGGGTGACTCCACAATAAATCAACTCTTATACATATCACATGATTTTTTCTGAAGCGGTAGGTGAAGGGAAAGATATAAGGTTGGTCTTCTTTTACATAAGTTAGGCATTTGACAGGGTATGGCATAAAGGGTTGCTTAAAAAATAGAAAAATAGGGATTAAAGGTGATCTTTTAACATGGGTAAAAAGCTATCCCATAACAGAAAACAGAGAGTCGTTCTCAATGGAAAGATATCCACATTGCGTAGAGTTTGTGTTGGAGTGACCCAGGGGTCAATCCTAGGTCCTATTCTTTTTATGTATTCAGTATTATAAACTTTTTAACTCCGGATTACATGCGAGAATTATTACCTCTCCAATATGAACAGCAGTAGTTATAGGCAGCTCCCTGGCGCGCCATTTGAATTTTGCCGCTAGGGGGCGTTTTTAACGGTTTTTGATGACGTCATCAGAATACTGGCTTCTGATTGGTCAATTCAAATGCGCGCCATGGAGCCGCCTGTGACGTCATAACCGGAAGTGCGTCATATCGGAAGTGATGTCATACCGGAAGTGTGTCATACCGGAAATGAGGTCGTGTTGTCATGGCAATAAGGAGAAAGAGCCAATCGTTGAGCTCGGAGGCGTGTCTATGACCGGAAGTGGAAGGTTGTGGGGCGGCCATCTTGGCTAAGGATCCAATGAGAGCCTTCGTTACAAGAGGTTGGGGTCACGTGAGTTCACGAGAGGTCACGTGAGTTCACAAGAAGTCAACGGTAAGAGAGAGAAGTTGGGTTTTTCCAGTTTTGAGCTGAGAGTGAATCTATTTTTAGAACCGAAACTTAGGGTTTTTCCAGTTTTGAGCTGAGAGTGAATCTATTTTTAGAACCGAAACTTTGGGTTTTTCCAGGTTTGTGAAACCAGTAGTTGGTGGCGCCACCGTCGTTGAGAGTTGTGTATCATCAAGTGCGCATGCGCGAGAAGTGGTAGGCCGAGCTCGTCACAAGCTTTAGTCTAAGACTCCTAGAGTAAATGTATAGCGCGAGATGGGTCGAGCTCGAAGGTCTAGAGTGTATAGTGAACATTGATTCTAGAGATGATGATTAGGGTATTTCCCTGATACCATAATTAAGTGATAAGTAATGAAGTTACCTAATTTTTTTTTCTGAGATATTGTTTGTACATGTTTCATACGATAAACACTAAACCTATGGTAATAAAAATTCAAACACTCACCCTATGCTGGTAGTGGTTTTCTGACGATGTTGATTCTTCGAGCTTCGGATCGCAAATGAGCTCTCAGAGGTCTAACTGAACCTATACTCTAGTCATGTGACTTTTTTTTTTTTTTTTTTTTTTTTTTGAGATAATTCTATTTTTAGTGCATGGAAAATAATCTAGCCCTATCTAATAAAAAATGAAACACTCACCCTATGCTAAAAGTAGTGGTTTTTTCTTATGATGTTAACACCTCGAGCTTCGGATCTCAAATGAATTTTCACAGGCTGAAATGAACCTCTCTCTAGTCACATGACTTACTATATTTAGACTTTTATCTAATGAAGTGAATACATCATAACAAAAACACAAAAAACACAAATAAAATTTAATGTTGAATATACGCGACTAAATAATGTGTAGTCACTATTTTTTAAACTCACCGCTACAGAATAATACAAACCCTGCATACCTTTAGTGAAGGTTTCTTTTCGAATAAGTTGAGTGGCCCTTAAAAGGGCCGTTGATTGATCCGAAAAGCTGAATAAGAGAGAGACTCTAATATCTGTCGAGTAGACGTCGCCAACGACGAACTTCTCTTTCTTTTTCTATCATCAGTCGATTTATCTCGGCCTTATGTTGTCGAAGATTGGCTAATGCTTCCTGAGCTAGTACGTATTGTACAGGTACTGGAAGTGAAGGGTCAGGTCTAGGTGGTTCCTGGTGTTGTGTAGTCGGTGTCACAGGGGTCCTACCATAATTGATTGGACTGCGTGGCCTTACTACAATACGTGTCCTCTGTGTCAGAATGATTCTCATGTTTCTCTCTTCAGGTTGCATCTCCATGTCGGATGAGTTATCCATGATGATGAACTAATACCGAGACTAAGGCAGTATTAGCTTATATAGAATTAATGACGTCACGTATTGATTTTTTTTCCCGTCTGAACATCTGCGTCTAGACATCTGAACACCTGTTGTTGACACTTGACATCTGAACACCTGTTTTTGACACTTTTGACACTTGGCATCTGAACACCTGTTTTTGACATTTTTGACACTTGCCATCGGGCCACCTGTTGTTGTAGTCTGTCTAGACATCTACGTCTAGACATTTGACCACCTGTTTTTTAAGACAGATACTGTCACTAGTTTTTAATATTTCCAATTCTATATGAAAATAAAACGAAATACAATACATTCTAGTTTTATGGACCTATAAAACATAAAAGACTAGAATATAAAAGACTATATGAATGTGATGATACTTCGTTTGAGTATCTATACAGTTCTTTTCTTTTTTATTATAAATACATGTCTACAGTTACCGTACTTCATTTTAGATTTGACAACGGAAGCATACACACGGAATGGTTAATTTACCGAACTTTGATTTATTGTTAAATGAAAGACAAGAACAGGCGAGAAGTCAAAGACAGGCTCACCAGAGAGATCAACGGGGTGATGGGTTTAATGCAAACAGACAACTCACCGATCATAGTGATTACTATGAAGTAGACACCCTGAGTGAGCGTAAATCACGTAAGTTTAAAACGGCCTCGAATGTGTACCAAGTCAAGTTTAAACATTTTTCTAAAGATACCATACATAATAGATCATATGTTGACTTCTATTAAGAACAAACTACAGTGTGAAGATCGAGATAAGATGCGAGTCAATATACATCATCCATCTTTAAAAAGTGAAGTGTGGGTAGAATTTACGGATGCTAAAGACCTGAATGCTGATCTACTCATGGAGAAAATTGAGAAAGTGCAACAGAGTAATGAAAATTTTAGAATCGAAGATGGGTCTACCACCCTGTCAGTAATCCATGTCATACAACCTGTAGGTAGCGGGGGTGGAAAACGAAAATATCATCTCAGTGTTGATAAAAAAGTCATGCTGAACAAGAAACAAAGTTTGATACAGATCAAGAATAAAGACAAGACCTGTTTAGCTCGTGCTATTGTAGTTGGTCGTTTTCATTGTCAGAAACCTGGACATGGAGATGGAGACAAGTACAAAAACTGGCAACGCTATTGGAAAAATTTGATTTATGGTGATGCAAGTAGACATACTCTTCAACGACGAGAAGCTCATGTCTTAATGCAACAAGCTGGATGTGATCCCCAGCAAGAGAGTGGACCTGAAGAATGGCAACGTTTTCAGACTGTGTTGTTACCCCACTACCGTTTGAAAATCTACGAACTGAATACCAACGCAAAACGATTGGCATTAAATGTACTGTATAGTGGTGTAGGATCCAGGGCCCCCATTCACGTCTTATACGATGATCACCATTACGATTGTATCGTATCTATGCCTGGACTCTTGGAATGTAATTACTATTGTGACCATTGTGATGTGGGTTATGATCATATAGAAGATCACCGATGTCCTCAATGCTGCTTTCGTTGTTTTGCACCGTGGCCCTGTGTTCCCGACAACACGATAAAACCGATAGAATGTACACATTGTCAGGGGACATTCATATCGACTCGGTGTTACGAGAATCATTTGAAACCTTATAGTAGAAATACAACCACTACTCCATGTCAGCTAATGACTCGATGTCCCACTTGTCAAGTATGGATGAGTAAGAAACAATTCACACAACACTGTTGTCAAGAAAAGAAGAAAAAATGTCGCCATTGTAAACAGATCGTGGATCTAGACCATCGTTGTTTTATACAACGGGATCCCTTCTCAGGATGAATCCTCTTCACCCCCTTATTACATTTTCTATGATTTTGAGTGTACCCAGGATACCGGAGAACACAAACCTAATCTATGTATTGCTCATCGTGTATGTCCCCAGTGTACATCCGATGATTGGTGTGAGCAATGTAAAACCATGGAAGATCATCGTATTACATTCCGAGGTGCCACGACACTCACTGATTTTTTGAGTCGGTTATTTGAAACGACCGTGTATGATGACATACATCAAAGGGAGAAACTTTTACATGATGGAGCTATAGCTATTGCTCATAACTTTAAAGGGTACGATGGACAGTTTATTTTACATCATCTGGTACATCATGCCTGTGAAAAACCTGATGTGATCATGAACGGTTCTAAGATTATGTCTATGACGGTAGGAAACATCAGGTTTAAAGACTCGTGTAATTTCTTGGCATTTCCTTTAGCTTCGTTACCTAAAGCTTTTGGATTGACTGAACTCAAGAAAGGCTACTTTCCGCATTTGTTCAATACAGAAGCTAATGCTGATTACATAGGAGTATATCCCCCAGCTATGTTTTACAACCCAGAAGGTATGAAACCTGATGTCCGTCGTGATTTTGAAGCGTGGTATCAAGACCAAATTCAAAAGGGTGAGATTTTTCATTTGCAATGCAAATTAGAAGAATACTGTGAATCGGACGTGACTATTTTGCGACAAGCTTGCATGCATTTTCAAAGCATGTGTTTGAAACTAGCCGATGTGGACCCCTTTGCTGAATCGATTACGTTTGCCAGTACGGGAAATATAGCCTATCGTCGCAATCATATGCAAAAAAGATACGATTGGTATCATACCTCCGCGGGGATATCCTTCGGCACGCCAGTATTCCACCCTAGCATTACGCTGGTTGAGTTGGAAAGAACATGAAACTGGTCAAACGATTAGACATGCTCGTCAGGGAGGTGAAGTCCAAGTAGGATCTTATCGCGTGGATGGTTATCATGAAGACTCTCGCACCATTTACGAGTTTCATGGCTGTTTTTTGGCACGGATGTCCCTTGTGTTTTCCTAACTTAAAGCAAGAGCAACACCAGTTTCATCCTTCTTTGACGTATGAAGAAGTGTATCAGAAGACCTTAGAGACAGATCAGTATTTGCGTCAACGCTATCAAGTAGAAACGCTGTGGGAACATGACTATCGTCAAAGGTACAAGACGGATCCAGAGTTTCAACATTTCATTGATAAAACGTATGAGGAATTTCCCGACCCGTTAGTTCCTAAAGATGCTTTATTTGGAGGTCGAACGAATGCTACTCGTTTGCTATGTGAAGAAGGAGACATTCGTTACGTGGATGTATGTTCTTTGTACCCGTTTGTCTTGAAACATGGGACTTTTCCTATAGGAAACCCAGACGTGATTACACATGATTTCAAAAGTCTAGATCAATATTTTGGACTGGTACAATGTCGAGTTATTCCTCCTCGTCAGCTGTTTCATCCCGTGTTACCTTATCCGTTTGCAGGAGGAAAGCTACTTTTTCCTTTATGTCGTACTTGTGCTCAACAAGGAATCGAACAGGAGTTGGGTATGAGTTATCGATGCTCTCATACGAATCAAGAACGACGTTTGTTAGGTACATGGACGACGTGTGAATTGAATAAAGCTATAGAGAAAGGTTATGTGATCGATCGTATCTTTAAAGTATGGCATTTCCCTGATCAGTCCAATACTTTATTTCGTAGCTATATTGATCAGTTTCTCCAGATTAAGCAACAAGCTAGTGGTTTTCCTGCTTCCTGTCAAACAGTAGAAGATCGTCGTCAGTACCTCAAAGAGATTGAAACGAGAGAACAACTGATCATACGAGAAGAAGATGTAGAGAAGAATCCTATCTTACGGACCATTGCTAAACTGTTTCTGAACTGTTTGTGGGGTAAATTTGCTCAACGAACTAATTTACCTCAGACACAGTATGTGGAGAGTTACGAAGCATTACAACAGTTACTTCAAGATGACACTCGTGATATATTACATTTAGAACTGATTCCAAATGACGAAGGCCATGATGAGCTAGACATGATGCTGGTAAATTCAAAACAGAAGGATGACTTTGATGAACCCAATGGTTTTAGCAATGTAGTGCTAGCAGCCTTTACGACGTCTTTAGCACGGTTACATCTCTATGCCACCCTAGAACGTTTGGGAGAACGTGTGTTATATTTTGATACAGACAGTATCATTTATCAACACGATCCACAGCAGTGGAATCCTACCATCATGAACAGTTTAGGAGGATGGACAGACGAATTAGATGGCGATTCTATCTTATCCTTTGTCTCGGGAGGTCCTAAAAATTATGCGTACAAGACTCGTCAGGACAAAACGGTGTGTAAAGTCAAAGGAATCACTTTTGATAGTCGTACCACTTCTACAGTCAACGTAGATACATTGAAACAGTTGTTACGTGGTCAACAAAAGAAAGTGATAGTATCGTACCCTCATAAGATCTTGCGAACGAAACAACATAAAGTCAAAACACAGGCGATGACTAAAGAAGTGCGTGTCGTGTATGATAAGAGACATCGCATTGAAAACTTTTGTACTTTACCTTATGGTTATTGAATAAAGTGAATAAAGTTTGTTTTTGAGTAATAAAATTTATGAGTTTGACTTTGGTGTTGGTGTTGTTGATATAAAACAGAAGACAGTGAAGGGTAGGGGTTCATTGATACAGTTGGATCTGAAGTACACGCATCATGGCGACTCTCGATTCGAAAGATCATGGTAGTTTTTACATGACTTTACCTAGCGATGCTAGTTTAAAAGTCTTTCCCGATAATACCTTAACAGAATTCAAAACTCATTTACCTCAAGCTTTAAGTATGATGGATAGTGAGTGGGAAGTAGCGTTGAGTGAATTGATCTTTCCCAACTTAATAGAATCGATAGGATCCGATGAGAATTACATAGATGTCATGGTTCCCCTTCACGTTTCTTTGGAATCCGTCGTGACACCTAAAAATCCCCAGGACCCCTCTAAGTATCCTAAGAAAAAGGAAATGAAATATCGTCAACATGAACGTTTTACTGTAGAATTGATTAAGAAACACGTCTCGTTAGATGATCCCCAGTTTGATCATGGCATCTCTAAAACTGATACGAAGTCGGGGATCGATTTTGTAGGAAGTATTTGGAGATTTAAATTTCGTTCGGGGTATTATGCGTCTCCTGCTGCTTTAATAGAGCCTAGAGCCTTTCAATATGTCATTGATGGTATAGAAGATCTCTCTCATAAAAATACTATTCGATTCAGGTATGACTCAGCTTTAGATCGATTCATGATTGAGTTTAAAGGCCGATCCATCTATTCCGTTCCCTTTTTAATACGGTTTCCAAGTCTACTAGGTTATAAACTTGGCTTTGAAGCCATTGACATGAATGAGGAGATGACTAAATGGGTCGATGTTACACACATGCCAAAGTATCCACCCGATTTAAATATTGGTATGAGTGGTATCTATGTCTACAGTAACATTGCCGAAAGTCAAATTGTGGGTTCACATTCGTTACCGTTATTACGTGTGGTCCCTTTTCAAACGGGTCAATCGCTCAATCATCAACATTGGGAACCTTTTCATTACAATTATGTGGGTTTAAATAAAAAGTATTTTGATACCATTGAAATACAATTGAGAGATGACATGGGACGTAAAATTCATTTTCTAGGAGGAAAAGTGATTGCCAAACTTCATTTCCGTCGTGTCATTTAAAATGAAGTGCAACACAGGAAATTGGTCAGTTGATGACCGAGAGTCATCGTGTTTACATCATAACTCAATATGAAACCAACGAAAAAAGAAAATGACATGACTAAAGACGCGAGAAAAGAAGACATGAAAAGACAAAAGGGGTGGAAAGGGGAGAAACAGAGAGAAGAAGAGAAACAGAGAGAAGGGAAACAAAGAGAAGAAGAAGAACAGAAAGAAAGAATAGGGGAAACGATGGAAGGACAGGAAAAGATAGAAGGAGAGAAAAAGTCAGAAGGACAGAGAGATGAAGGAAAAGAACAGAGAATGAAAAGAAAGAGGGACGTCCACGCAAAGTATCCGTAGAGAGAACAAAAGAACAAAGAGAAGAAGAAGAAAAGGGACAGAGGGAAGGAGTGAAAAGGGGACGACCACGAAAAGTAGAACAGGAAGAAATACCTCATGATATTTTAATGTTTCTACGACAATGGTTAAGCGATTGTCGTCAGTCTCCCATGTACGGTGACACTTTTCATTTACAATTAAATGATAATAATGGCAATCGAGCAGGTATGATGTATCATGTGCATAAAGAACAACGACAAGTAGCATGGGATCCTTTTGGTCATCATGTAGACGTACCGATGATACAGTTTGTGTTTCAGGACAAAAAACGTAGAAAAATATGATTTTTTAGTTATGATCTAAAAATAGATTTTATGAACCTTATAAAAAGAGAGTGAGAATGCACATCAGGGACCATTCACTCTCAGACACGATGGAAAGAACATCAAGTATGGAAACTTTATTTTCATCGACGATGGATGCTAGTCAGACCGTCACGGATAGTGCTCCCATGAACCGAGACATGATGGATAGTGTACCACGAGTTCATCGAGTAGAAGTAGATAGTGTACCACGAGCTCATCGGGTTGAAGTGGATAGCGTACCGAGAGTCAATCTGATAGAAGTGACAAGGACTCCACCTACCGAAAGGAGACAAGATGTGACCACTTTTAAACTAAGACCTGCTACCGTCAGAGGGTTATCGTTTCATCAGGAATTAAGAATACCTTTAGCCTTGCCTAATTTTTTGTACGTATGAATCCAGGTACCTGACGTTTAAAGATCATTGGCCCAAATATCTACCGGACCTAAACAGACAGAATTAGCCAGAGCAGGATTTGTGTATTTAGGGAACAGTGACCACGTTCAGTGTTTTTCTTGTGGCATCTGTTTAAAAGATGGGAATGGAGCGATAATGCTTTTACAGAACATCGACGTTGGTCTAAAGATTGTGCTTTCAGTCAATTGCTGATATAAACATAACAAAAACAAAAAACCCTGTGTGGAGCCTCCCTTCTGGGAACATCCAAGTGCCTGACGGGAACGAGTCTAAATATAGAATAAGAAGAAGAACGGCTATAAAGTAAAATGAAGTGCAGTGACCAAACATCATTTGAATCAGTCATCAACATGAGTTATCCAGGCTTGTCACAGACGCACCCAAATTATTCACCTAATATTACACCTTACCTAGAAGGGGCCGATGAGTTTGATGAAGTTCTCAAAACTTTAGACCAGTTGCAAGAAAAAACAAGAAAATGATGCGACCCAGGGAATGTTACGTGATGCCTTGCTATCCACATTACAGAAAATGAGGGAAGAACTCACGACTATTACAACTACTCTGAAAGAATTGAAGGATAAAGTACAGCCAGGAGTCAGAACATCATATATGGGGTACGAATATAAGCCTACGCCACAGACTCATCCTTGTTTCATTTGTGGTGAAATTGGACATTGGTCTCCTAGATGTCCTAAGAATAACGAGTCGGTAACAACACCAACAACATCAGTAAGAGTAGAACCTGAGAACAAAGTAGACAATCGATCTCGTCAATCGGACCAGTGTTATAAATGTCATCAGTCAGGTCATTGGGCTTATGAATGTCCCGAACAGACTTCAACAGGGGTCAAACGTAAACTCAACTTGATGCTCAAGAAGGGAGGCAAAGCCACCAAGAAAGGGAAAGTGGAAACAGCAGTGATTGTGTTTTTAGTACTGTTTTTCATGTAAATACGTTTAGTGTCACAGCGTCAAGGAATCCGAACCGACCGATCTAGGACAAAAGCTGACGTTCTTTTGCTCCGTGCTGTATGGGCAAGATCAACCGTAGTAGTGAGACAAAGTGACTAAAAGTTTTGTTGGCGTGTGTTCATTGTGATGAACGTTTTAACATGAAGTTAATGTTTTCAAAGTTAATGTTCTCATAGTTCATTCTTATGTATTGTACATAGTCACAGAAAGTGAATCAGTGTTCTCAAAGTTAATGTTCTCAACGTTAATGTTATCATAGTTAATGTTCTCATAGTTCATGCTTATGTATTGTACAGTCACAGAAAGTGAATCAGTATTCTCATAATTAATGTTCTGATAGTTAATGTTCTCATAGTTCATGCTTATGTATTGTACATAGTCACAGAGGGACGGCCCTAATCCTCTGTCGACTATCTAAAAAGTTTTTAGCGGGGCATTAAACTTATTAAAAATGATCTGGTGTTTGTGTATTTATGACTAAAAGGTGTACACGTTTAGAGTACACTTAGAGTTTAAACCTACTGGGTATAAGGTGTACACTAAGAGTACACTTAGAGTCCTGCTCTAGTATCTACAAGGTAGACATAAAGGAGCGATCTAATGTAAAAAAACAAAACTACAAAACTATGAGTAGAAGGAGATCAAGAGTAAAAGTGTAACACTTAGAGTGAGATACAGAGAAAGAGATACAGAATAAGGGTATACAAAGGATCTATGTTTTAAAACTGCTCTAATCAGTCGTAGGTTTCTTTTCGTAAAAGTTAGGTGGCCCTGAAAAGGGCCGTTTGTGTTTTAGGCTTTATATGCCATGGCATAAAAAGCATTTTGTCCGTTTTCTCTGCCGTCTTTCTCTTTTTTTTTTTTCAAGCTTCACGAGCTCAATCCATTCGTCGATATTCGATAACCAGTCCACCTTTCTTCCCACTGTATCGGCACATATCATCCATTCTTCTTTTTCTTGTACTTCGCCCCATATGGTTACACAGTCAGCCATGATCAAACAATGACTATAGACTCTTAGACATACTCGGCAGGGTGTGACGTCACACGTCGCGTGAGCGTTTCTTCTCCTTCTTGTTGAACATCACTTAGTGAAAAACCAAAACCAAAATGGAGAGTATCTATACAGAAGCTATTTACAGAATTATTCTGTTACAACAGAAGACCAAGTGGCGTACAATGAAGTGTAATCGTTACTATCAGAGTCTACTGACGAAACTGAATCAGAGATGGAGGCAACTGAAACATCAGCAAACCTCGCAGAAAGTCAGAGATCAACTCGATCGGCAGTACCGACAGTGCTTAGAGTATTTGTCAGCTCAGTACTACAAGAAAACAGATTAGAGCTAGTTTTCGTCACCTACAGATACCGATCATCATGATGATCAAGAGAAAGACAGATGATCTACTGGAAGCAGAACAACGTTTACCTCTGAAAAAGAGAAGATGTTACTGTCAATATTAGTAACCTAACTAACGGCCCTTTTCAGGCCACCCAACTCATTAGAAAAGTAATCTAAACTGTATTGAGATATGTTACATCTACTACTACTACTCTATAAAACATAAACCCTATTACTCATTTTATTGTGTCATAAACCCTATAACTCATTTAATTGTCTCATAAACCCTATAACTCATTTTATTATATACACTGCACATTCAGTTTAAGGTTTCTTCTCGTAAGATATAAGTGGTCCTGAAAAGGACCGTTGTTTTTGGCATATCTGCCATGATTTATGTACAGAATCTCTTTTTAAACGGCAAACACTTCTCATCCATTTGCTTACGTTTTCTCTCTTCTCTACCAAACCGTAAAACAGAATTGAGAAGTACAATTCGTCTCAGGCGAACATCTTCTTTTCCCTGATAAAAGTTCAGATCAATCTTTCGTAACTTATCTTTAGTATCACGAATAATCTGCCTAGTATCATATACAGGCTCGATTAGAACAGGTTCGTTTTCTTGTTCCATAGTGTACTCCATAGTATACGCCATGTTTGACATTTTTTATTTTTTATCACTCTTAGACTGATTTCTCCTAGGCGTCTATCACTCTTGGCGTTTTCATTGGTGGAATCACGTTGCCAACGATACATAGACCAATCATCAAAAAGGTCAAAGTTGACGAGGCGGAGTACGTCGCGTGCGCTATACTGCTCATATAAAAAGCCGTGCGCGTCTCATTTCACTGCGCTTCATTCCAGAAGACAAAACACAGAAGATGGTGAAACTGATACCAATTGATTGTAGCAGCAGTATGTTCATTGACACTACAAAGTTTTGGGCAAGTAAGCCCCAATACATTTTGGAAAAGCTAAAGACAGCCAGTGAAGAATGGGAGTTCTTCGAGCGGCAGAAGGCCGGGATGGCAAGGTTTTGCCAAGCTGCTGCGGCCCGTACAGCAAAAACAAAAGAAGACCGTGAGCTGCCGGGACTGCTGCTGCTGCTGCCTATAAGGCACAGGGTTTTAAACACTTGAGAATAAGTTCAGTTAGACTACTGAGAGCTCATTTGGCAGCCGAAGCTCGAAGAGTCAACATCGTCAGAAAAACTCTCTCTGGGTGAGTGTTTAATTTTTTATTTTATATACAGTAGTACAAGAAATAATATAAAATAATACAGATACTATTTTCACTATCTGAACTTTGATACTTGTTGAAACGATGTAAGTGAACAACTTCATACTTTACACTTTTGTCACTTTGTCACTTGTGTTACTTGTGTCACTTTGTTACTTGTGCTACTTGTGTCGCTTTGTCACTTGTGTCACTTTAAGACTTCATAACGTTGCACACACTGCAAACTTTGAGAACGGTACACACGTTGCAAACTTTGAGAACGACACACAAACACTTGATCACTTTGACAAACTTTGAAACATGAGAACGGTACACTTGATCACTTTTGCAAACTTTGAGTACGTTACACACTTTCATGTTCTATGGTTCTCACTCCTGCCGTGAGATTAGTCAGTCCCTGAAAAACTAGATATCCCATGATTCCATACCAAAGATGGCTACCCTTCCTAACCTTTCTGTTTCACTACCCACCCTCCCTCTCTGGTTTAGTGCCTACAGCCTATAAAGAGTCATCACCCATTTTGTTTCACCCTATAGTCTATACAGAGTAATCTCCCTTTGTTTCACCTATACAGGCTATACAGAGTGATGTATAACCTATAGTCTATACAGAGTAATCTCCCTTTGTTTCACCTATAGAGTCTATACAGAGTAATCTCCCTTTGTACATACTCTACAAGTCTTAGTACAAGCTTGAGTCGAGCTCGACCTACCGCTTCTCGCGCATGCGCACTTGATGATACACAACTCTCAACGACGGTGGCGCCACCAACTACTAGTTTCACCAACGGTGGCGCCACCAACTACGAGTTTCACAAACCTGGAAAAACCCAAAGTTTCGGTTCTAAAAATAGATTCACTCTCAGCTCAAAACTGGAAAAACCAAAAGTTTCGGTTCTAAAAATAGATTCACTCTCAGCTCAAAACTGGAAAAACCCAACTTCTCTCTCTTACCGTTGACTTCTCGTGAACTCACGTGACCTCTCGTGAACTCACGTGACCTCTCGTGACCCCAACCTCTTGTAACGAAGGCTCTCATTGGATCCTTAGCCAAGATGGCCGCCCCCACAACCTTCCACTTCCGGTCATAGACACGCCTCCGAGCTCAACGATTGGCTCTTTCTCCTTATTGCCATGACAACACGACCTCACTTCCGGTATGACACACTTCCGGTATGACCTCACTTCCGGTATGACGCACTTCCGGTTATGACGTCACAGGCGGCTTCATGGCGCGCATTTGAATTGACCAATCAGAAGCCAGTATTCTGATGACGTCATCAAAAACCGTTAAAAAGCGCCCCCTAGCGGCAAAATTCAAATGGCGCGCCAGGGAGCTGCCTATAACTACTAACAGCAACACTCTTATCCAACGAGACACGCTGACAACTTTGTCGTCCCCCATTGCAGAACATCTCACCATTTACATAGCTTCATCCCCTCAACAACAACTCTGGAATAATCTCCCTCACGAAATTAGAGAAAAATAAGATATCTAAATTTTACAATTTTGAAAAGCCTCCTCTCTAATATAACGTAGGAACCAGAAACATGCAGTTCTTAAAATCACCATCTTTATCTGAACAAATATTGAAGAATATCCATACTGCGCCTGTGGAGAAATCGAAACAACGAACGTTTTCTTCTCTTTTGTCCACTGTATCATAATCTGAGAATTGAATTAAAAAATGAACCAAACTTCCCATTTACAATAAAGATCTTACTTTATGGAAACCCAGACAAAAACAACGACTTTAATAGAATCATATCTACAAATGTACAAAAAGTTATTCTGCAAACAAGAGCTTTACTTGATTTTAAAAACATTTGTTATGACCAATGCATCCACAGACGAATATCACTGAATTATTTCGAATTAATTCGATTCCTTCTTTTTCTCCTCACCATTCTAAAACACCCACGGTATGTTATATTCAATGTATGTTATAGTGAACATATGTAATTTTTTTACACAACAGATACTGTGCACTATCATCTAGCTACAGTGTGAGTTTATACAACTTGTATGTTCTATCCCGATTTTTACTTTAACCTTGGTATCACAATTAAACCTCTGCTATCAACCACCATATTCATCACATCCACTATTATCTAGATATAGCGTGAGTTCATACAACTTGTATGTTCTATTCCGACTTTTACTTTAACTTTGGTATCACAATTAAGCATCTGCTATCCACCATCATATTCATCACCTCCACTTATATGGATACCCATCATCACTTTATTTGTTACCTCATTTGCTTGAATTCAACTCTCAATGTATTACTTTCGTTTTTCGTTATATTTCCGCTATATTTCAGTAGTTATAGGCAGCTCCCCGGGGTGAAGATTTAAATTTGTCCGGTAAGGGCGCCACAAGTGGCGCTGTTGATGACGTCATTGGAATCCTGGCTTCTGATTGGTCAATTTGAATCTGCACGCCTGTGACGTCATACTAGAAGTACGTCATACCAGAAGTGAGGTCATGTTGTCATGGCGACAAAGAGAAAGAGCCAATCGTTGAGCGCGGAGGTGATAGGTTGTATGGCTGCCATCTTGAATAACGAGCCAATGAAAGCCTTCGTTACAAGAGGTCAGGGTCACGAGATGTCATGTGAGTTCACGAGAAGTCAACGACTAAAACTAGAAGTTGGGTTTTTCCAGTTTTGGGTTGAGAGTGAATCTATTTTTAGAACCGAAACTTTGTGTTTATCCGGGTTTGAGAGCTGGAGTGTAATCAGTAGTAAGTGTCGCCTCAGTCGGCGAGAGTTAACGATCCTGTATCAAGTGCGCAAGCACAAGAAGCGATAAGTAAGTTGGGTGGCCCTTAAAAGGGCCGTTGGTTTTAGAGTTTAAAAAACCCTTGACGACAGCAACACATCATCTTCGGCCTTCTGGCTGCTGTTCTTTTGGCCTCAGCAGCACGCCACCATCTCTCCAACCCGGCCTTCTGCCGTTAAAAAACTCAAATTCATCCGATGCCGTCTTTAACTTGGCAATGATGTAATCGGGCTTACTTGCCCAAAACCGTGTGGTGTCCAGAAACATGGTTGTACTCGGTTTCACCATCTTGTCTGTGTCTTCTGAATCGAAGCATTGTGAAAATAGACGCGCAAGGCTTTTTATATGAGCAGTATAGCGTACGCGACGTACTCCGTCTCGTCAACTTTGACCTCTTTGATGATTGGTCTATGCGTCGTTGGCATTGTGATTCCACCAATGAAAAAGCAAACAGTGATAGACGCCTAGGAGAAATCAGTCTAACAGCGATAAAAAAAATCAAACATGGAGTATGCTATGGAGTACACTATGGAACAAGAAAACGAACCTTTGCCGAACGAACCTGTGCCGGTATATGATACCAGACAGATTATTCGTGATACCAAAGAGAAGTTACGGAAGATTAATATGAACTTTCATTAGGGAAAAGAAGATGTTCACCTGAGACGAATTGTACTTCTCAATTCTGTTTTGCGGTTTGGTAGAGAAGAGAAAAAACGTAAGATGGACGAGAAGTGTTTGCCGTTTAACAAGAGATTCTGTTCATGAATCATGGCAGATATTTAAAAAACGGTCCTTTTCAGGACCACTTATATCTTACGAAAAGAAACCTGAAACTGAATGTGCAGTGTATACAATGAAATGAGTTATAGGGTTTATGAGAAGGAGTGTCTTATAGGGTACTTAGTATATGTAGCACATCTCAATACAGTTTAGATTACTTTTCTATTGAGTTGGTTGGCTCTGAAAAGGGCCGTTGGATATGTTACTTATATTGACAATAACATCTTCTCTTTTGCAGAGGTAAGCGTCGTTCTGCTTCCAGTAGATCATCTGTCTTCCTCTTGATAGTCATGGTGACCGGTATCTGTAGTTGACGAAAACTAGCTCTGATATGTTTTCTAGTAGAAACATACTGAGCTGCCAGATGGTCTAAGCACTGTCGGTACTGCCGGTCGAGCTGATCCCTGACTTTCTGTGAGGTTTGCTGTTGTTTCAGTTGCCTCCATCTCTGACTGAGTTTCATCAGTAGGCCCTGATAGTAATGATCACACTGCATCGTACTCAACTTGGTCTTCTGTTGTAACAGAATAATTTTCTGAATAGCTTATGTATAGATACTCTCGATTTTGGTTTTTTTGCTTTTGTTTTTTGGTTTCACTAAACGATGTTCAACAAGTAGGAGAAGACGTGTGACGTCACACCGTGCTGAGTATGCCTAAGAGTCTATAGTCATTGCTTGATCATGGCTGAATGCGTCAACATGTGGGGTGAAGTAGAAGAAAAAGAAGAATGGATGGTGTGTGCCGATATAGTGGGAAGAAAAGTGGGATGGCTAACGAACATCGATGAATGGATAGAACTACTGAAGTTTGAAAAAAGAAAAAGAGAAAGACGGCGGAGCAAACGTTCAAAATGCTTTTAATGCCATGACATAATGCCTAAAAATTAAAAACGGCCCTTTTCAGGGCCACCTAAATTTTACGAAAAGAAACTTATGACTGATTAGAGTAACAGCAGTTCTATAATCTCAACAATAAAACATAGATCCTTTGTATACCCTTATTCTCTCTCTGTATCTCTTATACTCTAAGTCTCTAAGTGTTACACTATTACTCTTGGTATCCTTCTAGTCATACTCTTTCTCATACTTTGTCAATGGTGTTTTACACCAGATCACTCTGTGTATCTTTGTGTCTACCTTGTAGATACTAGGTTTAAACTCTAAGTGTACACCTTATACCCAGACACAAACACCAGATCAATTTTTAATAAGTTTAATACCACGCTAAAAACTTTTTTAGATAGTCGGCAGAGGATTAGGGTCATCCCTCTGTGACTGTGTACAATACATAAGAATGAACTTTGAAAACACTTATTAATTTGAAACGGTTATAACTTTGAAAACACTTATAACTTTAAAAACACTGATGACGTTTGAAGCACGGTTCACTTTGAAACGTTCATCACTATGAAACAGTCTTGAAACACGCAAACAAACTTATGTCACTTTGTCTCACTACTACGATTGATTTTGCCCATACAGCACGGAGCAAAAGAACGTCAGCTTTTGTCCTAGATCGGTCGGTTCGGATTCCTTGACGCTGTGACAGTAAACGTATTTACATTATAACAGTTCAAAAAAATCACATCATTACTTCTGTTCGGTTTCCACTTTCACTTTCTTGGCTGGTATTCTTCCCTTCTTGAGCATTAAGTTGAGTTTACGTTTGGCTCCTGTTGAAGTCTGTTTGGGACATTCATAAGCCCAATGACCTGACTGATGACATTTATGACATTGGTCCGATGAGATCGACTTTCTACTTTGTTCTCAGATTCTACTCCAACTGATGTTGTTGACGACTCGTTATTCTCGACATCTAGGAAACCAATGTCCAATTTCACACAAATAAAACAAGGATGAGTCTGAGGGGAAGGCTTATATTCGTAACCCATATACGATGTTCTGACTTCTGGCTGTAGTTTATCCTTCAATTCTTTAAGACTAGTTGTAATGGCCGTGAGTTCTTCCCTTATTGTCTGTAATGTTGATAGGAAGGCATCACGTAACATTCCCATGGCCATCATTTTCTTGTTTTTTATCCAACTGGTCTAAAGTTTTGAGAACTTCATCAAAATCATCAGCCCCTTCTATGTACGTTGTACAATTAGGTGAATAATTAGGGTGCGTCTGAGACAATCCTGGATAACTCATGTTGATGACTGATTCAAATCATGTTCGGTGACTAAACTTCACTTTACTTTATACCCGTTCTTCTTATTCTGTATTAAGACATATTCACGTCAGGCACTTGTCTGTCCCCAGAAGGGAGGCTCCACACAGGGGTTTATTGTTTTTTATATCACCATTGAGTGTAAGCACAATCTTTAGACTAACGTCGATGTTCTGTATAAGCATTATCGAACCATTCCCAATCTTTTAAACAAGTGCCACAACAAAAACACTGAACATGGTCACTGTTCCCTAAATATACAAATCCTGCTCTGGCTAATTCTGTCTGTTTAGGTCCCGGAAGATGTTTTGGCCAATGATCTTTAAACGTCAGGTACCAGGATTCATACGTACAAAAATTAGGCAAGGCTAAAGGTATTCTTAATTCCTGATGAAACGATAATCCTCTGATGGTAGCAGGTTTTATTTTAAAAGTGGTCACACCCTGTCTCCTTTCTGTAGGTGGACTCCTTGCCACTTCTATCAGATTGGCTCTCGGCACACTATTCACTTCTATCAAGTTGGCTCTCGGTACACTTCTACCAGATGGGTTCGTGGTACACTATCCATCATGTCTCGATTCATGGGAGCACTATCCGTGACGGTCTGACTAGCATCCATAGTCGATGAAAATAGAGTGTCCATATTTGATGTTCTTTCCATCGTGTCTGAGAGTGAATTGTCCATTATGTTGATTCACGCCCCTTTTTATTAGGTCCATAAAGTCTATTTTTAGGTCAGACCAAAATCATTCATATTTTCTTTGTTTTTTCCCCTGAAACACAAACTGTATCATCGGTACGTCTACGCTATGACCAAAAGGATCCCATGCTAGTTGTCGTTGTTCTTTATGCACATGATATATCATGCCTGCTCGGTTACCATTATTATCATTTAATTGTAAATGAAAAGTGTCATCGTACATTGGAGACTGACGACAATCGCTTAACCATTTTCGTATAAACATTAAAATATCATGAGGTATTTCTTCGTGTTCTACTTTTCGTGGTCGTCCCCTCTTTCTTTTCACTCCCTCCATCTGCCCTTCCTCTCTTTGTTCTTTTGTTCTCTCTATGGATACTTTTCGTGGACGTCCCCTCTTTCTTTCTGTCCCTGTTCTTCTTCTCCTTCATCCCTCTGTCCTTGTCTTTTCCTATCCTTCTTTCTTTTCCTGACTCTGCCCTTCCATCGTTTCCCCTATTTTTTCTCTCTGTCCTTCTTCTTCTCTCTGTTTCTCCCCTTTCAACCCCTTTGGTCTTTTCATCTCTTCTTTTCTCATTTCAATTTCTCTTTTTGTAGGTTTCATATTGATAGATGTTCAATACAACATGTTGACACGATGACTCTCTGTCATCAACTGACCAAAGGCCTGTGCTGTACTTCATTTTATGATTAAATCACACGACGAATATGAAGTTTGGCAATCACTCTGCCCCCTAGAAAATTAACTTTACCTTCCATGTCATCTCTCAATTGTATTTCAATGGTATCAAAATACTTTTTATTTAATCATACATAATTGTAATGGTAAGGTTCCCAGTGTTGATGATTGAGCGATTGGCCTGTTTGAAAAGACACCACACGTAATAATGGTAACGATTGTGAACCAACAATTTGACTTTCGGCAATGTTACTCTAGACATAGATACCACTCATACCAATATTTAAATTGGGTGGATACTGTGGCATGTGTGTGCCGTCGATCCATTTAGTCATACCCTCATGCATGTCAATGACATCAAAGCCGAGTTTATAACATAGTAGACTTGGAAAACGTATTAAAAAGGGAACGGAATAGATGGATCGGCCTTTAAACTCATGAATCGATCTAAATCTGAGTCATACTTGAATTGAACAGTATTTTTATGTGAGAGTTCTTCTACACCATCATTGACATATTGAAAGGCTCTAGAAAACCCCGACTCTCATCTCTTCTATTAAAGCACCAGGAGACGCATAATACCCCGAACGAAATTTAAGTCTCCAAATACTTCCTACAAAAGCGATCCCCGACTTCGTATCTGTTTTAGGGATGACATGGTCAAATTGAGGATCATCTAAGGAGACGTGTTTCTTAATCAATTCTATAGTAAAACGTTCATGTTGATGATATTTCATTTCCTTTTTCTTGGGATACTTAGAGGGGTCCCGGGGATCTTTAGGTGTAACGACAGATTCCAAAGGAACGTGATTGGGAACCAGGACATCTATGTAATGATCATTTGATCCTACCGATTCTATTACCGGTAAGTTGGGAAAGATCAATTCACTCAAAGCATCTTCCCACGCACTATCCATCAAACTTAAAGCTTGAGGTAAATGAGTTTTGAATTCTGTTAAGTATTATCAGGAAAGACCTTTAAACTAGCATCGCTAGGTAAAGTCATGTAAAAACTACCATAATCTTTAGAATAGAGAGTAGCCATAATACGTGTATACTGTATAAATTAATTCCTACTCTTCACTTCCTACTGTTTTATATCAACAACAACAACACCAAAGTAAAGTTTCATAGTTTTGATACTCAAAAAACAAACGTTTTACAAACAATTTTTCAAACAGTCTCAACTTTTCAGTTTGACTTTTTCAATAACCATAAGGTAAAGTAAAAAAAGTTTTCAATGCGAAGTCTCTTATCATACACTACGCGCACTTCTTTAGTCATCGCCTGTGTTTCGTTCGCATGATCTTATGAGGGTATGATACAACCACTTTCTTTTGTTGACCACGTAACAACTGTTTCAATGTATCTACGTTGACAGTAGAAGTGGTACGACTATCAAAAGTGATTCCTTTGACTTTACACACCGTTTTGTCCTGACGAGTCTTGTACGCATAATTTTAGGACCTCCCGAGACAAAGGATAAGATAGAATCACCCTCTAATTCGTCTGTCCATCCTCCTAAACTGTTCACTATAGGGGGATTCCACTGCTGTCGATCGTGTCTGTATCAAAATATAACACACGTTCTCGCAAACGTTCTAGGGTTTCATAGAGATGTAACAGTGCTAAAGACGTAGTAAAGGCTGCTAGCACTACATTGCTAAAACCATTTGCTTCATCAAAGTTATTCTTCGGTTTCGAATTCACCAGCAACATGTCTAGCTCATCATGGCCTTTGTCATTTGGAATAAGTTCTTAATGTAATATATCACGAGTATCATCTTGAAGTAACTGTTGTAATGCTTCGTAACTCTCCACATACTGTCTCGGAGGTAAATTAGTCCGTTGAGCAAATTTACCCCACAAACAGTTCAGAAACAGTTTAGCAATGGTACCTAAGATAGGATTCTTCTCTACATCTTCTTCTCGCATGATTAGTTGTTCTCTCGTTTCAATCTATTTGAGGTACTGACGACGGTCTTCTACTGTTGGACAGGAAGCAGGAAAACCATTAGCCCGTTGCTTAATCTGGAGAAACTGATCAATAAAGCTACGAAATAAAGTATTAGACTGATCAGGGAAATGCCATACTTCAAAGATACTTTTTCTTAAACTTTATTCAATTCACACGTCGTCCATGTACCTAACAAACTTCGCTCTTGATTCGTATGAGAGCATCGATAACTAATACCCAACTCCTGTTCGATTCCCTGTTGAGCACAAGTACGGCATAAAGGAAAAAGTAGTTTTCCTCCTGCAATCCGATAAGGTAACACGGGATGAAACAGCTGACGAGGGGGAATAACTCAACATTGTACCAGTCTAATATATTGATCTAGACTTTTGAAACACGAGTAATCACGTCTGGGTGTCAAATTGGAACCTACTACACAACACCAGAAACCACCTAGACCTGACCCTTCACTTCCAGTACCTATACAATACGCACTAGCTCAGGAAGCATTAGTGAATCTTCGACAACATAAGGCCGAGATAAATCGACTGATGACAGAGAAAGAAAGAGAAGTTCGTCGTTGGCGACGTCTACTCGACAGAGATAGGGCTAGATTATTTTCCATACATTAAATTATGACATATATCTCAGAAGAAAAAAAAATAAGTCAAATGACTTTAAAAACTAGAGAATAGGTTCAGTTAGACCTCTGAGAGTTCATTTGCGATCCGGAGCTCGAAGAGTCAACATCGTCAGAAAACCACTACCAGCATAGGGTAAGTGTTTGAATTTTTATTACATAGGCTTAGTGTTTACCTTATCAAACAGTAAATTTCAATACCTCAGAAAAATTAGGGATCTAGCAACGTTAATAAGGTTTTCATTACTTACAACTTAATTTTGCTATCAGGGGAATACCCCACCATCTAATCAACGTTCATTCTCTCTAGATCTCAAAACTGGGAAAAACCCATCTCCTGTTAGCAACTCTCGTCAACTCACGTAAACTCTCGCCGACTGTGGCGACACCTACTACTGATTTCACTCCAACTCTCAAACCTTGAAAGACACAAGGTTTCGGTTCTAAAAATAGATTCACTCTCAACCCAAAACTGGAAAAACCCAACTTGACCTCTCGTGAACTCACGTGACATCTCGTGACCCCGACCTCTTGTAACGAAGGTTCTCATTAGCTCGTTATCCAAGAGGGCCGCCACCACAACCTTTCACTTCCGATCATAGATACGCCTCCGAGCTCAACGATTGGCTCTTTCGCCATGACAACATGATCTCACTTCCGGTATGACGTACCTCCGGTATGACGGCTCCCGGACATTCAGATTCAAATTGACCAATCAGAAGCCAGGATTCTGATGACGTCAACAACAGCGCCATAGCGGAGAAATTTGAAGCGGGAGCTGCCTATAACTACTTATTTCCAAACATTTTTATAAATCTCCGATTAAGTATTTTGTATCTAGGGAGATGAATTTACATGAGCGTTAAGCTTTTTTTCAAATCCCAAATTCCTTCATGTATTGTCAATTGATGTAATAACATGTATAAATCGAATAAAATATGTTTAAAACAAAAAAATTATATGTGGATGATGAAAAACAACATGTTTCCTAATCACTCAAATCAAAAGCTTTTAAAATTTTATTTATATAGTAAAATTAAGAATTAAAATTTGAGCTTGAGTATTGAGTAATTTTGGTATGACTTCGGGTCCCTTACATTTCGCAAAGAGTTTCATCTTCACCGAGGATGAAACTTATCCAGGAAAAATTTAATGAGTTTGTTAATTGTGACTATAGCGGCAGATTAGGGCATGATGTAGATCCACAACAAAGTCACAAAAGAAGAAAAGAGGAGGATTGAAACACTAGTCCATTACTTCTTTGTACTGCGATTCTCTTGTGAGCATGGCAATGTAGGATAATTTAGTTTATTACATTTTTGGTAGTGAAGTATGGGGATTTATCATTTAAATAGATTTAACAGTGTGAAAAATAACACCCCATTCAAAATCAGTGTTAACTCTGTTATTTTTCACTTTGCCAATTAAAACAGTTTTCAATTGTTTGGACTTTTTTTCTTGTTTTCGCAATAATAAGTTTACGGGTTCAAATCTGATCAGAGCATTCTTTGTACCTTAAAAGAAATTTCCACCGCATTTTGTTTATATATGTATCGGTGGAGTTCGATGATTTAGATAGATAATTAAATGCACCTCAAATCAACAAAATGTGTGCTGTATCATTATTTTATTTAAATTATTACATATATGTAATGGAATTAAAAAATATACGGAAATAGTGTTAAATACACGAAAACCTCAACACATAATGTTGACCTGTATGTTCTAGATCCTGTTAAATCGTGCTCCGATTGTTGCCGGGAAAGGCTATTCTCGGTTTGATTTTGGATATTACATTTGCCTATCGCGTATCAAATCTTAAAATACATTTCGTTTTTCTTTGTGGTTATTCTGTATGAATTAACAATAAATGGTGTATATTCTGCAAATGATAACGAATTTTATTACGATAAATGCATGAAATCATCAAATGAAAATTACTAAACTGTGACTTCCTGTTATAATTTGCGTGACGTCACGAAATTGCTGCCTTCTTCTCCACAGATTGAATGTACAAAATAGATTTAGTGTATCCATCTTGAAAAGTGAGGAAACATGTCTTCGGGGGAGACTAAAATGGAGACATGTAGTTCTTCCGATGAAAGAATGGAACAAAAAAGGGTAGGTATATCTGGAAATAATACATCGACTGATGTAAGGAAAGTCATGACGCCATTTTTGTTGTTTGACAACTCCTCGGTCACCGGTTTATGACAAAGAATTACGCCTAAATACAAATTTGTGCTGTATTTCTTTTGTCGTATATTACAGTATTTATAATAATTGATAATAAGTATCATATGATGGTATAATGTTTATTCCCATTGGTACGAATCTGACTTTTAATATTATTTATATATGAAAGCAAGGGAAAGAATTCAATTTCAATTCATTATTGACTAGGGGTATAGTCAAAACAGCCTAAGTCCAAATTCACCCACACCAAAACGGCCAAACTTTTTTTTACTATACATGTCTGATAGTCAAATCGCCCCAACCCTTTTTACTGCATAGATGTTTGTCATAACGGCCCAACCTTTTAAATAAAATCATAAAGTCCAATAACAATAATATTTAGCAAATAAAACTAAAATTAAAAGGGTTAAGAAAAATGATTTTTTTTAAAAGTAATACAAGTACAGTACTGTCAGCCTATTCTGCACCCCTAAGCTCTAATCATTGTATCAATAAATTGCGATGTTTGAAAAACAAATTGTTATTGTTTACATGTGAAGTCATCTTTCAGCAATTAGTTGATACACATTTCATTACTGTGTGTGCTGATTCAACAATAAAATTATGGTTTAAACCCTGATACCCATATGTTTCCTCAACCTTATTATAGACGTTGAATTCTGCACGCTTCATCTATTAATTTACCATGAGGAACATGACTTTGAAGACATCCTGAATGTAGGTCATCATCAGAGATCCCAATTGGAAAGTGTATAGATTGTTTTCAAGAAAGTGTTACTTTTTAATCTGAAAAAAAATATAAACACCCATTTGTCTCTTAAAATTTAAGCAAAATGGCATCTGAAATTGAGTGCTGAGAATTTTGCCATGCTTGGTAAATAATAAATATTCAGTTCATTTGAGTATTTTAACATATGAAAAAAGAGATATATAAATAATACATAGGTAAACCTATGGAGAGGGTGAAGGCATTCATCAAGTTTTACACGTTCAGTTAATCCCTTGGGGATCACCAAAGGGATTAATATTCGGTGTTTTTATCATGTAAATGTCAAGGTCATTCACTCATTGTTTTAAATAAAATATTTCCAATTCCTGCAATAAAACGTAGTCTAATAGGCCTACTTGATTAGATCTACTATTTAGAATTAAAAGAACAAAAGGAGAATGAATCAATGATAATGATAATTATATGAAAAATGTGAAATTTAGTATTTAATTCCAGTGACTTAATATATCTCTCTGTATTTGGTCTTCTCTGGTCTCATTTAAGTACCACCCTGGAGGGAGAGGGTACTCACGTGTGTAAATCACCAAAGAATATATACCTTGATTAAGTAAAAAAAAACAATAACAACATACAGTACAGGCCAAGTGGATTCAGCAAAAGTCGCGTCATCGCATTGGTCATATTCATCTTGCTCAATAAATTCGCCGCGATTGAGCTCAGTATGGGTTGCCATAGTTTCTGATGTAAAAAATCTTCGTCACAGTTTGCAATGGTAAAAAATCATCACCGCAGTTCGCGGCTGTGAAAGACTAAAATTATATCAATGATTAATTTGGTTAAACCTTTTGTTAACATTACGCGGAAAATTTTGGCCCAGCGTGATCTGCTGAAGTATTATTGATGTTTTGTCAGCTTAATTTAACGTATTTAAGTAGTAGGATGTGGATAGTAAATATCAAATGTGTTTTATAATGGACTTAAAAACATTTTATTCTGCTGAAAGTGCCAACTCATAATCGGTATGAACCTGTTATCGCTAAGTAAAAATACATTTTTATTTCTGTGTGCTTACCGTAAGTTTGGCCATAATACTGAAAAACTGTATCTGGAATCAGTAGCACATTCATCATACTTTGAAGGTTTGCTTACGTAACTTAAATTTTAAACTACAAAGAGAAGGAAATGGATCACTTTCGAAACTGAAGTTTTTTGAAATGATGGATGCAGAATGGTTGCACTTCTACTTTCATTCTGATAAAAGTGGACATTCGAACTTAACATGTCAAAATTTTAGCTTCATCAAATTGGGAATTTTAAGGACCAAAATTGAAAAAAAAACAGATACTATTTCCGACTGGAAATGGACCGAATAATGGCCCCCAAAAGTGGCGAAAAAATTCCTGAAATCAATTCGCCAAACGGACGACTTCATACGTAAAACAATTCGTCCGATCGTAAATTCAGTCGCCTTGGGCAAACGGGCACCCATTAATTTTCACCCCTGTTAGTACTTTTGTCTAGGTCATTTGAAGTCTTCATGAATGTGACGATTATATTGACGATGTATATGTATTGACAAGTGATCTGTATATGCAATGACAAATGATCTTTTTCTCTGTTTATAGGGAGAAACTGCAGCTCAGATTAAATCTCTTCAGCCAAAAACCCCTGAGCCTTCTCCACAATACATGAAAGATAAGGATGCTTGTACTAAATACTTTGATACTTGGACTGAATATGATCAGATTACATTTGTTGAACACTTATTGTCACGTATGTGTCATTACCAGCACGGGCAAATAAATAGTTACCTAAAACCAATGCTACAGAGGGATTTTATATCAGCACTCCCAGGTAATTCACATTTGTCTTTAAATTCTAAAAATGTATTGAAACAAGGGCTGACATTGATAGACTTGATATCGATGTATCAGTATGCAAACTGATTCGATATGATAATCGATACATTTTTTTTAGTATCAATACATTTCATAATGCATTTCACAGGATGTATTTTCTTTTACAATTTCCAAAATTTTCCATTTGTTTTACTTCATTTTCTTGAACTATGTTATATTTTATTCTAATTGTTTACTTTGTTCAAATGTTTTCCTTGCAATTATCTTTTTTTTCATCATCAGATCGTAAAATACACAATGAAATACCTAAGCATTATAATTTATCTTTATATTTTTAATGCATTTTTCAGGAGTACCAAATGATTCAATTTATCGATATATCTGTATGTTTTATTTACGGATATATCAATATAGAATTTCTCATCAATGACAATGCTATCTGAAACATTTTATGATTGTTGTTTTTTCTTTATTTTCAAAGATGTTTGATCATTGATTTCTCAGTAATTATGTCAGAATTACACATTTCCGGGTAGATTTATCAAAAGAACTCCAGATGGCTTGGATGTCATAACTCTTTTTTGCCCTGGTGCATCCAGTGCATAATGTTCAAAGAACATACAGCTATAAGAGAAGGAATTTGAGAAAAGCTTGTAAAGTATTCTACCTGCTCTTACATTTGTGACAGGAGAAACATACAGTCTTTCAGACACCCTAGCTTTAAAAACATAATTTTCTACTCAATTTAAATTATACATTTTCAGTTTTTTTATTCGATTTTATTTGAATCTGTCAATTATTTATTGACTTTGATAGCATGATGGCAATAGAGGAAAAAATTATGAAAAAGTATTCTTTATTGTTGCTTTTTAACTTGAGCATCTACACTTTGCTTTTCTTTATTGTATCCATTCACATAATCATTTTGTCAATTATTTTTACTATAGCTAAAGGGTTAGACCATGTAGCCGAATCAATTCTTTCATATTTGGATGCCAAATCATTATGTGCAGCAGAGTTAGTTTGCAAAGAATGGTACCGTGTCATCTCAGAGGGTATGCTTTGGAAAAAATTGATAGAGAGGATGGTTCGTACAGACAGTTTATGGCATGGTTTAGCAGACCGAAGAGGATGGTAAACTACTTTTCTTGCTTTATGCATGTATATCCCCCAAAAATGTAAATAGGTATGAACTACAGAAAATGTAATTGTTTACACAGATCTATTGTCTTATACCTCTCTTGTCCACACGAAAGGGTAAGTGAATCAGTCTATGGTGACTAAGTGGTTTAGCATGTACATCAGAATTGAAGGTAATCACAGTCGGATAAGAATCACAAGTTGGGCTTTAGTGCTTACTGTACATTGGAAGTCATTTTCACTATTCTTTCCGATGAAACTTCAAATTGCATCCCAGTGTCATAGTAGGGTTTAACCTTAACTGATTGAATTAATCATAATACCATATTTGGTCTAAAACAAAGGTCAGAATTCATGGCATTTGGTAATGTTTTATTTGGACAAAAGAAAAAAATGTTTGATAAGCCTGCTTGATAATAGAAATAAGGCCCTTTTATTTATATCATCATGATCAGCCAGCAATTTGTGTGAGTATGTGTGCACAATATAAAGATGTGTGGCACATTTATGTAGGATATTACTTAAAAACAAAATTTACATAAAAAGAGAAATGAAAGACCTTATCCAACCTTAGAAACACAGTCTGTGTTCATGAATAACAGAGGTCTCCTTTAAGTTCAACTTACATCACTGATTGAATTAATCATAATACCATATTTGACCCATTATGCGACCACATGTTAATCAATTTAATTTTCTAAATGAAAAATACTACAGATATCCATATGAATAAAACCCGCATGGAGCATAATAAATTAAAATATCTGTGTTGTGGATAAATTCACCCGAATTATCAATGTCCTTTGTCTTTAAAATGTTGTCACATGTACATGTACTTCTTATCAAAACAGGATATCAAGAAGGGTAGCTTGGTTGAGATGGCCACGTGGGCTTCATGCACGGGTGATTTTTGTTGTTTTGAGAAATGTCATTCAAATTGAAGATAAAAGTTAATACACTGTTCCAAATTCCCAAATCCAACCAGATCGATGATGCAAGTTAGACATACATGAATTACATGCATTTCCAAATTAAATGAAAAAGAAAACACATAATATATATTGAATTGTTAAAGTAATTAATTCCAGATTAAATTTGCTTATTATAACCCCTAGATAGATATAAAAAAGCAAGTTAACAACAAACAGATAAATATCAACATGCATTTAAATCTGAAATCATTACTTATCAGCAACACAGACTCTGGTTATACATGTAATTGGAAAAAAGAAAAAATATATTTTTAATTTTGCCTACCTACATCCTCTCCCACATGTATGTTCTTGTTGCTATTCTACATCAAGTATATTTAAAATAAATTACAGGACTGTTTCAAGCAAATTTTTAAAACTCATTTGGTTTGTTTTTTATATATTTTTAGCTATTGTTTTCTTTAAAATAAAAATAATAGAAATGAACAACAGCAACAAGCAGTATTCCCACCAGTTTTTTTAAAGTAGGGGTTTTTGTACCCCTTTATCAGCAAAAATGGGAGTACAACTATACAAAACAGGGGTACACTTTAATAAACTTAAAACAAAAGCAAAATAACAAGATTCCACATCTTTATTCATTATAGTTTGCAATGTCAGTTTTCATTTCAGTCAACAGGGCAACTTTTAGTTTATTCAAAATCTTCACATGCTTTCTGAATGATTACTTTCTCATCAAAACAACTCAGTTTTGACTGAAAAGTAATATGCATTCTGTTTTCCACATTACTAGCAGATCTTGTTAGCTGAGGCATTAATATGCTTATTTTGAAGGGAAAATCCTCTCTCACACGGAACAGATGTCATTGGAATTGTTAGCAAAAGTGATGCTAATTTGCAAAAATTTTGAAAAGTATCATTGTAATCTGATATAAGTTTTAGACAAAAGTCCAGGTCTCTGTTCACATTCATAAGGAATTTGAATTGGTCATAAATATTTTTTGTTTGTTGGATATCAATGAATGGGTCAGGGTTGGAACCATAATTTGCAAAAATCCTTTCCATAATCAAGAGTATCCCTTTGTAAGAAATTTTGGATTAAGTTTTAGACAAAACACCACCAAATCCCATAGGCCTCTCTAATTTACACAAAACTTCATAACTGGAATTCTGAAATGGTACATGTGGTGAAAGATCAATATTTTTGATAACAAAATTGGCAATCAAAAGTAATGGGTCAGTTGGTTGTTTACAACTCAGTAGCACCAAAGAAAATCATTCTCAATGACCCCTCTTTTCTCAAGAGAATCTATAATTTCCAAAGTACTCAATATTCATGAGTTTTTTATTACCTTTGGTAATGGCAAAACTAATTTTTTCATTTAATGACCAATCAAGGGCTCATTTTACCCTTTTTTGGGTGTAAGACCCATGTTGTAAACAAAGCTGGTGTTTTTCCTATAGTATGCTGATGTCATCCTCAGGAAACCTGTTGTTTAACTCCAGAACAATGTTTTCAATAAACTTTACTTTCAAACTGTCAAAAGTTACTCTGTCTCTTGAACTACATGTTACTGGAATACCATGCTACTCATTGGGTTTTTCTAATTGTTCATTCAAATTTATCACACGTTGTGAGTCATGGTCCCTGTAAGATTCTATGATGTCCCTACTCGACTTGATCATGTTTGTGATTTGATCAATGTTAATAACATCCTTTTGGAATATCTCTGATGTTTTACAAAGAAAATCCAACACATCTTTCAAAAAGCATAGAGTTGAAATAAACTTGTAAGTTTTCATTTCTTTAAGAATACCTTTGGCTTTTTGTGCATCCTCACTGCGAGAGTTACTAGCTATCTCATGTTTAAAGCCCAAAACAAGACAAGACCAACTATCATAGCAAGCAATTACAGCATCCTGTAATGATAGCCACCTTACTTGAGTAGGTTTTTTGAATCTACGTGTTTTTTCTTTCATAAGCTTTTTCAGTTCTTTTATCGTATTATATCTTGGAGCATATATATATAAAACTTACACACAGTGATCAAAATCTCTTCGGGATTTGTTAGATATGGCACACGTTTCGCTGCCAAATAGGAAACAAGTGCAAGTTTATGTGCTGTACACCAAGTGTGCACTATCTTTTTATTAGCTTGTTTTAATTTGACAACGACACCAGTGATCTTCCCAGTCATCACTGGGCACCATCACTGCCAAATCCAGATACTTTCTGGACTGAAATCTCATTACTTGTAAGCCACTTGACTATTGCTGCATAAATCATGTCTGCTTTCCCATCAGAAACCTTTAACAATTACACAGAATTCTATCTGACTAGCATTATTATATAATATTTTACAGAACAGCACAAGTTTCTTATTGGTTGCAATATCAAGAAACTTGTCTGGCATTATTCTGACATATGGGTTATTTCTGATTCTTATAATGGCCTTTATTTCCTTTAACACTTCTGCTATATATTTTTGCATATCTGATGATGCCTGATGATTTGTAAGCATTCCTTTTCTGTCACTGAAGACAGATGCTCCATTTGATAGATACAATGTAAAAATTTACCTCATATAACTGTCAATCAAAATTGAAGTGTAAATGAATACAGACTGAAGTACATATATTATTCCCTAAAGTCTCTCTCTCTCTCTCTCTCTCTCTCTCTGTAATTAGATGAAGAAATCTCTCTCTCGAAATTTAATCTCTCTCTCTCTCTCTCTCTGCAAAAAAGACTCTCTCTCTCTCTCTCTCTCTCTCTCTCTCTCCTCTACAAATTGTTCTCTCTCTGGTGAATCTCCTCTCTCTCTCTCTCAGCGCTCTCTCTCACTCGCAAATGCGACCATTTAGTGTTTTACTTGTAATTAGATGAAGAAATGTTTTTATGCAAGAATTTTCTCGAAATTTAATTTCTAGAATTTTTTGTGCTGTTTTTAAGACTGCAAAAAAGACAGGGGGTGCATTTTTCACACTATCAGCTTTTGTTTCAAAACTACTGAAGGTATTTTGACGAAACTTTACAGGATGCAAGTGCTCAAGATCCTCTACAAATTGTTAAGTTTTGAGCTAGATGGGCCTGGGTGAATCCATCCATTTTGGGGCAAAATAGGTCACATGAGGTACCCCTCTTTAAAAATCATCTTCTCCAGAACTGCTACATAAATTGAAAAACAGATTGTTTTTAAATGATCTACATGAATTTATGATTCAAGTTTGTATAAACAATTCACTAGGGGGCGCTTCATAACATTGGTTACAGTTTTATACAAATACCTAATTACCTCAAAATTGATTGACTTTTTGTTTTCAAAGATATATATATGAAACAATATATGTTACATACTTATATATTATATTTTATATTTCTGTATATATATATATATAATATATATATATATATATATATAGTTTGCTTATTGTTGTTTAACGACCCTCTCAAGAGTCTTTCACTCATATGGAGACGTCACCAAATGCAAGTGAAGGGCTTCAAATTTTATCCTATGCTTGGCACTTATGGCCATTGAGCAGTGAGGTTTCTTTAAGGTGCTGACACCTACTGTGACACGTGACCTTGGTTTTTACTGTTGAGTGAATTCTAAGTTATACAATGTTCAGCTCCATATTGTTGATATATTTAACTACACATACATACATACATACACATATATATATATATATATACACACACATTATATATATATATATATATATATATTATATATGAGAATGTTGTTAGGAATTATCTATAGACCAGTCTTGAAAAGATTCAAGGTCATGGGGTCAAAGGTCAAGGCAGTTTCTTTTTTCTTTTTTTGGATATAAAATTGGTCTGCAGTGTAAGATTCTTTTTAAAGTGTTTTCATGGTACATGTATTTGAAATTCCATTTAATGAAGTTGATATATTGCTTTATTTTCATGAAAGTGTAACATGTTCCTTGATTAATTGAGAACTGTTGTTTTTACAGGGGAGTGTACTTGTTCAAACCTAAACCGGGAGAACAACCAAAGGATCATAAATTCTACAGGAACCTGTATCCACAAATAATTCAGGATATAGATGTAAGGTTTTCTTTTTGTTTCATCATCTTTATAGACATTTGACAGCATAGAAAATCAAACTCTTTTGACAAATTCTCATCGGTTTTTAAGGCAAAGCCTTATTGCTATGACAGGCTCAGATCTCCTGGGGTTTTTCCGTGTGCTCAATTAAGCATCGTCAGCAACCTCTTTCAAAAATCAATGTGCCATAGGATTTGCTGAAATACTTCTTGCGCTGTAGAAAGTAGTTACCCGAGATTCAACCATTAAAATACTTCTTTGTGTCTAATTTGAATCTTGTTTCATTCACATACTATCTCCTTATAATTCAAGATCTAGGACATTGTGTCTTTTGATTTGAAAACTTTTAATTTGAACCTGAAATTCAACAACGAAAACAGTCGAAAATGCTGTAATTCATTATTATAGTCACGTGACATAGGACACTTATTGAAAAGGGTAATTCCAACAGTTTAGCTTTGCCGATTTTGACATTGATACCCATTTTAATTTATTATTATTTAAAAACTGGAATTGATCATCGTTTCCTTTTTATTCATACAACATTAATTTTTACTTGACTGATAGATTATTTAAGTTTTCAAGCTTGCTTGCAAAAGTAATAATACACAAACTCACGATTAAACCGTTAATGTTCGACATCGAGTAAGATGCTTTCCTGATGTGCCATAAATTCTGTACATTTGTGAGAGAATAAAAGACCATTTTACCCGATTGTGGTTCTGGTCGGATAGCACAAACATCAATGCAGCTAGCGATTGTATAATGATGTGTTTATAATGATCATCGTTACCACGAGTGTTTTGACTTTAAATCAGTTTGACCCGATGTTTAAATTTTTAAACCCAATTCGTATTTGAATCATCGAACAACATTTATTACTCCGTTTTTACATGCCAAATAACAATGTAATTTTAAAGTTGTTGAACGAACGTTTTTCTGTTAGAGAATTTGGGAGTAAAGGAAACTGATTAATGCAACATTCTTTAAAGCTGTTGAAAGTCATGATAGATCTACAACCATGGGACATGAATATTTGTCACTTATGTTATTTTATTTTTTGTTTTATATATAACCAACAATTTTTAAATGCACACAGAATCCACTAATTTAAGCAATATTTCAAATATTTTAAGTTTACATGAAGGAAATTGAATTAATTTTTTTCATTCATTTTGAAATTTAGATATTATTTTGTTTATTTTGATAAAATAATTATTCTGTGGAGGATAAAATTACTTCGGGTAAATTTTTACATATTTCATTTGACTAAAAGAATAATTACAGAATTTACAAAATTATTCCATGAGAAATATACTGTCATTTCTGTAAATAAACACGGTAATTTAAAAATGCACATGAAATCAAGAAATATGAAATTGTCCCAGATCTACCATAAATTTGTACAAATTTGTAAAATTCTGGATATTTCCAGCATTTAAAAATTATTGGTTGTATATAAAACAAAGAAGAAAATAAGATAAGTGAGAAATATATATGTCCCATGACTGTACATTTAAATCTTAGTCTGACTCTGTATGTCTGCTGTTTTGTAATGACAATGTAAACATATGTATAAATAAAATGTACAAATTTCTACTGATGCATAATCAAAAAAAAGCATCCAGTAATTACTTATATTTCAAATAAATGTTTTGGTTTAAAGATGTACCACGGTATACGACAGCTTTTACTGATTTCTGATTTTAGTAGATCAAGGAGAGCTGGCCTGGCTTAGTTGGTAGCGCGCTCGACTCACTGTGAGGTCGTGAGTTTGAGTCCAGCCGGCAGCAGGTTGGTTTCTTGTCCTTCGGATGAGACAGTAAAACTCGAGGTCCCGTGTCGCAGTAGATGTCAGCACGTTAAAGAACCCTCAATGCTCAATGGCTGTAAATGCCGAGCAAAGGCCAGAATTTGAAGCTTCACCAGCATCTGGTGACGTCTCCATATGAGTGAAAGATTCGTGAGTGGGACGTTAAACAATAATAAACAAACAAACAAAAGTAGATCAATGATGTATATATCCAGGTTAAACAGTAACTGCATGTACGTACAGATATATAGTCTTTTATAAATTCACCAATTCAGATTTGACAAAGGACTTGCCTTTCAGGACTTTCAGTCCTATTTATGCCACATTTTCTTATGATTTCTTTAGTGTCACCTGTGTAGCTCATGTGACCAGTAGGATTTACTTATCTCTCAGTTTGGAAGCTTGTAATCTGGTTTATTTACTTTGTCCTTAATGGTAGTATGAATTGATTGTTTGGCAAAAGTGGTTATGAGTACTCATAACATTGCAATGAAAAATAAATGTATGAAATATATCATCATATTACAGAACTTATGAAATTTTTGTTGTCATTGACTTTCACTTTTATATTTGCAAGGAAAGAAACTATGTACCTCCTAAACAAAGTGTTTCATATAATGCAATGGTATGAAGTAATTCCAGTGTTATATTGGAGGTCTTGGTGTTATATTTTGTCGCCATCAGGAAATGATTACTGCCCTGTTTCATTTGAAGTTGAATCTGTTGTTTAACAGGGATGTAGAACCTAATGCAATGGACTGCTTTTTTTCTTTTTTTTTTTGAATATGACATTAGTAAAAGTTGTCAATACCACAGTTCTATCACGAAAGTAATTTTAACTGTCGCAATAATATCACTAATATTCTTCGATAGTCACCTCTGCTACTCATGGTAGTGTTGACTTTACAGGTGCAAGTTATCAGTACATATCCACAATATAGCAGTTGATTGACCATGTGTTGTGGACAAAAAAGTTTTTAAATTGAACAAAATGTTTTACTTCATTTTCATCAGAATTTGTATATTTTTTCAGAGAATAGAAAATAATTGGAGAACAGGACGTCATACTTTACAAAGAATTCATTGTCGCAGTGAAACAAGTAAAGGTGTGTACTGTCTCCAGTATGATGAAACTCGTATCATTAGTGGACTGAGGGACAATACGATAAAGGTTTGGAAATCAAAATTGGTAAGTGTATATTCGTATCTTTTATCTGCCATTTAAATTTGTTTCAGAAATCAAATGTCCATTTTATGGATCAAATGGACCATCAGAATTTTTTGTTAATGATATCATTAGTATCAACTCATAAGCAGCAATACCTTATTGCTGTGACAAAGTTTAATTTGGGTAAATCAGAATACATCAGTGATGATGATATACAAAGACAGTTAAAACCCCGTTATAACGCCAAACCCACATAACGCCCCTATTTCTTCAAGAACGGATTTCCTCCCATATAATTACATCGTAATGCCAAAACCCGCCATCCACTGCTAATTCTTCAGTACAAATGGTCATTTATACATGTGAAATCCCTTGAACATATTGCCAGACCAGATGAAAAAAAAAACAGATATGAGTATAACTGTTAGCCGACGATAGCTTGTTTTCTTCATACTCAGAGTTTTTGAAATTCGCCAGTCTTACCAGAAAAACCGGTAAATTTTACAAAAGTCCAGTAAAAACTGTCTGATAAGTGGTCCAAATGACCAGTCATTTCAACTGTGTATATATACAGACCAGTAAAAAAAATTCTTTGACCAGTGAAATTGTTTTATTCACTGGTCCTGTTGACCAGTAATTTTTTTTTTATTTCAAAATGTCTGCATACTTCAACTGCAAAGGGAGATAACGTGAATATCGAGTGACATAAACTGGTATCCGGTTGTATGAACAAAGTAAGACAGGGATCAGCTTACGAGTGTCACGTTTCTGTGAGAGTTAGAAAAAATCAGCACGTCGTGTTTACACAGCAATTACCATACATCAAAAAATAATTATGAGTAGATGAGATATACAAATTTAAAGTCTTAGTATAACCGACCTGTCATAGAGTTATTTTAAACAAAAATGCTAAAAATAATATAAGAAATGTTTCTGGGCTAATGTTAGAAACGGATTTAGATTTTCCGGCAGCCGAACATGTATCGATACTGCTACATATTTTGTACGGTTTAATTTTGGGCCATTTTAATAGGGTGGCCAAATTGTCCAAGCTCAAATAATAGACAAAATATATGAATTTACGATAGTGAGTTGTAAACAGGATATGATATACAACAGGGATTAAAGACATGAAAATGACCACACCTTGAAAATAGTAAACCTCGATATATTGCCAAACCCGTTATGCTGTCAAAATTCAGGAAAACAAAAGTTGGGGGGATATTGGGGATGAACTGTATATATATATATATATATATATATGAATGTTTCGAAAGCTGTAAGTAGAATTCCGAACATGAGAACTTGGGCGCAGAGATAGAGGTGAAAGGTGTTTGATCCTAATGTAAATGACAATGGATCGAATACGATGCATGTAGAGAAATACAAGTACATGTATATATAAAGCACAATATCTCTACAACATTATCATTTACTGTGGACCTTGGATCAGAAATGATACTATCTGCGTAAATAAATCATACATAGAGCACAAATACAGAAATAACAAGGTACCTACAAAATCACCAAGCCCCGGCTTGGGTTTGAACCCTTGACCTACGGCACCAATCGCCTGGCTCTCATGCACAGCGTCTTAACCACATGGCGTTTCATGACAATGAGTTGGTAAAAGCGATTAATATAACTGTAAAAAATAAATGGAGGTGGGAATGGATAGAGGGAATGATGGCAATCCTTGGAAGGAATGGCAAAAATACAGGCAGCTATTCAAATCAGAACAAGGAAAGCACTGAAACTAAAGAAACTGAAAACAGTGTCAAAGCTTATAGAACATAAACAGACGAAAGGAAAATGAGTTGAAGATGGCACAAGATAATACATAAAAGTATTTATATTCAGCTTTAGTTTATGATTTTTATTCATATATGTATGACATTTTCATTCAACATTTTTAAATAATCATTGATCATCTAACCAAAGAAAACACCTTAAGAAATTTGGTAAGTACCCATGAAAACTTGTCCAAAACTCATCCAAAATGCAGCATTTTCAAACTAAAATTTCAATATTTTCTGGGGGATGCCATTTTTGATTACTTATTCAAGGACCTTTCATAACCATTAAGAAAAGTTTTAATATGGGCCTATTACCTCCCCATTAAAGTCATATCTCAAATGAGTTATCAATTTCCTGCACAGAGATGTCTGCCCTTGCACTCTAGATCAATCTCTGTCAGCGTCTAGAAAGAAGTCCCAAAGCACGTGGTCGTGTAACCCACTGAATAAGTAAGGATACTTTTCACAAAAATAGAATCCCTATATTTATATCCATTTTTAAAAAGTATTTTCACTTCAGATAGTATTTTATTCTGTGTCAGCACTAAGAATTTACCCAAGAATGCAAATAGCATATAAAGAGCAAAATCTAGAGTATATTTATATTTGGCCAGAATCTTACAAAATTGAGACATTGACAGATTGTTTGGGAGTGAAGGACAGACAATTCTGTGTAAGAGATTGATGACCTATGTCTTTGTTGTGAGATATAGTCATTCAAGTTTCAGAGATGAATGAGTTAATACAGGTTCACTTAACTAGTTGAAAATTCTCAATTCAGTTTCAGAGACAGTCGCGATAATTAATTATGTAGTAGCAAGTATTATATTAAATATGGAGGTCATGTTGTTAGCAAAACATTCAATATTGCGTGTGATGGTCATGTTGTCAGCAAAACATTCAATATTGCGTGTGATGGTCATGTTGTTAGCAAAACATTCAATATTGCGTGTGATGGTCATGTTGTTAGCAAAACATTCAATATTGCATGTGATGGTCATGTTGTCAGCAAAACATTCAATATTGCGTGTGATGGTCATGTTGTCAGCAAAACATTCAATATTGCGTGTGATGGTCATGTTGTCGGCAAACCATTCAATATTGCACGTGATGATCATGTTGTCAGCAGAATATTCAATATGGAACGCGAAGGTTATGTTTACAGCAAAACATTCAATATTGCGTGTGATGGTCATGTTGTCAGCAAAACATTCAATATTGCGTGTGATGGTCATGTTGTCGGCAAACCATTCAATATTGCACGTGATGATCATGTTGTCAGCAGAATATTCAATATGGAACGCGAAGGTTATGTTTACAGCAAAACACGCAGTATTGCATGTGAAGGTCATGTTTTGATGGTCATGCCAGAAAAACATTCAATATTGAATGTTGAGGTCAAGTTGTCAGCAAAACTTTAATATTGAATGTGAAGGTCAAGTTGTCAGCAAAATATTCAAAATTGAATGTGAAGGTCGAATTGTTAGCAAAACATTCAGATATTAAATGTGAAGGTAAAGTTGTCAGCAAAACATTTAATATAAAATGTGAAGGTCATGTTATTAGTAAAAATTTGATATTGAATGTGGTCATGTACCATAGCATTATTGACTTTGAATGTAATCTTTAAGCCAGCAAAACAACCACTTATGTCAAATCTATGAAACAAGTATAAAATAAATGATGAGTACTGTGAAAAATACTAAATGATGACTGCTGCAAACAATGGAAGTTTTCAAATATTTGAAAGAAATCAATAGAAGGCATATAAAATGCTAATGTTAAAGAAGTTTTCCTGTGTTTTAAAATGATATAATTCAGTGACTGGAATAAACTGTTTTTGTGTATGATAATTTTGTTAACATTGATATTTGTAGATGTGGGACAGAAATACATTGGAATGTGTACAGGTTTTGACAGGTCACACAGGGTCTGTTCTGTGTTTACAGTATGATGACAACATCATCATTTCAGGATCTAGTGATTCCACAGTCAGGTAAGAATATGTTATTCTATGTAAGTATGCATGTATGATTGTACAGGAGTATGAATACATTGTATATGTTAAGGTACACATGTTGCACAGTTTAAATAATATGTTATCTCAGAATAATATTTATGTGTGTGTGTAATATGCCTGTGCTTGTGCATATGTGTATATTCATGTGCATTCATCTCCAAGTGGCAAAGGGAGGTATCTTGAACATTGAATGTTACAATTTCCTGTTCTCGTTTCGGTGGAAGTTGGGGAAAATCACCGGTGTTTACACAGCAATTATCACAACGTTTGAGGTTAATCACGATTAGATTGGAATGTTTAAACCTAAACTTTTTGTGTAATCGGTCTGTTCATAATGGATTTCAAACAGAAACGATGTCTTCAAAAAAACAACAACAAAAAAACCCAAAGTTTTATCCATTGCCGAAAGTGTTGACATCTATAAGTGAAATTGGTGATAGATTGTTTCGCTACATCATGACTTTAGGCCCGAATTATGTTTATGAAAAATTATTTCTTTAACAATAAACATTTGGTAAACTGTCTATCATTAATACAAGATAGAGAATGTTATTTGGTTGTTTATTTAGTCTAGATAGAGTAGGGCCTATATGTTCATGTACCATGGTAATAGCCTTAAATAGGATTGTTTAGGTTCAATATTACAAGTCCTAAAATGTGTTTTAAATCACAGCCATATTTTGCTATGGAAAAAAATTATTTTACCTGTTCGCAGTGTCATGTTTGGTGTAAATTTAAGTAGGTTCCATAAATGCTCACGTTTTATTTTGAAATGAGTGTTAATTCACGGCAGACAAATAGATTCTGTTTAAAGTTGGTGTGGAATATACAACAAATAAAATTTAGAATGTATATTTTGAATTTATTTAGAGGCTGGAAATTGAAGTTTTTTCTTTTGTTTTTAGATCTACATTAATTTGATTTATTTTCATGTCATATATGTTAGATAAAAGTAGTTTGAATCCCATGGCTATTTTGCCAAAATAAGAACCCATTTCAGTACTTTCAGTACTTTGATTTGTTAAATAGACTGGTATTTGTGATATGGACTTCCAGTAATTGTTTTGTGATCATTTGTTATTTGTTAAATGGACTAGTATTTGTGATATGGACAGACAATATTTGTTATGTTGACTTATGATATTTATCATATGGGTTAATTATCTTTGTCATCTGGATATATCATTGTGAGACGGTGGTATATAGAATTGTAGTCTTGTCTAGACTTGTTAATCTCAAGTGAATAGGTAAATAGATTAATACAAGTACTGCTATATTTTTATGTATTGATTATCAAATGTTTTTCAGAGTTTGGGATGTGCGAACAGGTGAAATGTTGAACACACTGATACATCATTGTGAAGCAGTGCTACATTTGAGATTCTGTGATGGCATTATGGTCACCTGTTCAAAGGTAAGTAATCTCACTTTACAAGATTAACATTGTAGAGTTAGGATTTCCAACAGTTTTTTAACATAATCATTCAGTCTGTTGCATCATTTTGATATTTGAAGTATCTGGGCTAATTTAAACAAGAACAAACATTTTCTGATTCAATTAATAATGTTGCTTCTTAGATTGATGTTTATCACAGCAGAAAATTAGATATACAGTAATCTGTAGTATGTTGTGTTTAAGTCTACTACTTCTTCTTCATGTGCCAGGTCTGTTGCAGACATCGGCGATCATGGCCTTTCATTCCTCTCTGTTGTCAGTTCTCCTGATGAGTTCATTGTTGGGGGATTCTTTCCTTGTTGCGTAGCTATTCAGACTGTCTGTGTATTTTGTGCGTTGTCTTCCTCTGCTTTTGGTACCACAAATCTTTCCACACAATATTTGCTTTTCTATTCCATCAGCTCTGTTTATGTGCCCAAAAAATTGTAGTTGTCTTTTTTCTGATGGTTTTCAGTAGGGATCTTTTGTACCCGGCCATTTCCATTACTTCTTCGTTTGACTTCTTTTCAGTCCATGATATTCTCATAATTCTTCTGATATACCACATTTCTGCTGCTTCAAGTCCTTCTTTCGAGGTCTTTTTGTCAGCGTCCAGCATTCACATCCGTACAGAAGGATGGACCATATGTAGGGGGTTTCAGAGTGTTGATTTTGGTGCTGAGTCTTATATTTCTGTTGGTAAAGATGGACTTCATCTTGGTGAATGTGTCTTTAGACAAAGCGATTCTCTTCTTTATTTCTGTGTCGCATCTGGCGTCTGGAGTTATTGTGAAGCCCAAGTATTTAAAGGTGCAAACTTGTTTTATTCTTTCCCCTTTGCATAAAATGTTACATACAGGCATGTCTTACTGTTTTGAGATTACCATACACTCAGTCTTCTTTGCATTCAGTTGGAGTCCTTTGTTTTCACTTTCAATTGTGACTGTTGTAAGGATATTTTGTAGTTTTTCCTCCGAGTCAGCAATTAGCACTGTGTCATCCGCATATCTTAGATTGTTTATGTTGTGACCACCTACTTTGACACCTTCAAGCTGCTCTATGTTCCGTAGAATCATTTCGCTGTACATATTGAAGAGGTCTGGAGACCCCTACAGATCGGTCTGTACTCACTGTAGTCATTATCAACTCTTATTGCAGCTTCTTGTTCCCAGTACAAGTTTCTGATCACTCTAAGATCTTTTCCATCACAGTTATGTCTTAGTAAAATGTCGAACAGATCGGAATGTCTTACTTTGTCAAATGCCTTAGAATAGTCAATGAGGCAGAGGTACAAGTCCTTTTGTACCTCAATCGCCCTTTCCATGAGGGTCCTCAGGGCAAAGATGGCATTTCTGGTACCTTTATCTGCCATAAATCCAAATTGGGTTTCAGATATCTCAGGTAGGATTTTATTTCTCATTCTGTTCATCAGCACTCGTAGCATGACTTTTGTGAGAAGGCTCATAAGACTTATTGTGCGGTGCTGATCGCATTCAACTGTGCCTGGTTTTTGGGGTAGTGCAATGTACACCGACTTTTTTAGGTCTGTTGGAATTTCACCTGTAGCATGGATAGTGTTGAGAAGTTTTGTTACTTCTTTGATTCCAAATTCGCCTAGAGCGGTTAGCATTTCGGATGGAATGTCATCAGGTCCTGCGGCCTTGCCCTTTTTCATCTTTTTGAGGGCCTTTTGAACCTCCTCCTCAAGAATATGGGGGCCTTCATCTTCATTACTGATGACAGGTGGTGGGCCTCTGTCATCATGATACAACTCTGTGATGTATTCTGACCACCTGTTGAGGATGTCCTCCTTTTCCATAAGAATGTCTCCATCTCTTGATCTTCTACTACATGTAGTATTAATTATGTCTCCCAAACGAAGTTTGGAGACATGTTGGTTTTGCTCTGTTTCTTCTTATTATTATTCTTCTTCTTCTCCTCCTCCTTCTTCCGCCGCAAAGGTTTCTGACCGTTTTCTTGGAAAGTACAGATCGGACATCCACCAAACTTTACAGTTATGCTTATTATGTGTAGATGTGCAGTCATGATTTTTTTTTACATTTGGAATTTTAATAACTAATTTGCATACTGCAATCTGATTGGCCAAGAGGTTTCTGTGCTCTAACTTCTGTTGTAGTTGACAGATTTTGATCAAATTTGGATTAAAAAGCCTTTTGACAGGAATACCCAGCTCACGTTCGATTCTGGAGTAGTTTCGATGAAAACTAATTTACATACTGCAATCTGATTGGTCGATCAGTTTCCATGCTCTAACTTCTTCTGTTGTAGTTGATGGATTTTGATCAAATTTAGGTTTAAGCCTTTTTGACATGAATACTGTGCTCAAGTTCACTTCTGGAGTGGTTTCGACAATAACTAATTTGCATACTGCAATCTGATTGGTCGATCGGTTGCCATGCTCTATTGTCTGTTGTATTTGACAGATTTTGATCAAATTTGGTTTAGAGCCCTCTGACATGAATACCTCGCTCAAGTTCAGTTCCGAAGTGGTTTTGACAATAACTAATTTAAGTTCAATTCTGGAGTGGTTTCGACAATAACTAATTTGCATACTGCAATCTGATTGGTCGATCGGTTGCCATGCTCTATTGTCTGTTGTATTTGACAGATTTTGATCAAATTTGGTTTAGAGCCCTCTGACATGAATACCTCGCTCAAGTTCAGTTCCGAAGTGGTTTTGACAATAACTAATTTACATACTGCAATCTGATTGGTCGTTGCCATGCTCTATTGTCAGTTTTATTTGACGGATTTTGATAAAATTTGGTTTAGAGCCTTCTGACATGAATACCTCCCTCTTTTCTTTTTGGGGTTTTTAAACTTATATGTGTTCAGGTATGCTTGAAATCTTTGGTATGATAGATCAAGATACATGTACAGTTGAACCTGTCTAGAGTGGTCACCCCGGCAACCACTCAAAAACTGGCCATTAGAGCAAGTGGCTGTTATATGCAGGTGATTTTGTGAATAAATAAGTACTGGGGATATTTTAGGTTACCTTTATACACTGGCATCTGTTCTGTGGAGGTGGCCACTAGGGCAGTTTCAACTGTATGTTGTAGTTTGGGAGACTTTGTAACAGTTCTGTTACAGTTAGTACTTGTTTTGATTCTGACTAAATGTAGTATTAATTTTGATTCTGACTACATGTAGTATTAATTTTAATTCTGACTATATGTGGTATAAATTTATCAAGAAAATCAAATTATTATCACTTCACATTTGCTAGTTTAAAGACTAGATTCTTTATTATATTACAGGATAGATCAATAGCTGTTTGGGATATGCAAGCCCCAACAGAGATAAATCTTAGACGTGTTCTAGTTGGCCACAGAGCAGCAGTAAATGTGGTTGATTTTGATGAGAAATATATTGTGTCAGCTTCTGGTGACAGAACAATCAAAGTAAGTGTTTCTGCTATAAGTTAGCAAACTTAACTTGAAATATTGATCACCTATCACTTTTCCTCCATTGTAGAAAACAAGGGAAAGGTTATGGCAACTTCCTTGTTACATTATCAAATAAAAATTCCGTGAACCCTCTTTACAACAACCATGTTTGTTCCCACATAGGATTGACGTTATATCGAATTTGTCACTGTAACGAAATTGATGTGGTGGGCATTTTATTGTTAGCTCCCTTGATTATCATTTACACATATAATTACATTTAAATAAATTAAAACAGAAAGTCATAACGGTTCTTATTATGTTATTTCATACAATTTTCACCCTTTTAATAGTTATATTTATGTAAGATAATCGTGTAAACATTGATGCACAATTATTTTTCTATCACATATAGTAAATCGATGATGAGGTAAAATGCACGGATCATGTAAAAAATGCCAGAATGTACCTAATTCCGAGTATTATTCTTTTTTGCTTAAATAAAAAGTGCAGAGATTGCTGATACAATCTAATTTAAAATGCCTTTCATAAATAAAATCTTACTAAAATGTATACCACTATCGCAAAAATTTAAAGATACACCATTGTAATCATGTCAGGGTTTGAAAAATTGGTAAAACTGCACTCGCCCTTTGGGCGAGTGATTACATGATTTCCACTCACCCGAAATGATTTTGCACTCGCCAAAGTATGAAACTGTAGTATTTTAAAGTGGATGTGTTAAGAGTGTATAAAAAAAATTTCAAAGTAAATAGATCTAACATGTATATGACTTAACAGATTAGATACTCTTTATTTGACAAATTGTCATTTTTTTCTAATCAAGTACTTATTACAAAGGAAAAACCACAACTTTTGGATGCTCTTATTTTAAGTTTTTAGAATTCAAATTCTCGACTGAAATTGTGGTTGCCAGCCAAGAAAATCTGGTTGCCCGCAAAGAAAATAATATTTTATTCAATTTTGTGTTTTTTAAATTTATTGTTATTTCAATAGATAAATTTTTATACAATATATACAATGTGCTGTCTCTGAATGATGCATTTACATCTAGATTAAATGTAAATGCATCATTATTATTACAATTATCAATTGCTATTACAGACATTTTGAAATAAAAAAAATTACTGGTCAATCAGACCAGTGAATAAAGGAATTTCACTGGTCAAAGAAAAGTTTTTACTGGTCTGTATATATACACAATTGAAATGAAATGGAAAATTACTGGTTATTTTGACCAGTTATTAGGTAGATTTCATCGGAATTTTGTAAAATTCACTGGTTTTTCTGGCAGGACCGATGAATTTCAAAAACTCTGCTATTATTACTATTTTATGATGTTGCTACCAGGCATGTCTTTAAATAAATGTAAATTACAAAAGTAAGTTTTCACTATTGTTAGATGAAAACAATAGCCATCTGTTTCTATGTATTTCATTTAGACTTTTATTTACAGTAACAATTTTTATTTTTATCATTCATTTACATTTAATTAAGATTTTAAAACTTTTTTGAAACATTGTATCAATGTATGGTGTTATGATTATTTGACCAAATCCTGAAATTCTGGTTTGTTCGGTATTGGTTCTTTTATTTACACCCATCCAACTTCCACTTCCTCCACAAACTGCAAGCATTAGCAGTCAATACACGATGTGTCCTGTGACATTTTCAGCCATGAGATAAAGACTAATGTGTTTAATTGTCAATAAAATAATTATTTAAGTTTCTAATTGTTTTTTGTAATGTATTTTGAACTAAAAATAGAAGGAAATGATCACTTTCGAAATTTAAAAGGGAATCCGGATTTTCAGTTCGGCGTCAGTGGGCCCACCCGCCAAACGTGTTCATTGTCAAAATTAACTCGCCCGAAACGATTTCTTACTCGCCAATGCGAGCGGGCTAATGGATTTTTCAAACCCTGTGTGTAGCCTTACAGAACTTGTCAACTATGTGTATTTATTTTCAATTATTTAATTATCTTATTTCCAATTTGTACACAGCTTGTATTTTAATGTCGGTTTAGTTGTAACGAAACCTGTTTTATAAATATTACGCCTACTGCAGTACAGGTAAGGCTAATCATTGATGCCTATCACGTATCAGTGCAGATAAGAGGACAATTGACGGTGAATTGTTTTATTGACACAATTATTTTTACCTGTGATCTCAAATCAAGATTAAAAAAACTGATAACAATAGCTGAAAATCAGCATGTGGCTTCTGTGTCAGGTCATTGTAAAGAATTTATTTACATTGAGTTTTGTACATTTGTTCCCGGAATCTAATGTTGTAATGAGTACTTTTTATGTACATGTACTAGGGCTTTATATTGATTGAAATTTTTTGATACAATACGTATTGAATATTTGTTGTTTTTTCAATACACAATATGTATTGATGCATTGGTCTAGTCTTATAAAAAACAATTTAAGTTTAATTTAAATTTGATAAAGTTTAATTTACATCTTCTGTGTTAAAATTCTACATATTTGTGTTTTCTGAAATCATTACCAAACATAGGCTGGACTTTCTGCCCAAATTTTAAGAGATTTTTTTTGTGGTAAAATAATGGGTAGAAGTCCTCCCATATACTTTCTTCATAGCAAGGTGCTGTGATATTTTCCCAGCAGTTTTGCGATCATTTTACCCGTCTATTTCTTATCGCTGATGTTTGATATTTGTTGAAAATGTCACAGCATCTTGCCACAAAGAGAGTAGATGGGAGGACTTCTGCCCCTGATTTTACCACCCCCAAAATCGCTTAAAATTGGGGTAGGAAATTTGGCCTAATCTCGAGATGACATGGTCTCGGGATGTATACATGGGCTGTATTTTGGTCCATTTCACACAGATGTTTAACAAATTCAATGCGATTTATAAACATTTTAAAGGCCTATAGTAAGACTGTCCTGTGTACTGATACGAACAATTTTGGGTATCGATATATTGAAAGGACTAGTGATACTGGTATGAATCGGTATATTGACTCACCACTAAGATGTACATTTGTTCCTGAGCGATTCTTGTCGGATACTGAATATACCATTTTAATGAATGTCATTGTAAAGTGGGTTCACTTTACTAAATCTGTGTGGAAGCTTTCGCCACTTTAGAGAGACTTACATTCTCAGTCAGTCACATGATAAGAAAATGTGGGTCAATGAAATAATGTCATAATCAAGATCTCCTAGTGTGATAAATTTTCATAACTTCTCCCTCAGTCATGAGGTATTATCTCCCAACTTACCGCTTACATATGAAGTGCAATATTTCACGTTTGGATTGTGATACAATAACCAAACATAGACTTTGAGTTCATCTAAGGGTTGCTCACACTTCACTGACATCACATGCCTCTAGGGTATGGGATTAGGTCAAAATGTAGGACATTGCTAAAATTTGTTCCAGGGGCATTTGTTTTCACAATCACATCTTGTTTGGTAAACTTATCGAGGACTTACACTGTAGCTTGCTTTTAAACTGATAATTTGTATTTTTTTAAGTTTGTATGAGGTCAGCTGAATCTTTTACCTTCTAGTATTATTTATTTAAAGTTACATACTTCAGTTTCATAAGCATTTATAAGTTAATCTATATATTCTTCAATTTTCCTCTAATTTCTCTATGTATCCATATCATAGTGTATATTACAAATTAATTATAAAAAGTTGTGGATTTTTATTATTGATTGTTTTTATTCTTGACTTTTTATACATCCAGGTATGGAGTACATCAACATGTGAGTTTGTGAGGACACTCAACGGACACAAAAGAGGAATCGCATGTCTTCAATACAGAGACCGACTCGTAGTTAGTGGCAGTTCAGACAACACAATAAGGTTAGAGTTATGGAAGTTTTAGAACTATATGCTTGTTTAAAGTATTTATCTAATATTAAACATATATGAATGATTAGGTGCAAATATTAAGATTAGGATAAAAATAAAAACAAAAATGAAATGGATTTGGATCAACATTATAATTTCATCAGGATCCAAAGTAATTGATGTGAGAAAAGCATTTTCATGCCTGTGGCTAGGCCAATTGGTCATTAAGTGTTGCCTTTGACTGTCATTCCGTCAGTTCCGATTTTGGTCATCCAAATTTTATGAAACTCATACAATGCTAAGAATCACAACAGACAAATAGAGTTCAAATTTTGGCATTGAGTCAATTTATCTTTCTAGAGTTATGCCCCTTAATAACTTGGAAAATAGCAAATTACTTTTTTGGTTTCCACACTCTTGACTTAAGTTTTCCTCATCCAGATTTTATGAGACTCATACACACAACGTTAAGAACCTCAGCATGCAGGCAAAGTTTGAACTTGGACATCAAGTCCTTTTACCGTTCTTAAGTTATGCCCCTTTATAACTTGGAAATTGCAAATTTTTTTTTTGTTTCCACACCATTGACTTAAGTTTTCCTCATCCAGATTTTATGAGACTCATACACACAACGTTAAGAACCTCAGCATGCAGCCAAAGTTTGAATTTGGACATCAAGTCCTTTTACTCTTAAGTTATTTCCCTTTATAACTTAGAAAATTGCAAATATTTTCATTTCTGTAGAGTAATTTAAGTTTGCCTCCAAATTTTGTGAAACTCATACACAGTACTAAGAAACACTAGAAGCAGTCAAAATTTGAAATTGGGCAGCGAGTCATTTACTTTTCTAGGGTTATAACTTTTTACTACTATTAAAGAGAAAAAGGCTTAATTCTTCCAAGTAAACAACAAGTAAAGCTAACGAAGATATAACCAACTCAGTATTCAAGAACTGAGAATTTCACTGGACACAACAGAACTTATTAGAAAACTTATTACATAGGAAGTAAAAACAAAGCAGTGAAAATATAAAAATAACACACAGCACAAAAATACCAAAGACTAGAACAATTGAACTCTTTAAAAAGCAGCAGCAAGACATTGTTCTCTTATATTACAGTAAATAATTTAACTTACACACTTTTATATATATACGATAGGTCAATTTATGTGGATTGTATGGTACTGGTGTGTCAAAATAGAATTTACGATACATCATCTGTAACTCATTGCTTTTATCTATTTTTGATTAATCATGAAACAACATGAAAACTAAAGGAGATGATTTTTATGAAATAATTGAAGATAATGAATGACTGAAACGCTTCAAAGACAAAGGACAGATATATACAGTTAATTTTTACCATAAAATTAAATAATTTCTGCAGGGGAAAATGGTGAACAGTTTGATTAGTATATTTCATTTACAGGCTATGGGATATAGAATGCGGTGCTTGTTTACGAGTGTTAGAAGGACATGAAGAATTAGTGCGTTGTATTAGGTTTGACAATAAGCGAATTGTCAGCGGAGCATATGATGGGTAAGTGTTTCTACAGTATTATTTATGAACTACTGAGGTGTTCTGTACAAAACACAAGAATTTAGAATTTACTATACATTAATACTTTGATACGTTTAGCCCACAATCAACAGATGGTGGGCTATTCATATGGACCTTCATCCATCCTGAACGATTCTTGATACCGCTACTTCACAGAAAGGACTGAAGGGATCTCATTGAAAATTGACATGAAGGTTCCTCTTGAGGTCTAGTTGTGCATATTACATTTTCAGAGAGATCGGAATCCAACATGGCCGACAGGCAGCCATCTTGGATTTTGACCAAAGGAAGTTTGTTACCGCTATTTCTCAGAAAGTACTGGAGGGATCTACTTGAAATTTGATATGAAGGTTCCCCTTGAGGTCTAGTTGTTCATATCATATTTTCAGATAGATCAGAATCCAGCATGGATGACAGGTGGCCATCTTGGATTTTTACAATAGAAGTATGTATTTCTCAGAATATACTGATGGAATCATTTCAAAATTGATTATGGAGGTTACTGCTGAGGTCAAAATGTGCGTATTACATTTTCAGAGAGATCAAAATCCAAGATGGACACCTGTCGGCCATGTTGAATTCCATTCTCTCTTAAAATGTAATATGTTCAGTTCAAGTTCAGTTTCGCTATAATCTTGTGAAAAAAAGTATTTCACAGAAATATGGATTTGAGTTCAAATTCAATGTTGAGACACAAAATAAGAGAAAAGAACAATCTGTCATAGATCAGACCTAGAATATTCCATGGTGGGAACCAAGATCCCTCTGGGATATCTTGTTATATAAAGCATTTTTCAATTGATGTGTGTTTATTTATGACCTATGCTATTGTTTTGGTCAAAAGAAGCTACATCCTAGGAGCATAGAATTATTCCTTGTAGTCCATACTTTGTAAAAATAGTTTTCTGGACTATTAACAATTTGTAATTAAATAACTTTCATCTGAATAATCATGCATGTCTTTTCCATGTTTGCAGTTGGTGTAGCACCTGCTGTATTTTTTATGTTGTGCATGTTAGTATCAAAGTATTGTGCATCATAATTTTCATTTACAAACCAAATGAAACTTACAAGATATTAATTGTTAAATTATGTTTTCCTCTCTTTAGTAAAATCAAAGTATGGGATCTAGCTGCAGCATTAGATCCAAGAGCACCTGCAGGAACCCTCTGTCTCAGAACTCTTGTGGTATGAATATTTTTAGTTTACGCTTACCAGTTTTGCATCTTTACTCTCTGAACGATAGAAAAATGTTTTATTTATGAGTAAATTTTGCAGAATATCGATTTTATACATTAGACATGTGACAGGATACACTATGTTATGGGGTTTCCTCGTCCGTTAGCATTCCCTTGTTGAGACCATAAATCCACTGTTCCTTAGATTAGGCTTACAGTATTTGGTACATATACTGGAGGGGCGGAGTGTCACATTTTAATACTATGCCCCTCTCCTTATCATATCCTTTGTTGATTTCCCTTGTTAGTATTGCTGTTGTTTAAGTGATTTGCTTTCAGTGATCTATTGTTAGAACATTCCACTTGAAAGCAAAAGGTTTTGGGTTCAAATCCAGAACAGGCCTTGACTTTTGAACAGATTGTGACTGTTCTGTAATGCAAGGCATTGGAAGATAATATGAATTAAAACTGAGGTCCCATGTCTTTGATAGGAGTGACACTGAATCACTCTCAATGGGATTTTCATGCTAAAGTGCAGAATATGGAAAAGAATTTACGATATGTCATGTTCTATATCGTATGAAATTGATAAACAAATGTTTATTTTAATTGTATTGGTCAATCCAAAATAACATGATGTTTAATATTTCCAAGTTTTTTAATGTTTCTATAATGACTGCTGGGAAAAGCAATTTGAACATAGGATGAAGTGATGTAAAAATTCTTTAATTAAAAGTAATCAATTATGTAATCTATAACCAATGGCAATGCTTCCTTCGATTACAAACTGATCATCTGTTATTATTTTATAAGTAGTGATTAATCTGACCGACTTTATTTATGCTTTCAGGAACATTCTGGTCGTGTTTTCCGTCTTCAGTTTGACGAGTTTCAAATTGTGAGCAGTTCTCATGATGACACTATTTTGATATGGGACTTCTTAAATGTGCCAGTGCCTGAAGGCAGTAATGGTACAAATTCTAATCGATCTCCATCTCGCACATATACATATGTATCAAGATGAGGACAGACTTAGTTTTATTGACAAGGAGTCTATGAGACACAGGACCATAAGTGAAGGGAGTGTGATTCATTTGGTCATCTTAGATCATGGGAGGATTCATCATCGTTATCAGATGACTGTAGCAAGGTGGTGATGAATCTTCATCACCAAACATTTAAATGTGTTGCAAGTTGATGAGAGACATTGTTTAACGAGGATGTGTGACGTGGAAAGACAACTATTATTTGCATTATAATGTGAGATATAGCAACAGATGTGATTGAATGATCTGAAATATGATGTGTATCTATGATACCCATCTTGGAGTTGTATGTGCTCAGTGCTGTGTTCAGCTTATGTCATATGAAATGACACAATTTTATTTATTTTTTTTCTGTTTCAACTGTGATAAGAATTTTTTTTTGTAACTATTTGTCATTCATCTGAAGGTCATCATGATTTCATCTGAGTTTTTCCTAGTGACAATTCTTAGGATAATCACAGCAGTACTTATCAAGAGATGAATTGTCCCTGCCATTATGATGATAAAATCATTGAAGTAGCTTATGGCAGGAAACCTTGTAAAATATTTGCCTAATTAAGAGAACCAATGGTTTATAAATTAGTTTTTGATCAAATTTATCATTTTCCCCCTCAGATGTGAATGATCATAATTATAGATTTACCTGAGACTGGAAAAAGGAAGTCTTTGTGAAATTGACCTTTATTTTGTCATTGGCTCCACATCCCAATGTTCTACACATGGTTGACAGCTCCATGTAAGGATATGTGCAAAATCAGCTGTGTACAACAAAAAATGAAATTACAAATTACTAATCCTTAAGCTTATGTCCATTGTTTGCACTGTTTAAACTATTTAAAATGATGATACTGTTAATGGAAAATTTCGTTCTAATTATCATAAAGTCCCATATTCTTACCACTGGAAGTTAAAACACTTGTTATGATATCTTCTTTGGGTTTGGAAGCAGACATTGCAGCCATTTCCAAGTGACCAGGAGATTCTAAATAATCACATTTTTATTGTTTATTGGTTTTATTTAATTTAGCTTTATGGGGTCATGCTTTCAATTTTCATCATGTTACATTTGATTCATTCCTAACTTCATATCTGTAGCTTTAGTCTTATATAAAGCAAACATTCTCAAATGCTCAAAAACTACGTATGTACGTACGTTGTTGTAATGATTTTGTAATTTCTGTAACGAAAATTCAATTCTAGAAAAAGTTCTAAATTTGTGTTGTAAGTTTTTTTTTTTGTTAGCTCCCCTTTAAGAAGTTGAGGAGAGCTTGTGCTAGCACCTCGCCATCAGCGTTTGGCTAGGAAGTTTGGGTGAGGTCAGGTTTATGTACTATTGCTCACACATCAACAGTGGTATATGTGTCATATGATTCTAAGTACATCCCCTGCTTCAGATGCTGTTGTGTGAAAATGACCATATTATGCCCCCGTCCTGAAAGGCCCGCTTGGGGCATATAGTGTTTGGATCGTCGTCCGTCTGTCTGTATGTCTGTCCGTAATTCCGTCCAGCTTATATATAAAGTGTAATACTTCGAGTTTGGATTGTGATACAGTAACCAAACTTGGACTGTAAGTTCATTTAAGGGTTACTCCCACTTCACTGACATCACATGCTCTTGGGGTGGGGTGGGTCAAAATGTAGGACATTGCAATATTTTAAAGTTTGGATTGTGATACAGTAACCAAACTTGGACTATAAGTTCCTCTTATGGTTGCTTACACTTCACTGACATCACATGCCGATGGGGTGGGGTCATTTTATTTGCCAGCGTAGAAATTTGTTGGAACTGGGGGCATAAACACATCTTGTTTTTGACTTGATCTTTTTCAGAGCTGTTGTCGAAATAATTAATTTTTGTTTATTTGTATTATGCTACACTCAATAATATTTCAGTTATATGGTGGTGGTCGGTTTTAAATGGACACAAAATTAGTTTAGGTCCAGCGGGGCTGGTTTAAAGTGTGATGCTCTAACCACTCAGCCAAAGAAGATAAGTTGAGGTCAGGTTAAATGGGGGATATACAAATGTCGCTGTGAGGTGAGCTCTGTAATCATTGATTTCTGTTTTTTTTTTTTTTAAAACAATGGTGTAATAAATTAGCCTTTTTTGTTTTGCATTTTAATCATAAGTGGTAAATTTATCATGCAGCATCTAATTCATAATATATAATGCAGACTGGAGTGTCATTACTTTTAAGTAAATTTGTTCAGTAAGTCACGAGATGATGGAAATAAATTGATCCAAAAATGCTGTATTTTTTTTTTTTTTTTTTTTTTGACTCTCAATCACAATCTTGTGACATCACAATGTTTCATCAGATCTTATGTGACAAACTAGGATAAGACACTGTGACATCACATGTTCCATTGGATCTTGATACACTAGGATAAGTCACTGTGACATCACATGTTCCATTGGATCTTGATACACTAGGATAAGACACTGTGACATCACATGTTCCATTGGATCTTGATACACTAGGATAAGACACTGTGACATCACATGTTCCATTGGATCTTGATACACTAGGCTAAGGCACTGTGACATCACATGTTCCATCAGATCTTATGTGATAAACTAGGATAAGACACTGTGACGTCACATGTTCCATCAGATCTTATGTGATAAACTAGGATAAGACACTGACATCACATGTTCCATTGGATCTTGATACACTAGGCTAAGGCACTGACTCCACAAGGTCTCATAAAAAAAATGTTTCATCAGAATCTTTAACACTCCATAACTGACATTACAAGGAACAGCTTGATTAATTAATTGTACTCTAGTTTTATTTTGACCAATTACTGGTTCATTTTCAACACAATTTCCCTCTAGTTCTACTTGTATGATAAATATTGTGTGTATAATATGTAACATCTTGAAACAGGAACTGCTGATAAGCATTATGTGTGGGTTTAAGACATCTTCCATTGTGAACATTGTGCCTCTTTTTAATTAAACTTGTGCAGAGATTTTTTTATTTATTAGAAACCTGCACCGGTTAGTTTTCAATCTGGGCATTGGCACTTGGTTGATTAAGAACTTAATAATTAGTTCTCTTAAACAGGGAGTTGTGATAATATGAACTATTCCACCTTTATATCAGTTGTGTCTGCTCATTATCAGTGGCATATCCCAGTCCATTGATGTCATTAAAAGTATTCTACTTGATAGGGAGTGTGGAAAGGTTTTGACACTGGTGGAGTATAGCCTTTTTCATAAGAGTTTACGTTGAATGTTATTTTCTGTTCTGTTATTACTTATTACTTTGAGCTTTTGATGTGCCCCCTTTTCATCATCTCAATATGTTTTTATTGCATCATTCATAATTTAAAATGGCCATGTTGTCATGACTTATCATTTTATGTCATCGATTGTCTTGACACTGCATTTATTTTAAGATGTAATTATGGATAGATGTGTGTTTATCATTTAAATCATTTCATTGCAATTTTTGTTTATTTTCACATTTTAGCATGTTATTCTGTGAACATGTAGGCTAGTGATTTCCTTTTATTTTGGAATAATTAATGAAATAACCAAGTTAGTCATCTAAGGATGGAATTGCATTTTATAAATTTTAAAGTAATTCAATATTATTTGGAATAAATTTTGTACCTTCTGTATTACAACAAATTACATTTGACGGTTTTAGAAACAGGATAACTTCAATTATGTAGCAGGGCATCTATGGCCAAGTGGTCAGGGCATTATGCTGTAAACCACAATTATGTTGCAGGGCATCTATGGCCGAGTGGTTTGGGCATTATGCTGTAAACCACAAATTCTCTTTCCTTTCGTCTTGCAGGGTGTCCGTATATTTATAGATTGTACCTCTTCATGATTTCTTAATAACTCATTGGTAAATTAGCATTGACTATTTTCAACTGGCTTGATACTGTTGAATGATATTATTAGCTTGGTGAAGTAAAAGACATATTACACTCACGAAAATGAATGTGCATAGAAAAAAAATGTCCAGGTATGGTAACTAAAGTGTTTGAATGGCAACTGAAATTTAAATGATCAAATTGACATGAACCCCCTGACAAATGTTATATTGTTTCTACTTATTATCAAATGAAGAACATCTTGAATTCACTTAATCAGTAAAGGATGATAAATATAACAACCCTGAGAGCACTCTCAGATATATAAGTATATATCAAAATATACTACAACAGTGCAAGGTATTATGGCCGTTGATTCTGTGCTGTTTGCGTGTGTTAAGATGGTGAAACGCTTTAAGAGAATCCAAGGCACTGAAATAAACTGGTAACAAGTAACACATGAACTAGTGTTTTATCCATATAAATTGTATGCACACAAAACGCCTCTTTGATGTATCTTCTTAAGTTTATCTACTGGTAGATGTGTATGTGTACTAATGAAAACCTAATTGTTAGTAAACTTGATGTTGGAAGATCTCTGGCCTGAAACATATGGTGTTGTTACACAGCTGACAGTTATAGTCAACTTAGATGTTGAAAATCTCTGGCCTGAAACATGTGGTATTGTTACACAGCTGACAGTTGTAGTATATGATATTTCAGGTATGATTGCTATCCCATTAATGGTGATGAATATTATTACATTAATAGAATGAAAGTTAAATGTAAAGTAGTATGCTTTTGAATGACTTATGTTATCAACTCAAGTTTTCTGGTGTTTTTTTTTTTCATTGTTTTTTTTTCTCCAGTTTTGTGTATCTGCAGTATTATGTGAAGATTGTCAATAGCGTACTTTGTGATTAATTTGAAGTACATTGTGAGAGATTTTCAGTGTTATGTTTTCCAAGTTTGATTTTGTTTTCAACTGTTACTAGATTTTTGTATAATTTTCACGGCATAGTATATATGTATGTATAGGGCAATACTGGTTTCAGTACACTCATCATCTGGACATGTACAAGATAACTATTATAAAACATTGAGATACAGTGTAGGTATATGGAAACCAAATAAAACTTTGTCACGTGTTCAAACTTTCACTTTTATAATATATTGACATTTCTACCCATTTGACACCATTCTTTTGATTGTTATATGTAGGAATCTTAATATCAGAAGTATACTTGTATTCACAAACACCTTTCATATGTACAGGTTGCAACTCTGAAATAATTGGCCACAAATTGTCTGTGTAAATGGGAAAAGATTAATCTTCAGGAGGCGTAAAATCATTGTACACTTGTGATGCAATGCAAATTATCTAAATGACATTAATTCATACATCAATTTCATTTAATTTATTAAAGTCTGTAAAAGAAAAAGTCCTGGGGATTCAGTTCATTCAAGTAAAATTTTAACATGATATCCTTGGTAATCCGAAATTTCTGTTTATCCACAAATCACAGATAAGTTCTTGTTGTCACAGTTATGTAGTGCAAAACCCCAGACCAGTAACTGAAATGCCACAAGTATAGGCTAACTCATTAACACCTGAAAAACAATGGACTCTTCTGTAAAACAATGACTTATACCAGTCCAAATGTGTCTTTAGGGGTGGATGGGTTAATGCTGTTAAAGTAGTTATGCTAGATACTATGGCGAAACATATACTTTGTACAGAACTTTTAAACTTAAGAATTAACTTCAACTTAGTTATAACTTTGTAAATTTTGGTCAAGTAAGTGCTGATGTGATTTTTTTGTGATCTGTTATACTTTCATGCATAAACAATTGAACATTTTAAACTTCTCAAAAAGTGCTATACCAATTATATTCAAAATATGGTATGTAGAATTTCTATGCTTAAGGTAACTAAATCTGGAAATTAAGTATTCTATGACGCTAGATCCTTTATGATAACTTCATTCATACTAATCTCACCTGTGCACTTAATACTTCCAAGTGGTATTAAGAAGTTTCATACTCAACACAAATCATACCCAATGAAATTTGAATCATACACAGGGAACGATTAGTCTTTAATTGGGTACTAATTGTCATAGGTAGAAATGTTTTGAGCATGAAAGTTCTTGATACCACTCGGAGGTGCTTGTGTGCAGGTGAAATTAGGAAGCAGGTATCGTGAAAGGGTCTTGTGATCAGTGTTTAATTAGAAAGTAATGTGGGCTTGGGTGACTTAAACATGTTCTGTTTTTTGTTGTTTTTTGTTTTTGTTTTTTCCTATTAAGTGAAAATAACAGTTCATAGAATTTATCTAAGTTTGTTCATGACATTATTACTCTTAGATTTCAAGTACTTAGTATAATACTTTTGAGATTTTTACCTGGCAACATTTGTCCAGATTTGTAGATGATTTCAAGGATTTTTGTAACAATAACTTGTACAAATTATCTCCTATCAAATGTTGGTTCCACCCTTGATGAATTATTTGTGAATTAATTTTGTTTTAATCAATTCAGATACCCCTGGTATATGGCTCCAGCTTTTCAGCAAGATATTTCGTCCATCAAAATTATCATTGCCCACCTTGATCGTATCCAGATCATGAAGTCATTGTTTTTATATCATTATTCATGGCTGAAATCTATGTAACAAGGAAATAAGATTTACATGTATGGAGATAAGGCTGTAAGCCCTCTGGAATTCATGGGTATAGCATTATACTCATTTTAAATTGATCAACATATATTAACTTAGGTCTTTTTATGAAAATGAAATGCTATTGACCATTGCTTCCTTAAAACGCTGTTTTAACCTTGGACTTTTGTGCAGGATTTATTGTAATTTAGAAGTAATGTGCCTATGAAACTGTTGCCCAGAATTTGTAGGTTTTATGTTCTACCCAAGCAATTATCATTTCAATCTATGATAGCCGTCATTTGGTTCCAGATATCAGATTTCTCGAAAGCTATTAAAGGGGCAATTGGACATTGATTCAGCGTAAAATTTAAAAATAGTACAGAAAGATGATAAAATGCTTGCTATTAATACCTCAGGTGTGGCCTTAAGTCAATTTGAATATTGTAACATGTTGTAGTTCTTTAATAAGTAAAGGTATTGTGATAGCAAATCTTAATTTCCTCATTGCTACTAAATCCCTGACGAAAGATTTGTCATTTTTATTTGTCAGCAAATACAGGGTCAGGAGTATAGTGAGTTTCTATGTCCTTCCTTCTTTTGTTATTCCACCGCAGATTAAAAGTTCTTTGTTTTGCTGTCTTCATATGTTTTCAGTAAATGATGACTACTTGTATATGTGTATAAAGTGATGTATGATCGCTGGTGGATACAGATTGCAATAGTTTTCTTGTATATATAGTTTTTCTTTGACTTGTCTCACTTTTTTGTCACATACAGCAAATATTTGGAATTGGAATCAATTTGAACAGTAATTCAGGTATCTTTATTAGCATATATGGCTTTTATGCGACCATAGCTATTTGTTTTATGTACATTGTTTTAACACTCGCCTATATCTTATATCACAAAAATGTTTGAAGGTTTTACAGGTGTAAAAATCAAACAGTACCTCTGTAATGTGTTGATAGGTACGACACTTGTAAATGAAATACTAATTTATTTATTATCTGAAAAATATAGAGATCTTTATTTTATTTTGTCATTCTATAGTGCTTCGGTTGTACTTTTCCCCAATGTATTGATAACAATAAAATTGTTTTACAGTGACACATGTTTAGTATTCATTAAGTTGGAATACACGGATTCTCATAAAAAGTCATGCAAGGGAGAGTAAAGCCTGTATTACAAAAAGGGATTCACCAACTGTGAAAGATAGGACATTAACACATCATATAAGAACATGAAACAAATTATTTTTAGACATTTCTCACCAAGCCATAATGGAAAATCAAAAATATTTTGAATTCAGGACGAGAGTTTGAATGATAATGAAATGCACAATCAGCTGGTGAAATATACCACGATAACAGTTATGCCAATTCAAAAGTAACGAACTGGATGTCGTAATTTTAAAAGTAACTTTATTTTCTGAGCATTTCTTTAACTCGTGCAGCCTGTGTTGTCCCGCCACTGTGGAGTGTTGTTCAGAAACATTGGTAGACCAAGGGAAACAATTTATATAATTGGAGTTATTTCCCTTTATATGCTGACCTTTCTGTGTGTATTTTGGCTAATATATGTTATTTGTGGTATTAAGTTTGTCTTAATATCTTACCTCATTGTAAAAGAAAGGGACTAAGAAACAAAAAACGAGATAGGAGTGATTGCCAACCTAAGTGATGATATGAAGGTTAACTGCATAGAACGAAAATCTCTTCATAAATTTTACCTTGTGGAATGGCTCAAAAAGTTTGTAGACTTCACATAGCAGGATAACACAGTCTCTGTGTAATAGGGTTATGTTCTAACTAAATAAACCACTGTTAAGGTTCAGACGTATTTTATTTGTTTGTTTAGATAATGATTTAACCCCGTCTATGGGACCGAGTAAGGTAAAACAAACAATTCCCTTATTTCATATGGTTTATAATCACCATTTAAATATTAGATGTTAATAGAAAATGTCTGACTGTCTGTAAGTCAGGTCCTTTGTCTTCTACCAAAGAAACATTCACCCAGCTCAAAAACTCGGCGGGAAACATATTAACCAATGAAATACCATAAAACAAACACTAATGTCCAATATAAAATCTGAAGACAAACATCTCCAACTCCTGGTTTAATTAATTAATACACAAAGACATACAGGTAACCAACACACTGACATACCCTGAAGGGAATACATACACAAGACACAGGGACAAAACACAATGACCACACCTGGACAAAACATGACCAAACAAACATTTAATTTTGTGTACATGTATCAATAACTAGACATTTAAAAAAAACAAAGTTGTTTAATTTAACTTATTTATTTAATAATACCATTTCATCACTGTCACATCTGCAATGTTATTTTGAATAAAATAATTGATTCTCGTTCATTGTGGGGATACTTCTGGAATTCATGAAGGTGTTGATTATAGTAGGGCGCCCATCCAACAAATTCGGTCGATTTGGGTTAACGGAATAACACACGACTGTATTTTATATCGTTGGAAAGAGGAGGTCAAGTCACATTGAAATATCGTTGTCGTCATTATCTAAAGTGGTCACGTTTTTTAAAATTAGGGCCAAAGTTGAAACTAGAAATTTCAGGGAAAAAAATCCGCCCAATTTAAAAAGTTTGAAACCCCAACTTATATTCGTTTAGAGCAAAATAGATTCGCATTATTTAAAGGATTATTACTATTTTTTCTACGTTTAGTACTAATTTGACTTTTAATTTGCAAAATATGCTTTGAGGTGGACATTTCTACCAATAGGGTGCACATTTGACAATTTTCATCATCTGTAAGATAACAATGACCTTGACCCATTTAGATAAAAAACAATGATCTTGACCCATGGAGATAAAAAAAAACGGATTTTTTGTAATATATTAAAGTGATATAAGCTGTCAATCATGATTTTTGTCCCATGACATATAGACGAGAATATGATCATATGAGTGTTCAAATACATTATCAAATACGTGAAACGTAAAAGATCTTCTGAGTTATTTGTTTTATTAGAATTTTAAGTTTTCCCGTACCTTAAGAATCCAGCTGTATTTCCGTTCGCAATGACCTTTCAGATAAACTCTTTCGCCATATCAAATGTCAGGAGGATCTCGGTCCTTTACGCGGTCGATCTATCAGCAACATCGGCTCTTGACACAATTGGATGTGTTAAAGTCGGCTGAATTTTGTTTTATATTTACTTTCATAATACAAGACGTGATTTTTATTAGAAAGTACATGTATTATGTAAAATATGTGCTTTTCAACGCTATTTTAGATACCTGAAAAAAATCGGATAAATATATGAATAAAAATATCAGGTCACTAAAAGAAATGTTTCTAGTCTTTAATGTTACCCTGAAATGAATGCTGAAATTGCCAAAATCTAAACAATATTACTGTGAAAATTATGCGTATCTCATGTTTTACAATCGTGCCGCCATGTCCGATGGAATTGGGCAGTTCATATTTGTCAAGAATGATTAAGTCGAGTATGCGATGGGACGAGTTAAAATGGATCGAGATCACCCGATATACTCGGCACGTAGACGATTTCAGAAACGAATGTTTTGAAACGACGAAAAATACCACTTTTGCCTGATTTAGGTATGGAATGATGATGTAGCAGAAAAAACGCATAAAGTAATAAGAACATAATATATATTATCTTCAAACAGCACGTCGTTATTGGGCACTCGGTAATCTTTGTAAGAATTACCGATAATTAAAGCGTTATGAGCTGTCGCAGGTGAAAAAATTGGCATGCCCATTTTATGTGATATTATATGTCATATATGTTTCGAAGAGCCCATCTGGTGGTTAGAATATCAAATGCATGTGTAAAATTGCAATGGTCTTACCAAACGTAATCCGTAATATGAATTATTTTTTGTCCGCCATACTTTGAGCATTGCAAATTATCTTTCGGTCATTTCTTACGAAGATTACCGAGTGACCAATAAACACGTGCTATTTGCAATTTAATATACATTCTATTCTTATTACCCTTTGCGTTTATTTTCGTACATTATCATTTCATACCTAAATCAAACAGAGTTTGTCTTTTTTCGTCGTTTCAAAACATTCGTTTCTGAAACTGTCCACCTGCCGGGTATATTGGGTGATCTCGACCCATTTTTAACTCGTCCCATCGCATTCTCGGCTGTATTATTCTTGATACATATGATCATGAACGGCACAACTCCACCTTTAATGTCGGCACGATTGTAAAACATGAGGTACGCATACTTTTCACAGTTATATTGTTTTGATTTTGTCAACGTCAGCATTCATGGTAACATTAAATATAGGACAAATTTCCGATTTTCTTCAGGTTTTTAAAATAGCGTTGAAAAGCATATATTTTACACAATACATGCATTTTCCAATAAAAATCACGTCCTTTATTTTAAAAATAAATATAAAACACATAAAAATCGGCCGACTTTAACATAGTCCGAGCGCGTAAAGGACTAAGATCCCCTGACTGAATTATTAAGTATATTTGATATGGCGAAAGAGTTTATCTGATAGGTCATTGCATACGGAAATACAGCTGGATTTTTAAGGTACGGGGAAACTTTAATACTAATAAAACAAATGACAAAAAGATCTTTTACAAGGTTTTAGGTGTTTGATAATGTATTTGAACACATTTTATCATATTCTCGACTATATGTCAGGGGACAAAAATAATCATTGTGACAGCTTATATCGCTTTAATGTGTAATGGGTCATTGTCAGTGTCAACAGTATATATATCACCTTTTGATAGAAACAAAATACAAATTTGTATTTGCCAAATTTATAACACAATTTACATATATATCGTAGGAAAGTGGGAATTCCACAAAGAATATTATTAATGACTGCTAACTTTCCATTGATAAACAATTAAAAAGCTATACAGCGTCATATATCTTCATCATCGTAAGCGTTTTTACTGTAACAAAATGGGTATTGATATTTTGACATTTGCCTGACACGGACGTAAATCTGTGCGTGATTGACATTGTTCGAAGCATATGCAACACTTCGAACAAACTAATTATCCCTTACAAGTACAAACTAGATCCTGTAAAAGCTCAGATGAGATCATAGCTTTGAAATAAACTGCAACAAGCCAATTTTCTGTGAAATTGTGCCATATTCCGGGTAGGAAACGAGACCGGACGATTTGATTCTTATTTTACAATTATCACAAGTCAATTCAATAAAAAGCTTAAAGTTATTAGAAATATTATAAACATAATACCAATGTATAATGCTCAAAACGATCGTTTCTGTCAATTAGACTTCATCAGTTGAGCTCCAATACCAACACAAAAATATTCCTCCGAACGAAATAACCTTTTACTAACCTACCATGTAAAACAAATAAATTAACCATACAACGAGCAAAAATAAAAAATTTGTTCAATGACAATTGTCCTAGATAATGACCTGAAAGTGTAAGCAACAAAATGATTTACGACACGAGATTACAAAATCTGTGGGTTAAATTGCTAATTTCTTCACAACGACTTACATTTCAGGGGTGAAACTTGGCACAAACATGGACCCTAACATAGCACTTTGATCCGAATAAAAATATTGTGGTAGTAACACGTGACATTTATGCTATGGTCAGTTTCGGGCAAGGTTTTTGCCTTTCCCAAATAATGAAATAATCATACTTAAATAACGTTCTGTTTTCGTTTTATGACATATTTTATGTATGCACTATATTCTAATTAATTACCATTTTAACCACCAATATGGAGCAGTCATTTTATTTTTCATGTTTAACTATTCCCTCTTCAATACAGGAGCAGGGGGTACCCTGTAAACACAGGAAATTAAGGAAATTGTGACCACTAGAAGTTACGACGACAATCACGATTTTCCTTTGATTTGCAAATAAATTTAATCGTGAGTTTTTCCGTTAACTTATACTCGATAACTAGACGACTTTTTCGACACTGGGCACCCTACTATTAATGATTTTTAACATTTACATAATTGTATTCAGTATCTCCCCCGACACCCAAGCTTATTGTACCCAGTATCTCTCCCTCGGAACCTAAGTTTATTTTGTTTAGAAAGTTTTCCAGATTACTCCCCACAACTTAAAAGTGGCTGCCGCAATATGGCTAAAACATTGTAGAGTGTGACGTGAAACAACACTCAAATTTAACATTTCAGAATTTTCTGGTGTTTGCTTCCAAAACGATGATTGAGCCTGGTCAGCGTAATAACATTAAATACACAGAGATAAATTTGGCGAGATTGTTTTGTCTTAAGGATATGGACATAACCCAATATATGTATTTCGCAAATTTTACTGTCGTTATAATGACCTCGCTCAGTATTACTGTTTCTCCATGTGATATGTTGATTTGCTGGTTCGATTTGATTTGATTTTAAAGAGCGTTTTTCGGCACACTCAAGTTGTAAGTTTTATGGCGGCTGCCAGTTTATAATAGTGGATGAGGGAACCCGATTACAATGTATACGGGGAGAGACCACCGGCTTTTTACAAGTAAACTGACAAGTTTTCTCATAAAATCAGCTTAGGTTCCAGTGAGACTCGAACCTGCACTAACAAGAAGTGATATACTTCATGGCTCAACTAACTTTTCTGCCAAGGAAAGTATTTGCTGGTTGAATACAGAATTTGCCGATCGTGAACAGTGAGTATGCCATATATTTTGACCTGTATTTGAATGCAAACTCAAAACATATGTGACCAGTAGGCAGGGAAAGTTTACCCCTGTATGGAACTTAAGGATAAACTCCAATCAAATGCTTGGTCGACAGAATATATCTATGGTGACAAAATTAACGCAAGCGTGTTTGCTCCACGATTTTGATACCATGGTTTTATACACAGTAAATTGCTTTATTTCTTTTCTAAACGTCTACTCGATGAACTAAATTTTATATTCATATTTTGTAATTAGAATGTAATTTAGGAATGCTTGGTGAAACATTTGATGTTAGAATATACAATAAATTTTGCAAAGTATTCCTATATTTGCTAAACAATTGAATCTGTTATAACATATTAATCATGATTAATGGAAATTTCTAGAGGGTAGAATAAAATTTGCACAATAAATGGAACAAGAAGTGTTTTAGAATACCCACGCTATCGAGATCTGCATTATTAACATTTTAGTATCAAAATTCGGGCAAATGCAGTATGATAAAATGTTGATCACATTCTTACGCAAGATATTGATATATTAAACAACATTTAAGGAAATAAACGCAGAGGTATTGCCAAACCTGTGATTTTATTTTTTGTATTTGAATTTTTTTTCTTTAACCCTCTCATTCCTACAGATCAGAGTCTAAACAATAGAAAAGAGAATTACATTGAGAAATATAGGAATGAAAGGATTAATCAGAGATTTTGATCTATAAAATATTGCCATACAAGTAAATCATCACTCAAGCCTGAAACTCAACTTAAAAGAATTCTGATTGGTTGAGAGTCCATAATTGAGTTATCCTCAGACTTAAATGTCACTGGCCCAAAATCACCAAATTTCCTTTGCACTCAAGTGTAAATAACTTTTAGGATTCAAAGATAAAAGCACAAATTTATGCTGTGATTGGGCAATTTTGTATATTTATCGCATAAAATTGTAATTAATGACGAAAACAATTCAAGGAAACTTCAGAAAAACAATAATTAATAGATTGTTTGCGTACATACACATAATTTTGAGCACCAACTCAATGTATTTTTCAATTTTAATGAAAAATTCATGAATTTGACGGAATGTTATGGTGTGAATGAATAGAGATAAAATTTTTATTCCTAGTCAGTTACATCAAGTATTACACGCACCTATATATCTAAATGGTAATATAAAAGTTGAGTCTGAGAATTGAGGAAGCTTGGTGACTTCAGGCCCTGGGCACTTTTTTCTGGAGATTAATACTTGTCAGAACACCAATCACTCAATGATATATTTACTTCTCGTCGATTGGGTAGACATAGATTTAACACTGACTGAGTTGATAAATCATTATTTATTATAAACTGTGCAACGCGTTAATCATACGTCAGTTTGCTTTAGACGTATTTGTTGGAAACTCAGTAATAAAGCTTTGACATTGTATCATAAATACTGAAATATAACTAACTGGACGAGAAATAGACATCATTCGTTTTAAGCATTATCCTCATGGGAAAACAGATGATTGACATTTTGAAACATTTACAGTTACAAAACCTATTCATATTCAATTTGACAATAATCCATAAATTTCTCAATTTCTTCACCAGACACATTTTTCATTTTGAAAAGATATATGGACAGACAGGCATCAATACAAATACAAAATTCCAAAATCTATCATTATATTTCCAAGTCTCATTTTGAGTTTTACATATTTCAAATTTGTACCAATCTATTATGACATTTCTAAGTCTCTATTGAAGTGTTGCCAGTTTCATTTTGGTACAAAATCTAACAGGTCTCCATGGCCAGTTTTAAAGATTTCAGTTTCGTACAGAATCGAACATGCCTTTATGGCCAGTTTTTCAGATTTCAGTTTGGTACAGAATCTAACAGACCTCTACTGCCAGTTTTACAAATTTCAGATTGGTACAACTGAATTTTTTAAACGTTGTGATTTAATGGCCTTCCATTCATGTCAACCTATTTCAGAATTTTATATGCATGTATTCAGTATTTGAATTCCGAGAAAAGGCGACTTAACATTTATCCGTGCCCGTGGGTAACAATGCTTTTGATCATAATCTTTCCTAACATCTTAACATCTAGAGATGAAGTTAGAGCAAGTTGTCGTAAATGGATATGATGTATTCAGAACGGACAGAAAACATGAAAATTGAAAGGTTTGAGTATCGATAAGGCTTTCTAAACTGTAATTTGCCGATGAAATGTTTACATGAAAACGTGCATATTGCACAATTGTGATCAATAAACGCAGTGTTTAATGTGAAAATATAAATTCTTTAAGTTTTCATTAAACAGATCAAACTCTTCATTGTATTCGATAATTTTTTAAAGTTGTATGAATGTTTAATAAAAACTTTTTTATTTATTTTTATTGATCGATGTCTACTTGTAAACAGCCTCTAGTGAAGTGAAGTATGATAATATTTAATTATGAAATAATGTATGTACTGTTTCCTAATAGACATGCAATTTACAAAATGTAAATATGTCACGTTTTGTAAACGTGATATCTAAACAGGAAAAAAGTCTTTCTTACTGCTTGATAATGTAAACCATATATCTAGACAGGACAATAATCAGCTTCTCCTATTGCTTGATAATGTAAACCATATATCTAGACAGGACAATGATCAGCTTCTCCTATTGCTTGATAATGTAAACGTTATGTCTAGGCAGGTAAATCCACAGTGTTTCTTATTCCTTAGTAGTATTCAGTCTATCATATTCATTAGTAATGTAAATGTTATATCTAGACAGGACAGTATTCAGTCTATCATATTCACTAGTAATGTAAATGTTATATCTAGACAGGACAGTATTCAGTCTATCATATTCATTAGTAATGTAAATGTTATATCTAGACAGGACAGTATTCAGTCTATCATATTCATTAGTAATGTAAATGTTATACAATGTATCTAGAAAATAAAACCTTCAGCCCTTCCTATTGCTTGATAATGTAAATGTTATATCTAGACAGGAAGATCTACAGTCCTATGGGGCGCCGTTTTACTTTTTAATACCAGTTAGTGATATCACTTATTCGAATAGGTGATATCACCTATAAAACGTATTAAGTGATATCACCTATTCGAATGGGTGATATCACCCATTGGAATACCAAATAAATGATATCACCTAATCGAATAAGTGATATCTCCTATTTGAAAGAGTGATATCATCTATTAAAAAGAGTGATAGCACATATACGAATAAGTGATATCACTTATAAAAACGATTAAGTGATATCATCTATTCGAAAAGATGATATCACTCTTTCAAATAGGAGATATCACTTTATACGTTTTTATAGGTGATATCACCTATTCGAATAAGTGATATCACCTATTCGAATAGGTGATATCACTTTACAAAACGAATAAGTGATATCACTTATTCGAATAAGTGATATTACTTATTCAAATTTGGAAACAGTGAAAACATTATTCTCCCCATTTCTTCCATAAATGTAGATATGCAGTGAATATCACTAGGCCTATATCTGTGGAAGAACAAAGCGCAAAGGACGATATTACGGTATCGTGATAAAGGCGCAGCGCTGCAGAATCGGAATCATCTCCCGTGTCTGTTTGGACGGAGTTCAGCATTCAAAGCAGACAGAGCCACCGAAACCATACCATCGACTCCTGCCATTTTGAATTAGAGTCCGATTTCCGCACAAAATTGTTTTAAAAGTGTTTAAACTTAAAACACCCTATATAATTCTTTGGACCAAATGTAAGGAAACAAAAACAGATAAATAATTTTAAATGCCCAAGATGACACAAGTCATATTCTTGTTAGACCCAGGAATGTATTTTATTTTTGTGTAGGGAGAATTCATTGGCATTGATTCATAAGTGATATCACCTATTCGAATAGGTGATATCACTTTTCAAAACGAATAGGTGATATCACTCATTCATTTGAATAGGTGATATCTTTCATTCGAATAGGTGATATCATCCATGCAAATAGTTGATATCACTCATTCGTATGAGTGATATAACTTAAGAATTTATAAAAGTGATATCAACTATTCGCATGAGTGATATCACCTATTCGAAAGAGTGATGCCACTTACTGGTATTAAGTAGTAAAACGGCGCCCCATACAATCCTTCCTATTGCTTGATAATGTAAACGTTATATCTGTATATAGACAGGACAATATCCAGTCCTTCCTATTGCTTGATAATGTAAACGTTATATCTGTATATAGACAGGACAATATCAAGTCCGTCTTATTGCTTGATTAATGTAAACGTTATACCTATATATAGACAGGACAATATCAAGTCCGTCTTATTGCTTGATAATGTAAACGTTATATCTGTATATAGACAGGACAATATCAAGTCCGTCTTATTGCTTGATAATGTAAACGTTATATCTGTATATAGACAGGACAATATCCAGTCCTTCCTATTGCTTGATAATGTAAACGTTATACCTATATATAGACAGGACAATATCAAGTCCGTCTTATTGCTTGATAATGTAAACGTTATATCTGTATATAGACAGGACAATATCCAGTCCTTCCTATTGCTTGATAATGTAAACGTTATACCTATATATAGACAGGACAATATCAAGTCCGTCTTATTGCTTGATAATGTAAACGTTATACCTATATATAGACAGGACAATATCCAGTCCTTCCTATTGCTTGATAATGTAAACGTTATACCTATATATAGACAGGACAATATCAAGTCCGTCTTATTGCTTGATAATGTAAACGTTATACCTATATATAGACAGGACAATATCCAGTCCTTCCTATTGCTTGATAATGTAAACGTTATACCTATATATAGACAGGACAATATCAAGTCCGTCTTACTGCTTGATAATGTAAACGTTATATCTGTATATAGACAGGACAATATCCAGTCCTTCCTGTTGCTTGATAATGTAAACGTTATATCTGTATATAGACAGGACAATATCCAGTCCTTCCTATTGCTTGATAATGTAAACGTTATACCTATATATAGACAGGACAATATCAAGTCCGTCTTATTGCTTGATAATGTAAACGTTATATCTGTATATAGACAGGACAATATCCAGTCCTTCCTATTGCTTGATAATGTAAACGTTATACCTATATATAGACAGGACAATATCAAGTCCGTCTTATTGCTTGATAATGTAAACGTTATACCTATATATAGACAGGACAACATCAAGTCCTTCCTATTGCTTGATAATGTAAACATCTTAAATTATTGTCATAGTCACCTGAATATGGTTGATGTGATATGCATATATATTATGAAAAAAGTAAAACTACACTGTGGGGACTGTCGAGTAATTTTAAATTCATAAAGATTCCATAAAAACTGCACCCCAAACAACGCACTTTGTGAAAAACAGCTGTAACCGTTTAAGATAAAAACAGCTATACCCGTTTAAGATAAATTGTAAGTTCATAAACTACATGTTTAAACAGCCCATACAGAAATATTTCTATTTATAGGTGATTGGTCATACATGTCAGTGTGGCTATATTAATCAAGTTATTACCTAATAACAAAAGTTTAAGCGAAAAATAAGATGTTAAAGAGATATGAGCTTTCGTAAGCCAAAAAAAAATTATATGCCCATTTTATGTAATATTTTATCTCATAATATCCCAAAGAGACCATCTGGTGGTTAGAATAACAAATACATGTGTATAATTGCAACAATCTTCCAAACGTAACCCGTAATATCAGTTATTGTTTGCCCGCCATTTACTTTGAGCATTGCAAATTAACTTTCGGTACTTTTTACGAAGATTACCGAATGTCTAATAACCACGTGCTATTTGCAGTTAATATACATTCTATTCTTATTACCCGTTTGGTTTATTTTAGTACATCATTATTTCATACCTAAATCAGGCAATGTTTGTCTTTTTCGTCGTTTCGAAACATTCGTTTCTGAAATTGTCCACGTGCCGGATATATCTTGTGATCTCGACTCATTTTTAACTCGTCCCATGACATTCTCGGCTTTATCATTCTTGACACATATGATTATGAACTGCCAACTCCACCGAACATGGCGGCACGATTGTAAAACATTAGGTACGCATACTTTTCACAGTTATATTGTTTTGATTTTATCAATGTCAGCATTCAGGGTAACGTTAAAGATTCGAAAAAAAATCTTTTAGTGATCTGATATATTTATTCATATATCCATCCGATTTTCTTCAGGTATTTAAAATAGCGTTGAAAATCATATATTTTACATAATATATGCACTTTCCAATAAAAATCACGTCCTGTATTTTAAAAGTAAATATAAAACGCATTAAATCGGCCGACTTTAACATAGTCCGAGATTCCCTGACAGAATTACGAAGTACATTTAATATGGCGAAAGGGTTAATCTGAAAGGTCATTGCATATGGAAATACAGCTGGATTTTTAAGGTACGGGAAAACTTAAATTCTAATAAAACAAATAACTTCGAAAAGAATATCTTTTTCAACGCTTCACGCGTTTGATAACGTATTTGAACACACATTTTATCATATTCTCGACTTTATGTCAGGGGATAAAAATTATCATTGTGACAGCTTATATCGCTTTAACTCTAATATGGCACAAAGTTAAAGAGCACCTTTGTACGTACATGGATGTGTGAAACAGCACCTTTGTACGTACATGGATGTGTGAAAAAGCGTCTTTGTACGTACATGGATGTGTGAAACAGCACCTTTGTACGTACATGGATGCGTGAAAAAGAACCTTTGTACGTACATGGATGTGTGAAAAAGCGTCTTTGTACGTACATGGATGTGTGAAACAGCACCTTTGTACGTACATGGATGCGTGAAAAAGAACCTTTGTACGTACATGGATGTGTGAAAAAGCGTCTTTGTACGTACATGGATGCGTGAAAAAGAACCTTTGTACGTACATGGATGTGTGAAAAAGCGTCTTTGTACGTACATGGATGTGTGAAAGAGCACCTTTGTACGTACATGGATGTGTGAAAAAGCATCTTTGTACGTACATGGATGTGGAACAGCACCTTTCTACGTACATGGATGTGTGAAAAAGCACCTTTGTACGTACATGGATGTGTGAAAGAGAACCTTTTTACGTACATGGATGTAAGAAAGAGCACCTTTGTACGTACATGGATGTGAAAAAGCATATTTGTACGTACATGGATCTTTGTACGTACATGGATGTGTGAAAAAGCATCTTTGTACGTACATGGATGTGTGAAAAAGCATCTTTGTACGTACATGGATGTGTGAAAGAGTACTTCTATATGCTACATCCAAGTCATGCTGAGATAAAAATACTGTAGTGTACTCCAACATCGGGAGTATCTTGATAATAAATAAATAAATTGTATATAAGTTTTAGGAATTTATTGTGATATATTAGATTTACGGTTTTTCATTCAATAACACAACAATATCCTCTATAACTTTATACATGTAATAAGATATTTCATTTGATAATCAGATTAGTATCAAACAATCATTTTATGTTCAAAGAAAATTGGTATGCACAGCGCATTTCTTCTTAGCAAATACAGGCCAATGTCACGATCTGCTAAATGTTTGAAGTACAGTTCAATATGATACATAGGGAATATAAACTAGGTCTGAGCACTTGGGTCTATAAGTATTTGTGGATGAGGAGGAGTTAAGCTGGAGAAACTAAAATGTACGAATATCTGAGTGATTTTGTCCTGAGATGCACTCAGTGGGAAGTGGCCTAGGTACGTAGAGTGAGAATGTCTGACATGTACCGCACTCAATAAGCAATTCTCAACGAATTAGATTACAGGATTGTCCGAGAAGTTGTGTCTTCGGTTCCTCACCGGGTTTTTTTACACTGTCTTTGTGTTGTTCCTATTTCAGTGTTGTGTTGCTCCTATTTCAGTGTTGTGTTACTCCTATTTCAGTGTTGTGTTGCTTCTATTTCAGTGTTGTGTTGCTCCTATTTCAGTGTTGTGTTGCTTCTATTTCAGTGTTGTGTTGCTCCTATTTCAGTGTTGTGTTACTCCTATTTCAGTGTTGTGTTACTCCTATTTCAGTGTTGTGTTGCTCATATTTCAGTGTTGTGTTACTCCTATTTCAGTGTTGCTCCTATTTCAGTGTTGTGTTGCTCCTATTTCAGTGTTGTGTTACTCCTATTTCAGTGTTGCTCCTATTTCAGTGTTGTGTTGCTCCTATTTCAGTGTTGTGTTACTCCTATTTCAGTGTTGTGTTGCTCCTATTTCAGTGTTGTGTTACTCCTATTTCAGTGTTGCTCCTATTTCAGTGTTGTGTTGCTCCTATTTCAGTGTTGTGTTGCTCCTATTTCAGTGTTGTGTTACTCCTATTTCAGTGTTGCTCCTATTTCAGTGTTGTGTTACTCCTATTTCAGTGTTGTGTTGCTCCTATTTCAGTGTTGTGTTACTCCTATTGTACGAATATCTGAGTGATTTTGTCCTGAGATGCACTCAGTGGGAAGTGGCCTAGGTACGTAGAGTGAGAATGTCTGACATGTACCGCACTCAATAAGCAATTCTCAACGAATTAGATTACAGGATTGTCCGAGAAGTTGTGTCTTCGGTTCCTCACGGGTTTTTTTTTACACTGTCTTTGTGTTGTTCCTATTTCAGTGTTGTGTTGCTCCTATTTCAGTGTTGTGTTACTCCTATTTCAGTGTTGTGTTGCTTCTATTTCAGTGTTGTGTTGCTCCTATTTCAGTGTTGTGTTGCTTCTATTTCAGTGTTGAGTTGCTCCTATTTCAGTGTTGTGTTACTCCTATTTCAGTGTTGTGTTGCTCCTATTTCAGTGTTGTGTTACTCCTATTTCAGTGTTGTGTTGCTCATATTTCAGTGTTGTGTTACTCCTATTTCAGTGTTGCTCCTATTTCAGTGTTGTGTTACTCCTATTTCAGTGTTGCTCCTATTTCAGTGTTGTGTTGCTCCTATTTCAGTGTTGTGTTACTCCTATTTCAGTGTTGTGTTGCTCCTATTTCAGTGTTGTGTTACTCCTATTTCAGTGTTGCTCCTATTTCAGTGTTGTGTTGCTCCTATTTCAGTGTTGTGTTACTCCTATTTCAGTGTTGCTCCTATTTCAGTGTTGTGTTGCTCCTATTTCAGTGTTGTGTTGCTCCTATTTCAGTGTTGTGTTACTCCTATTTCAGTGTTGCTCCTATTTCAGTGTTGTGTTGCTCCTATTTCAGTGATTTTTAATCTTTTTGATCTTTCGAAATATATCAAACAGATAATGAAATGAACTCTTTGTAAAGATAATTTATAAATAAATCCAATAAATTCCATTATCCTCCAAAGGTAAGTATCGCTATGCAAAAATACAGTAAACACAATATCTATATGAGTTACCTGGTGTAAAGGCTGCATAATAAACAGCTTCATTGCAATGGAGCTGTTAACTATACAGCCTTGATACTATGTAACTCATATAGATATTTTCGTCTTTCACTTGATAAAGGCCAAGGGGCCGAAAATATTTGTAAATATTTAGTGTTTTAATTGTATTTTCGTATAAATAAATCAATCCTAAGAATATATTTATACAATATTAAGACTTTGCATTTTGGTTTGGTAGAAAAAGTAAAAATTATTTTACTCATATGAATGTCTCAGTTGATGTTTGTTTTTAAACTCAAGTTCAATATCACTCTAGTCTAAGAATTTTACTCAGGTTAAATATATTAAGCTGGCTTCATAACGTTCTTACGTTTTAAGCAAGTGGGCCAATATCTGAAATATTGAGTTACTTGTTCAAAAATGGTTGTTGTTGTTTAGTATATCGATTGTTTGTTGAATTGTCTAGCATACCGATTGTGACCAACTGTTTGTTGAATTGTCTAGTATACCGATTGTGGCCAGCTGTTTGTTGAATTTGTCTAGTATACCGATTGCGACCACCTGTTGTTGATTCGTCTGGTATACCGATTGTGACAAGCTGTTTGTTGAATTGTCTAGTATACCGATTGTAACCAGCTGTTTGTTGAATTGTCTAGCATACCGATTGTGACCAGCTGTTTGTTGAATTGTCTAGTATACCGATTGTGACCAGCTGTTTGTTGAATTGTCTAGCATACCGATTGTGACCAGCTGTTTGTTGAATTGTCTAGTATACCGATTGTGACCAGCTGTTTGTTGAATTGCCCAGTATACCGATTGTGACCACCTGTTGTTGATTCGTCTGGTATACCGATTGTAACCATGTTTGTTGAATTGTCTAGTGTACCGATTGTTACAATCTGTTTCTTGAATTTGTCTAGTATACCGATTGTGACCATCTGTTTCTTGAATTGGTCTAGTGTATCGATTGTGACCATCTGTTTCTTGAATGTGTCTAGTGTACCGATTCTGCCTAACTGTTTCTTGAATTTGTCTAGCATACCGATTGTGACCAGCTGTTTGTTGATTCGTCTAGCATACCGATTGTGACCAGCTGTTTGTTGATTCGTCTAGTATACCGATTGTGACCAACTGTTCTTGAATCGTCTAGTATACCTATTATGACGTGCTGTTTGTTGAATCGTCTAGTATGCCGATTGTGATTGGCTGTTATCGGACCGTTTAACCAGTGATTTTATATCCAGCTTAAAGACGGTGGGTTTGACTGATGGTACTGGGATGTTACTCCTCGTCACAACTGATCCCACCTCTAGTTTTGCCAGTCAATATTCATTGTTATTGTTTTTGCTTACGAACTTCCTTACAGTTAACACTTCGGTATTTGTGCTAATCTCTTAACTGCTGACACATCATTAGGCCTTGTCCAATCTGAATTAAAAAAGGGAATTCGATTGACCTTAAATTTAATGCGACGATGGTGCATTGAATTGTGCCCGACCTTTACACTTTTGAATCACGCAACCTCTATTACAAAAATAAAGAAATTAATTGGTTTGCCAATAAATTAGGACATGTCTTAATAGTTAACTAGTATGTTAATTGCTATCTGACTTCTCGCTTTCAGATATATTTGTCTATTGTCTCATTCTGGCGTGTTATCTTCCATTGTAGTTCCTCCCCAGGCGGTACCCGCTTTATCTTCAATTCCCTTTACACGCTCCATATGTTGTTAACGCCATTTTTTCGGTTTGTTTGTTTACACTTCAATAGTACTTCGTTAGCCAGTTTACATACCACATAAAAGTTTCGTTTTTCTGTTGTGCAATTTTTAGTGGCAATGAATGCCTGAAGCTTTTTGTAAGTACTCCCAACCGTTATTTGTATATTTAGGCTTCGATTGTAAACAGTACACAAGGTTGTTTATAAAAAGACAGCGTTAAATGTACAAAAATATTGGACGGTCAATTATGTTGGGAGTTTATATTAACTGGACATAATGTACGGGTACTAAGCTTTTTAGATATAAACACACGGAACGATTTAAATATCTTACTCCAAGTGGTTTTACGTATTTATGACCAATATTTACCTTTCTATTTATTTTATATACGGAATCAACTATTTATATACATAATCTAGCTAATCATAGATTAGTACTCGAGGCAAGGACAGTATTTCTGGAGTCACAGAACTTACAAATACTCGGGGATTACAAGAAAAGCAGAGGGGAAGGTAAGTGTGTTGTTTTTGCTTTTTTGCATGCCCGGTGATAGAAGATCGGGGGAGGGATCATTGAGTTTTTGTACGTTTGTAACAAGTCTGTCAAATAATTTCGAGTTCCACAAACGTTAACTATATTTGGTGTGGTGCTTTGTATCATTTCAGCTATCGCCACCGTTATATTTGCCAGTTACAGGTCGGTAAAGGATGTGAATGACTTGGTTCTCGGAGGCGAAGTATTTCTCAATTATATGTTTTGTCTTGTATTTGACCTGGTTAAAATTTGATATATCATCGGCCACAAATGAAACACATTGGATAAAATTCCTGTAACAGTAAAATGTATTGAACCGAGAATTCCCATTAGTATTGTATAAGAAATCATGAATATATGACTGGGCATGGCTAGTCAAAGATTTGTGTGTCGGCAAGATGCGGTATATTCGTTTTACATCCTCTTTATTGAGGCTGCAAGTTTTAAAACATGGGAATGAATGGTATTTTGCAATCGTTGATAGAAATATTTTATGATAGAAACATTAGGAATAAACTTTTATGAATTTCGGCAGTGAAAACACCTTTTGGAATAACCCACTGGTAAATAAAAACCCCGAAAACCTGATATTCGTGTTTCAATACAAAGGTATTGTATAGCGCTGTGTAGCAAGACTAATGGTATCAACATTTGGTTATCACATGTCAGTGTCTCGAAGTCTGAGTTTAACATACACGTATCACATATATATCTCTACAACAAGATGAAAATAACCATAATAATTCGTTTGATTTGTTTAATTAGATAAAATTGACGGGACAGCAAAAGGTCATCTTTTGTTTGTAAAAGCAATCAGTCAAGCACGTATAACGCCAGGAACTTTAATTTCATAATCAAAGCAGTTACTTCTTGCTGGAACTGAATACACTTATCTTATCGCTGTCGTCAAGGGAAAACTAATTTGAAAGAGCGACCGAACTATCGTCAGATGCTTCGAAATATATTCCTGGCGGGGAAAAGGCAATTGTATTAAGTATAAGCTAAGAGATAGATATGTTTTATTTCTCTGATTCAGTTTATCCTACTGCTTTTTAAAAGTAAAAACCGATAAATTGAATTATGTAACAGAACACCAAGTCAGTTATAGACTGTCTAAGATTTATGGATGAGCATAAAAATGTCCATGCAATCCGCCAAGAGTTGTGATAAATATCAGTTTATTTTTACCAACGATATTAACTATAGCGAACAAGCATGAAACAAAAAATATCGGGATTGCGGAACAGTTTGATTGAAGAATGGCTCATGAAGAGGTCATGGTGAACCCTAGAGTCCAGACAGCGAATTTTGTTACACTTGCGAGCCGGGCGCTCACCTGCATGCACACGAATATAGTGTCACTAGTAAAGTAAACTTCAGTTCGCTGGTGTCAGTTTCAAGTTTCCAAGAAACATATAAGAACAATGTCAATTGCTCGTGGAATTGATAAAAATAAAGATGTTAATATCAGTGAACAACCAGCCCTTTCTAGATTGTTTTCCTGATAACGTCATGTGCCAAAGGCTAATTTTCACAAGTGATCTGAATACTTTGTATATCCATGAAACGATCAATAAAATCAGTTTCAAAGAAACAAATATTTGACATATTTGCAGGAAATGCATTGACATGTGCCAGAATCGATATCGCTTACTTACGGTTAATTTGGCATCAAATGGTTCTCCTTTTGATGGATAAAATGATATGTAATTGATAATTTTATTATTTTTGTCTCTCAAAACCATTTCAGTGTGTAAACAAATTATTTTATTGAACTATCCGAGTTATTAGTGTATTTATTTAAAGCTAAAAGATAAACAATTTAAATTTTGATTGTATGTCGACGTGTAGATGAAAGGTATTAAAACAAATATCGTAAATAAGTTGGTCAGAAATACAGCACGTCCCCTATCTGTGATCACTCAAAACATATAATTATCTGATTCCAAAGTACTAATACACAAATAAATGCAATATGTTCTTAATTGAAGTTGGAAAACTTTTAATCACGTGTTTACTGACTTTAGAATCAATTTGTGTAGAATTCATTTGACTTTTAGATATACACGTGTAAATTGTTGAGTAAATTCTGAGTCATACAATGTTGACTCCCGTATTGTTGGTATATTTCACACCAGACATGTGTTAACTGTTGAGTAGTTCTAAGTTATACAATGTTGACTCCCGTATTGTTGGTATATTTCACGCCAGACATGTGTAAATTGTTGAGTAAATTCTAAGTTATACAATGTTGACTCCCGTATGTTTAGTATATTTCACGCCAGACATGTGTAAATTGTTGAGTATATCTAAGTTATATAATGTTGACTCCCGTATTGTTGGTATATTTCACGCCAGACATGTGTAAATTGTTGAGTAGTTCTATGTTATACAATGTTGACTCCCGTATTGATGGTATATTTCACGCCAGACATGTGTAAATTGTTGAGCAAATTCTAAATTATACAGTGTTGATTCACGTATTGTTGATATATTTCACGCCAGACACGTGTGTAAATTGTTGAGTAGCTCTAAGTTATACAATGTTGACTCCCGTATGTTTAGTATATTTCACGCCAGACATGTGTAAATTGTTGAGTAGTTCTAAGTTATACAATGTTGACTCCCGTATTGTTGGTATGTTTCACGCCAGACATGTGTAAATTGTTGAGTAGTTCTAAGTTATACAATGTTGACTCCCGTATTGTTGGTATGTTTCACGCCAGACATATGTAGATTGTTATGTAGTTGTTGTATAGTTGTTTAACGTCCCAATCAAGAATCTTTCACTCATACGGAGACGTCAACAAAGCCGGTAAAGAGCTTACTCGAATAATTCAAGCCTGTCCCGGTTCCGATTCTCTCCAATGCAGTGATCGTAGTGAACGGAATATAACGACTGAATTATTCTAGTTAGTGAAGGGCTTCAAATTTTGACCTTTGGTCGGCACTTAAGGCTATTGAGCAGTGAAGGTTCTTAAACGTGCCGACACCTACTGTGACACGGGACCTCGGTTTTAACTGTTGAGTGAATTCTTAGTTAAACAATGTTCAGCTCCGTATTGTTTTTATATTTCACTCTAGATCTTAGTAGCGAATGTGGCACCTTGTGTCAGTCTGCATATTTCTGCATTGTAGGCCTATTTGTTGTGATATGTAGGACTATCGAACTGTCTGACTATCGAACCGTCGGACTATTCACCGGCGGATTGAGAACAGGGCGTTGCCTCCCCCCCTCCCCCCGTAAAATTACCTTTTTTTTCTTTTTTTAATTAGAAAATAGTAGTTTTAGTGTCTGGAAGCCAGAAAATGGCCTCTCAGAGATTTAAAAATATAAATTTTATTTAGACTGAATCCAGAAAAGATTTCCCAGATCTTTTAAGAATAAAATAATTCTGGACCCCACTTGAATTGCTCTTGAAACATTTGTGTTCGTTGAAACTCAAGTCTTTTTGTGAATAATTAAGCTGTCAATTTAATGCATTATTTGGGATAAAAACTTGTCGCAATGTGAAAATTAACTCTCTATGCATTTCTGGGGAAATACCTTGGGCAAACGTATTCCTATAACATAGGACATCAGGTGGCAATATTTACATTTTCTGTTCTCTTTTTCATTTATTTTGTTGTATGCTATATTTATTCAATGCTATATTTATTCAATATTTTTACCACCAAACTTCATGATTTTATCAAACTTCAAATTTCAAGAAAAATTAAAAATGTAAATATCAGCATAAAAACACGAAATAATAAAAATACAATTTTAGATAATACCTCACCGGGCTTCCAATTAACTGAATTATTCAACCCCTAGTCATCACCAAATTCCACTTCAATTCCATGTTAAATTAATTCTATCAGTGAAAACATTTTAAGGATAAAGAGGTCATAATCAGTATCTGGTGGCTATTACTAATTAGGCCGAAATTCTGTCCCAATTTTAGGTTAGGTTTTTGCTAAATCAACCTTCTTTTGATAAGGATAATCATTACGATTTTTTTAAGAAAGTTTTATTGCCTATATGTTTCAGTCTGCCAGGGTTGGGGCCCTGGATTTAGACTGATCACAATGTTTCGTACAACTCCAACTGTTAGTAATTATATAATGATATGAATATAATATACAACAATGTACATGTACTATATAATCATATATGTTATATAGTTTAATTTAATACGAATATAATATGTATGGTAATTTTGAATTTCCATTTTGAATTATTTTTATTATTTTAAATTAAAAATATTAAATGCAGATTTTTTTTCCTGGGCAATAGAAGAAGTGTAGAGCAGAATATAGTGATAGATAGTCAAAGTGAAAGATAATAAGAAAAAGTAAAAAAAAAAAAGAAAAGAAAAGAAAAAAAAAATAAGAGACAGAAAAGAAACTTACTCCTATCTGATATTTAAAGACATATACATACACATTCATATAAATATACACAAATATTGATAATCATTATGATTTTTTAGCGTCTGAAACAGAAAAATGTGTCTACGGACTTACACATTTCAAGTGTCTTCTGAAAGATGATAAAAGCCGAGCCCATTACGATCCAACATTTAATATTATATGTAGTGACCAGGAAAGTATTCATGCAGAAGCACAGCGAACAAATAGGTGTTAATTTTTTTTATTTTTAAGTAAAAAGTCTGAAAATTAATAACAAATTTTCAAAAATTTTCGCGCCTCGCTCCGCTTGGCGACGATATTCTACATTTGCAACCCTCAACGCATGGGAAACTCTAGTTAGATCGTGTCTAGATTCCAAATTTCATAATTTGTTTTTTTGGGGGGAGGGGGTAACTATGTTTCCCTATAATCTCAAATGAATTATTGCTTCATAATTTATCCAACAATTTGTAAAACAAAGCATGTTTAATAAGGCTGATACCCTCACCCCCACCCCTGAACAAATTATTGATCCGCATCCTATGGCACTGTAAAGATAAAAAACACGCTCTAACCTTGAATCCTGTATCCGCCTATTCTATTATTTTCTCATCATGACGATTTCTGTATTAATTCATGTCCAGAGTAAATGCAATTGCAGACATTTCTCTAGAATTCTTTTTTGCTACTCATAGCTCAGATAAATAATGTTTGTTATTCCCATCCGATAACTTTATTAATTTAGATAAGCCTATAAATACTATAATGGCCACAATAGGTCGCAACAAGCTACCCTCAGATATATAGCACTAATCTTAGCCCTGAAACTGACGAGTATGTGAATACATTTCTTACATATTTACACACTTACGACGATTAAAAAAAATTATTTCCCGTGTGAAACCCGAATAATTCAGTCATTATACTCCTTTCATTAATTAAAGGAGGGAATCACAGACGGAGAGGGCTTAAATTATTCTAGCCCGGTACCCGAGGCCTTGCAGATCGGAAGGCTTCGGGTACTAGGCTAGAATTATTCGAGTTATCGAGTGTGATGATTTTCCAAGTTTGTAACACATAGATTACAACTCTCCATTGATAGCATTGGTCAGCGGGGAAAATTAAATAACTCCAATTACTAGTAGGTAATTATGATCATTCGTTATGGAACCTCTGTATTGCCCATATGTACACGTATTCTGTATCTGGTGTGCCCCGCGCCAAAGCTAAATTTAAACACGTTGTCCTTTAGAACCTTTATTCTGAGCTACCAATCAATCAGAAGAAAAAATTGATCTAAGTACAGCCGATTCCCTTTGTATTTCCTAATCAATCAGGTTTTTTTTCTCGATCAAAAAGAAAGGACCTGTCCCACCCCATATCAGGGTATTAATACAATAACAACATGCCAAAGTACATGTAGAGAAAATATCGATTGAACTAATGCTGTGCTTTCCCGGATTCAATATTTTTTCAAACATTCTGTTTGCTACATTCCGTGTAGAATGATCTAAAAGCTTAACACACACACACACACACACACACACACACACACACACACACACACACACACACACAAACTAAAAATGTTCCATCGACATGATTATAATATTTGTTTTCATAACTGCATTCATAATGCAATGTGCAGATGAAAATCAATGAATTAACGAAATACCATATTTAAAATTTGTTAACATGATATGACAGTCACTTCTGTTATAAATATTAATATTATGTATATATACATATTTTACATAGAGTTCGATTGACCGACAATATCACGGATTGTAATACCCTCCCTGTCTCGTTGTTTAATCAATAAAACAATTTCAAACCGATTTATCTAAATTAGTCTATTTACTTACAAAACCTGCACTTGTAAATACTTTGAATAATGTTGATATATAGCCTTTTATGGTATCCGTGGAATTGTCAACAGCACTTAATCTGGTTGAGGCATTCTATCTATCCCTCTAGGAGAGCTTGGAGTCATGTTGTCAGTTAAATTAGGTGTGTAAAAGTGGCGATTAATATTGTAATTTAAAAATTCTTTAATCGTAAATGACAATGCAATTTTAAATTTGTACGTTCATGACACATTTACGCGTGCTGCCATTGTACTATAGGACCCTATATTAAGTACAGAGTATTATGTAGCAATAAAAAACGACAACAAATTCAAATTTCCCAAAAGAATAATTAAATCTGCATGCAGGACCCTTGTGTTGCGTTTACATGATGATTTGTCAGTTTTTCTATTATCACGCGTGACTTTAGACAAGTTAGTGACTGTGAAGTCGAGGAAACATGATGTAAAGGTATGTGACAAATGAACTAACAGTAAGTCTACCATATATATATATATATATATATATATATATATATATATATATATATATATATATATATATATATATATATATATATATATATATATATATATAGCATAGCACTTTCAGGAGGCCCGGTATTGTAACATAGACTTTGTGTCCTGTAAAACGGGCCCTGCTAGACTTTCCTCCGTAGGGAGAAGAAGCGCTCCAGCACATCATTTTCCCCATACACAAAGTCAGCACAGTTTGCCCGTAGATAAAAAAAAAAGCTTTGGGATAGAGTCATCCTCTTTTTTTCGGATTTCATCAACTAGAATGGAATGGAAAAACCCAAAGTTTTGGTTCTAAAAATATATTCACTCTCAGCCCAAAACTGGAAAAACCTCTATATCCTTAGCATCTGACCTCTCATAAACTCACGTAACCTCTCGTGACCCCAACCTCTTGTAACGAATGGCTCTCATTGGCTCGTTATCCAATATGGCCGCCCCACATTCTTCCACTTCATGTCACTGACACACCCCCGAGATCAACGATTAGCTCTTTCTCCTTCTCGCCATGGCAACGTGACCTCACTTCCGGCATGACGCATTTCCGGTATGACGGCACAGGCTCCATGACACGCATTTTGAATTGACCAATCAGAAACTAGGATTCTGATAACACCATCGACAGTACCACTGGTGGCGCCCCCCTTGCGTCAAAATTCAAAATGCGTGCCATGGAGCTGCCTAGATCTGTTAGATCTAAGGTTTAAATCTCCATTGGTTAGAACGCCAAATGATACGACGGTCTGATAGTCGGAAGGACTATATGTTCGAATGCCCAATAGATAACAAATATATTGTTGACAGAGGCGGATTTAGAGTGGCTGAAGGGACGTTCTTACCCTCCCCTAAAAAGGGAAATTTTAAAACAGGGAAAGGGAAAAACGGGAATAAAAATGAAAAATGAAAGGAAGCGACTTAATTTTAATTGTCTACGTGACAAACGACTGAATTCACGACCTTCGGATGGTCTTAATAGTTCTAGGTGATAACTGACTGACCATTCAACGTAATGCCACCGTAAGGACGATTATTTGAAGTGGATTTCTGCAATCCTTGGGCATTGCAGGAGCTTCCGGGGATGGGTGGATTTGCCCGTGCAAAGGTATCCATTTTTGGACGAACTAAAAGGTCCGGATACCTAGTAACCCTTTCTACCCTCCCTTTTAGATCCGCACTTGTAATGTAGCTTTCCTTTATTCATACTCCCCAACTATGACGGTTATGTTTTCTTTTCTGTAACCTACAGTTGCTTTGTCAATAAAGTGAAAAATGACTACAGAGCAGATCCCACTGGCACTGACAACGAGTCACTTTACAAATCTTGGATATGCAGTCTCTGTTTTTGGGGAATTATATCGGGTCTTCAGGTTATCTGGCCTTCGAACTATCGGGCCTTCGAACTTATGAACCTTAGAACTATCGGGACTTCGGTCTATCGGGCCCTCGGACTATGATACCTTCGGAATACTGGTTGATCACCGATTCTTTCAACTGGGGAATTCTATGATGAGACCATTTTCCAGAGGGTCTTATCGGGGTACTTTTTCCCGGAGGGAAAATGAATATATGTAATATATATTAAAAAAACTCTATCTAAAGAATCAAACTCGAAAAACAGGGATTCATGGGCAAGGGACGCTAAGAGGGTCCTACCCACAAGTGGGGTATTTATCATGTTGTAAATTTAGAATTTACCTCGTGGATATAAATACACGATTTACAACATGACACCTTACCGCGTTATCAGTCCCAATGGTATTTGTCCAAATACAGTATGGCATTTCACTTCTAAATGGTCACGTGTTAGTGAATCAAGCTTTGTTTGAGACCCCACCCCAGATTTTGCCCCCGTAATAACTTAATACATTATCGAACTCATCTGACATCTTATTCGTGTAAAGTAGTACACAATATTTGGGTTACATTTGAGAAAGAACTGATTGACGGAAAATGCTGCATATATTGAGAACGTATATTAAATACATGTATGTCGCTATCTCCGATTTTGCCCATGAACGCAGGGGGCGCCGTTTTAGTATTTATTCACTATTTTCTGATATCAAAAATTCATTTTTTGATATCAAGTAATCGAATTTCTGATATCAGAAAAAAAATTTTGTTTTCTGATATCAAAAAATCATTTTCTGATATAAAAAATTGAATTTCTGATATACAAAAATGAAAACGAATTATCAAATAATATTACCGTAGTATTAAAAATGATTTTTGATATCATAAAATAGTAAATATATACTAAAACGGTGCCCCATAAGAACGTCTTTCTGTGACATACACACAACTACATAACAAATATCTGCATCAAACATCTAGACTGTTGCGTTGTCAGTTCTTATAATAATTGTAAATTGTTTTAATGGTATGAGTTGTTAACAAAAAGCGATAACTATAGCGCGTCCATCACTGTAAGTAAGGAAATATGATAACCATAATTTATATTTCAATTGTAACTTCGCACGCAAATACTAGGATAATTTAGGCATTTTGTTTCGTCAGCTCGCCAATTTTACACATACAATGCTATCAGACAGATTATTAAATTGTTGACTTGTTTTATACTGTTTTATCTTAATAAAACAACCTATCTCACCAAATATTTCAATTACAGCAATAATCATTTACTGATGAATATTTCAAATAAAATATAATCGCCCCAACATATTTCAGATACAATATAATCATAAAATATTTCAGAAACAATTTAATCGTCACAAAATATTTCAAAAACAGTATAATCATCTTAAAATATATACATTGTATTTCATATACAATGTACTATATATCGTCCCAATATATGTCAAATACAATGTAATCGATATCTTATAATAAATTAATTGATTTTCTGATTTTGACTCAATTTAATTGATTTGGCGTAAAATAAATTGAAATAAGTCGATGTCAATGATTATTAAAATGCTGCAATATATGTAGCCAAATCAATATATAGCAAAATATCACAATAAAAATCTCTCATTCTTTTTTCCGAGCCATTTACCCAGATAAAAGTATCGCATTAAGGATTTGGAACTGACAGAATCAAAAACAATATTTTCGTTTAAACCAGGAACTCTCGTTTTATTGAAATATCTTTTTCTCCTTTTTTTATTTACCACGGGTTTTACCAAAAAGTGAAAACATCCCACTTTTTGGTAAAACCCGTGGTAAATCAAAATAGAAGAACATGATAGAAAAACCGTGAGGGATAAGATTCTTGACTGTCAAAACCCGGACTAAAAGATATCTTTGTCATGCACTCAATGTAAAAGCTTATCATATATTTATATTTTCTTTTTTGGAACCTATAGTTGCTTTGTCATCAAAGTGAAAGATGATTACAGAGCAGAGTCCACTCGCAGTGACAACGAGTCTTGGATATGCAGTCTCTGAACTATATCGGGTCTTCGGATTATCGGGCCTTCGAATTATTGGGCCTTCGGACTATCGGGCCTTCGGACAATCGGATCTTCGAACTAATGAATCTTTGGACTATCGAACCTTCGAACTATCGGGCCTTCGGTCTATCGGGCCCTCGGACTATGATACCTTCGGAATACTGGGTGGTCACCGATTCTTTCTATTGGGGAATTCTATTATATGCCCATTTTCCAGTGGGTCTTATCGGGGTACTTCTTTCCGGAGGAAAACTGTATATATGTAATATATATTAAAATAGCTCTATCCAAAGAATCCATACTCGAAAAACAAGGGGCCATGGGCAAGGGACGTGATAAATCAAAAAGTAAGAAGATGATAGAAAAACCGTGAGGGATAAGATTCTTGAATGTCATAACCCGGACTAAAAGATATCTTTGCCATGCACTCAGTGCAAAGCTTGGGTTTATTAATCGAGCTTGTCATATATTGTAAGTCTAGTCGTAAGACTAGCCCGAAATTCTGCAACATGTACTTTTACCTTTTTGGCAAAATCAGTCATCTACATTCTTGTCTTATCTGCAATTGAACAATTTCATCTAGTTAATACAATCAAGGACAGATATTTAGTTTGTTGATTAGCATTTATTCATTAATAAACCAGACGGATTAACAATAAAGCCTTGCATCCATCAATAAATTTCAACATAAAAGAGGCAAATTTCCGTGACGCCATTTCGAATACATAATTTTGAGGTTTTAGCCATAATACAGTTTAATTCACCCACTGTTGTTTCACAAACAGACGAGTTGTGATGGAAAACAATTAATTGGATATCAAAGAAAACAATTCCCCGAGATATTGATTAACGGGAAAATATAATCCTCGTAATTTCGTGTTATTGAGTTGCGTGATCCGTATGACAAAGCTTGTAGTCCGTATATTTAGGCTAGAAACTTCATTTTCTCACTTACAATTGCTTTTTAACAATGTCAAATGTAATGATGACACGAAATGTGATTGCATAACATGTAATAAGTTGCCTTGTGCACGAAAACATTAATTGACAGTTAAAATATCCAGATTCTTAATTGGTTTGGCTTTAGAACTGTTAACGAGAAATGGTTCGTCTCTAGACTCTGAGCTAATTGTAGATGTTCGCCGCGCAATGGGTAGGTTCGTTTTAGATTCCTGGGTCCAAGGTCACCAATTTTACAGAGTACTCAAAGCTCAATTAACTTTTTCGGATATAAATATAAAACATGACAATTTTTTTTTGGCAGCTGGACATTTTTGTATATTCATTGGCGTCGGAAGCAAATTGAAAGTGGGGGATGGGGGGCTAAACCAACTTAAAACACGCACACCTATGTCTATCTTTGCTTTGCTTTGCCCCCCCCCACCCCTAGCCCCCCTGGTTCCGACGCCAATGATATTTATGGCATACAATTGTTATAGGCTACTGATAATGAAAAGTGTTGCTCAATCAAGAAAACTTCACAAAATACAAAACTACATGTACATGTAGTTTATATTTCTGGCAACTTTTCCTGGTGGTTCCCGGTGGTTCTCCATGCGGTATATTTCCTACACCTTGGTTTTTCTCCAATATAGAACTTTTCCTTCGTTTGGTGGCATCTCTTCATATACGTAAAAAATCTTGTCCGGAGTTAAAAGCAATATGAAACGAAAATACAAAAATTTCTCATTTCAAACCAGGCTTGTGGTGATCCAATCCTTCATTTTGTCAGGTTTATTTCAGCTCCATTTTTAATGTAAGACTTTATCATTTGCAAAAGGGAGATATCAGAGTACTTAATACACATCCAAATAAAGCCGGCCTGGCTCAGTCGGTAGCGCGCTCGGCTCTTGATCGTGAGTTCGAGCCCAGCAGGTTTGGTTTCCTGTCTTTCGGACGATAGAGTAAAAATCGGGATCCCGTGTCACAGTAGTTGTCGGCATTTAAAAAAAAAAACCCTCACCTACGTGAGCATAGGCCAAAATATGAAGCCATTCACCAACATTTGGTGACGTCTCCATATGAGATAAATATTCTTGAGTGGGACGTTAAACAACAATAAACAAACATACACAAACACATCCAGGATCAACTTGATTTCCGAATTATGTATTTATGATATTAATGCTTATAAAGCTTTAAGTATAAATAACTGCTTTCCATATCATTTGGGAACACATGGACTTAGTTTTCGTTTAAAATCTAGAGCTAAGACTTCTCCACATTCGAGGATCTATGCTCAAGATAAAAAACGTGTACTCACCTTCATGAAGGCGCGACTCTTTTTCAACCAACTCGTGTTGATGAGTTGTTACGCCACACTTAACGATTTTTCAGCTACTCGTAACTTTTTTTTTTTAATTTACGTTCCGCTGTAACTTTTACCATCCGATGAGGTTGCCATGAGCTAGACGTGAATTGTAAAATATTTTGACAAGAGCTATGGTATTTGTCAATGCAACGATGCATATCAAACTTGCCACGCCTACCATGACATGCCCCCACCAATTGTAAGTCTCATCCACAATACCGACGTCTTTAACGTTTTATTCCATACTTCTGGATAATGAAATGTCAGATCTGTAAGGTTCGGCCCGGATCGGAATTAAAATTTGGGAAATTTCGCCTCGTCATGCGAGACGAACGCTCTAAATGTCTGATTCACTGCGAAAAATAACAAACAAAAAGTCGCTAAGCATGTTAAGGCGCTCGTCTGAAGCATCCGTTTCACTCCGTAACCAGCTGCGTTTTTTAAAACAATTCAGTAAATGATATTTCAATAATTATGGGCATATCTTATAATAGAAAAATAGATATTCATGAAATTCTGTAAAAGAGCGCCTTCAAATATGCTCTATACTCTGATTATTAGTAGTACTCGCAACATGGTGAGGGTGGCTTTTATTAGCTTTTACTGTGTCATTTAGCTAAGCGATATCCATCGGTGAAATCCCGCCTCTTTGAGGTAGAAAATGAGAGAATAATTTGTAAGGATCAGCGTACAATTGATAGGTAGTAATTCTTCTCCTGTATTTGAGACTAGTCAACCGTGATCTATATATACGTGTACCAGCTTACTGTAAAAGCAATACAATTCTTTTAACTGATATATTTCACCTCATTGTCATCTTGTATCAAATGTGTGATTTTCCTTGAAGCGAAACAGATGGTTTTATACCCTGTCGATTTCGTTGATGTTCTCAAACTAAATATATGTATACCCGCAGTTTATGAATTGCGATTTTGTGAGTGTCTTGGAATTGTACTTGATTTCTACCTGGGAAGTGACATAGTAGCACTAGGTAAGAATCTTTTTGTATCATAACGACTTGTGTCTTTCAACTTTGATCTCAAGTCGAAGTTACTTACCATAACACGTCGAGTTTCATAAATATTTGAACTTGTATGTTGTATAATATATTGTTGTTGACATGTTTACACGGTCGGTTTATCGAAGGTAAGGAGAGAAAATGCTACATATACACTAAATGGTATATTATAATATATTGTTGTTGACATGTTTACACGGTCGGTTTATCGAAGGTAAAGAGAGGAAATGCTACATATACACTAAATGGTATATTATAATATATATATATATATATATATATATATATATATATATATATATATATATATATATATATATATATATATATATATATATATATTATGATTGTGTAAGTATGATTAGGTAACTTTCGGATATCAAGTATGATAGAGTGTGTACACTCGAGCCTTACAGGATTTACTCTGGCAAATTCAGACAGGGGCACAGCGGGCGTGCACGCGCTAAAATTGGCAAAATGTGTATAACATTCAATTTTTCTTCAAGAAGTGAAAATCAATAATAAATTATCAAAGTTCTAGGCTTCCTCACCCTCTGAAATTGAATCATGGGTCCGCCCATGATTTATTTATGTATGAAATGTATATGTATACCCTGGTGTGACAGGCGATACGCTTCATTTGGTTCGCCTGGGGTATAATTACATTGTATCTTGGGAGATGCGTCCTTTTCAGTATAATCATTAAAATGTGAAATCGAACATCCGTGAACTATTATTATCAATGACATGAAAAGTAAATGTGGAATTACAGCTATCACAAATTTGAAAAGATCGGTGTTGAATTTAATGGAGTATGGTGGAAGATAATATCCCATCCCAGACATGGGTCAGGTTTGTAATTTAAATTCCCCTAATTATCACACCCAAAACATGCCACTGAATCAGTGTCTTACCTGTCGTTATGAAAACGTCATCAGATTAAAATACCACAACTTTTTATTTATGCTATGGACAGGCGTATGATGTTCTTCTGTTTACAGTACCAGTCGGTTTTAAGTTCACCTGAAAGACCCATGACTTTCATTTTCGATGAAAAGCGTCTTGCGGAGAAACAATCCTACGACTATCGGTGTTGTACCATAGAAACTCCGGAGTTTCCATCGGAAAAAACGGGCCTGGATTAGACTTTCTCCCATGGAGAAAAGCGCCCCAGCATATTATTTTCCCGAATATACAAGTCCGTACAGAGTTCCCTTTGGTCGAAAAAATCGCCCTCCGGATTTCAAAATAGCGAGTAGATGTGTTTTTAAAAATGATTGACTTATATATTACAGTCTAGATATGGGAATATTTTAATATACTTTTAAAAACGTTTGAAAAAGTAAAAAAAATATTTTTGTAGACTTAAAAATTTGGTAAATAGTATGTATCAATTGAAATAAAATATTTTTGTCAATTAGACATTTACAACCACCCGTTAACTTGTCATGTTGTAAATTTTGCATTACACCCCGGTAACTAGTTGTCATGTTGCAAATTTTGTATTTATACACCCACCCTATAAATTCAGAATTTACAACTTCATAACAGCCTGGGGTCACTGATTGGCTGAGCAGGCAAAGTTAAGAATACTCCCCAGTTTTAAGCAAGTTTGTCAAGGTGAGTAATTCAGGGTCGGGTAGCGTAAAACTTCGAGAAAAATTCTGAAACTATTGACCAGTCAATCATGTTCATACATGATACGTTTTATCAAAACGTGTGAACATGAGTAGAATAATAACATAACAATTTTTAGTAAAACCACTGACTGGTAAATTAAAATGTGTGAACATGAGTAGACTAGTAAAATGATAATTTTTGGCAAAACCCCGGACTGGTAAATTAAAACATGTGAACATGACAAGACCATCAGATTTCAGGATTACTTGAGTATATTACCCAATTTTTGATATGGCAAACATATATGGCTATTTTTGTAATTTTTCATGAGAAAAGTAATATTTACCTTTATAGGATCAATATATTAAATATTTTTGAAGTAATTATTATCAATAAAATGCCCATGCATGATGACGTCGACGTTCACATGAGCAGAGGAATTTTAATGTTGATAATGTCGGCAAGATAAAAAGAATAATGGTCAACAAATACAAAATTCGTTGGAGACTTTCAAACAATGAATTTGAAGTATACCAACCCATAGTTAAACTTCCGGTATACGAGTTCATATTATATAGGGGCCTACAGCTAAACGTGTATTTGAGGAAAATCCTTTTAAAACCTTGAGTAACGCATGTCAATAAAATGATGACAAAATTAAGTCTGTGATAAATGTTAAGTCCATGTGATGTACACATACAACTCACTGTGTCAATATTTAAACACAACAGATCATATATACGATTTATTGACTTTTCAAATTGTAAAATTTGTCATGTAAAGACATTAACGTAATTCCCTGCTTAAAGTTTGAAATACCATACGATGCGCGAAATATTCAATAAACAAAATGAATTGTTCGAAATCACGATATGTGGTATATGGTCTTTTACTACATCCCGATAATCGCGTATTTAACCTTGCTAACATTATACACTAATACTGTTTGTACCAAGGCCTGCCAATCTTAAACAAGTGTACTACTGTTTGTACATAAGCCTGCCAACCTTATACTACTGTTTGTACCAAGGCCTGCCAACCTTAAACTACTGCTTGTACCTAGGCCTGCCAACCTTATACTACTGTTTGTACCAAGGCCTGCCAACCTTATACAAGTGTACTACTGTTTGTACCAAGGCCTGTCAACCTTAAACTACTGCTTGTACCTAGGACTGCCAACCTTATACATGTACAGGTGTACTACTGCTTGTACCTAGGCCTGCCAACCTTATACATGTACAGGTGTACTACTGTTTGTACCTAGGCCTGCTTACCTTATACATGTACACAAGTGTACTATTGTTTGTACCTAGGCATGTTAACCTTATACATGTACAGGTGTACTACTGTTTGTACCTAGGCCTGCTTACCTTATACATGTACAGGTGTACTACTGTTTGTACCTAGGCCTGCTAAACTTATACATGTACAGGTGTACTACTGTTTGTACCTAGGCCTGCTAAACTTATACATGTACACAAGTGTACTACTGTTTGCACCGAGGCATGTTAACCTTATACATGTGCAGGTGTACTACTGTTTGTACCTAGGCCTGCTAACCTTATACATATACAGGTGTACTACTGTTTGTACCGAGGAATGTTAACCTTATACATGTGCAGGTGTACTACTGTTTGTACCTAGGCCTGCTTACCTTATACATGTGCAGGTGTACTACTGTTTGTACCTAGGCATGTTAACCTTATACATGTGCAGGTGTACTACTGTTTGTACCTAGGCATGCTAACCTTATACATGTGCAGGTGTACTACTGTTTGTACCTAGGCCTGCTAACCTTATACATATACAGGTGTACTACTGTTTGTACTTAGCCCTGCTAATATCACACATGTACACAAGTGCACTACTGTTTGTACCGAGGCACGTTAACCTTATACATATACAGGTGTACTACTGTTTGTACCTAGGCATGTTAACCTTATACATGTGCAGGTGTACTACTGTTTGTACTACTGTTTGTACCTAGGCATGTTAACCTTATACATGTGCAGGTGTACTACTGTTTGTACCTAGGCATGTTAACCTTATACATGTGCAGGTGTACTACTGTTTGTACCTAAGCCTGATAACCTTATACAAGTTTGTATTTGCTACCTTTACATTCTTGGTAACTATGCACTCAGTCTTGTTCCACTCAGACCTGCGTACTATGCAATTAGTCTGGCTAACTATACACCCAGAGTAGCTAACCATACACCCAGAGTAGCTAACTATACACCCAGACTAGCTAAATATACACCTAGACTAGCTAACTATACACCCAGACTAGCTAACCATACACCCAGACTAGCTAACTATACACCAAGACTAGCTAACTATACACCCAGACTAGCTAACCATACACCCAGACTAGCTAACTATACACCCAGACTAGCTAACTATACACCCAGACTAGCAAACTATACACCCTGACTAGCTAACTATACACCCAGACTAGCTAACTATACATCCAGACTAGCTAACCATACATCCAGACTAGCTAACCATACACCCAGACTAGCTAACCATACACCCAGACTAGCTAACTATACACCCATACTAGTTAACTATACACCCAGACTAGCTAACTATACACCCAGACTAGCTAACTATACACCCAGACTAGCTAACTATACACTCAGACTAGCTAACTATACACCCAGACTAGCTAACTATATACCCAGACTAGCTAACTATACACCCAGACTAGCTAACTATACACCCAGACTAGCTAACTATACATTCAGTCTTGCTAACTATACATTCCGTTTTGCTTACCATACATTCAGTTTTGCTAACTATGCACTCAGACTTGCTAATTATACATTCAGTTTTGCTAACTATGCACTCAGACTTTAACTATACACTCAAGTCTTGTTAACATACAAAAATCATTCTAACTACACATTCAGTCTTGCTAACTTTACATTCAGTCTTGCTAACTATACATGCAGTCTTGCTAACTATACATGCAGTCTTGCAAACTATACATGCAGTCTTGCTAACAATACATGCAGTCTTGCTAACTATACATGCAGTCTTGCTAACTTTACATGCAGTCTTGCTAACTATACATTCAGTCTTGCTAACTACACATTCAATCTTGCTAACTATACATGCAGTCTTGCTAACTATACATGCAGTCTTGCTAACTATACATGCAGTCTTGCTAACAATACATGCAGTCTTGCTAACTATACATGCAGTCTTGCTAACTATACATGCAGTCTTGCTAACTATACATGCAGTCTTGCTAACTATACATGCAGTCTTGCTAACTATACATGCAGTCTTGCTAACTATACATTCAGTCTTGCTAACTATACATGCAGTCTTGCTAACTATACATGCAGTCTTGCTAACAATATATGCAGTCTTGCTAACTATACATGCAGTCTTGCTAACTATACATTCAGTCTTGCTAACTATACAAATACAAAACTTTCAAACACATGTATTCTTTCTAAATAAACTTCCAGTGTTGCTAACTAAACTTCAGTCTTGCTATCTATACACGCGGTCTTGCTAATTATACATTCAGTTTTCTTAACTATACACTCAGACTTATTATTAATAATATTCATTTAGTCTTGCTAACTAAACACTCAGACTTGCTAACTATACATTCAGTTTTGCTAACTTCACATTCAGTCCTGCTAACTATAATCCATGTATGCTAACTATACATTCAGTCTTTCTAACAATACACTCAGACTTGCTAACTATACATTCAGTCTTGCTAACTATACATTCAGTCTTGCTAAGTATACACCCAGTTTTGCCAACTATACACCCAAGACTTATCTTACAACAATTCTAGTTAGCCATACACTATGTACTGCTAACCATACACGAGAAACTGCTAATCTTAAACGAAGTTCTATCAATCTTATAAGTACTCATGCTTACTTTAAAAACTGAATCTTGCTAAGCACATATAAAGTATTGATAGCCATGTTACCATTGATAGTCCTCTTAAACTTATACACGGTCTACATAATCTCAATCTTTTCTCATTCAATCTCAAAATATCGGAAAATGGCAATAACATTTCTTTAAAAGATGTGTTTGTATAACTAAAAACAGAAGTATAATGTTCGTTCATAGAACCGCGTTTGATGTCAACGTTCCACAAATTCTACGGTCGGTTTGCTATTACTCTTTCACTAAGTGAAATGCTGAGTTGCCTTTTCGTTGGTGTTTTTTTTAGACGTCTGTACAAATTGTGACGAAGATTTGCGAGATTCACGTATTTCATTTGGATTAGACTGTGGACTCATGGCACCGGTCGACGGGATGCTTACTCGTCCATGGCACCTGGTCCCACCTCTTGGTTTCCAGAGGTCCGTGTTTGTCCATTTTTACCAGATTTGTATCTATATGCTGGAAATCCTAAAGATTCATACTGTGGTGTCTGAGATTTTTTTTTATATATGTATGAACCTCGCTGTTATTAAGACCACCCAACTGAATGACTAAAATTGGTTTAATTTTCGGTTTGACATTTCACGACAAGAACGTTTATCATGGGGCCATGCTCTTGGCGCATTCGATGTTCTTCATATTCAAAAGTTTTCGCTACTATAAACACATATCTTTACTTCTTCGATGATTTTCATTTTTGTCCGACAGTATTGTTGCTAACCTTAAACTTAGTTTTAGCGTAGTGTAGATAAAAAAGAGATGGTGGCATGCGGTTTTTAGTCTATGATACATACATAGAAACACAGTGATAGTTCAATTACATTGGTTAATCAGAGAAGAACATAGAATACAATTTATTGTTTAATTGTTCGGTCATTTTAAATTGTCCAGTATTTTGTTATGCTGCATAAACTAATCTGAACTGAATTAATGTAAACTTGTTATTATTTATTTTACTTTCTGTGAAATCAGTTTCGTAATGACATATAGCAAACAATGTCAATTGCATTATACAAATGTTATGAGATCAATTCACCGACTAACGAATGAGAATTTCAATTTGGCCCGTAGAAAATCAAAAATATTCTCGAAGTTTTGACGTATCGCTTTGATTATCCGTTCTTTAGATTGAAAAACATGTCATAGAAGTGTACATTGACGCTAATCAATAACAGAGATTGATAGATGTATAAACACAGTCGCTGATAGTAATGCAAGCTTTCTATCATCCTATACAAAAAGTAACGTTCGCCTTCGGACATATATTTTGTGTATGTCAACTAATAAAACAGATCCAAATATATACTTTATTTACTTAGTTCTCTTGTAATAAATACAGTAACTGAATTGGTTTATACGCCGGCGCTAGAAAATGATAACACACAAAGACACACGCACGCACCCGTGACCCATGATACATACATACATACATACATACATACATACATACATACATATATATATATATATATATATATATATATATATATATTATATATATCTATATATATATATATATATATATATATATATATATATATTACATTTTTATTAAATTTATCAATTAAACAAAAGCTTTATTTTTCACTGTTATTTTTTATTGATTTTACGGTATTTTGATTGGCTTAATGAAAAATATGTAATATATGACGCATCAAGAAGGGATTTTCTTGTGTGCTATTTGTAGCTAACGCCGTATCGAAGCTAAACAAAATGGCGCCGCACTTGTTCTGTCTCGACTAAAAAACAGGCGATATTATGTTTTGATGAAGTTGGTTTAAGTGGTCGAAAGGCAGTGGAAATGTTTAATGTATCGACTATCTAGGTCAACAGTTTTAAAGTTTTTAAAAATAGTCAGCGACACTGGAGATACAGTACAGAAAATGAACATCGAATTTGGCTAACTTCAATTTCGAAGCGAGTTTGCTGTCCAGGTGTATCGGTAACCTTGGCATGATCTTTGAGGCATCAAGTGATGTATTTTAATCAAAACCACGGAAATCTGTTTTAGAGCGTAATATTTTCCTCCAGGCTCCAGTTTTCATTAAGCATTTTGCGCTCTAAAAAGATTCCCGAGCCCCTGAGTCAAAACATTGTTTATTTACATTTCACAAGTCGTAAACTATATGTAGCCTACATGTACAGAACATCGGGTAAATCTAGGGCCTAACGAAACGTAAATGGAAAATGTAATAAATATAATATTTGAAAATTGTTTTTGAATAACATGTTTATTACATCTTGTGAGGCAGGAGAATACATATTTAACACTCGTGCTACATATTCCCCTCTTTCTCTCTCTCTCTCTCCCTCCCTCCCTCCCTCTCTCTCTCTCTCTCTCTCTCTCTCTCTCTCTCTCTCTCTCTCTCTCTCTCTCATTATATTTACAAATATACATATATCAAGACACACTTTCCCCTATCCCTATAATAGTTTATATCAGTCCTTTTGATAATATTTATATGAAATACAAAACTGGCATCGGACAAATTTAATCTATTTTATAATCCGGCTACTTAAATGGATACTTTAATATTATTACTCAGCAGATATCTGTACTTATTGTGTTGTCCGGTCTTTTATGTTAGTCGCTAATGCCATACCTGAAGACACTTAATATATTTTTGACTTTTTAATTCAAATCCCTATCTAATAACTAGAAGCAACAACATAAAATTATAATAGAGGACGTTGGGATGTCGCGGGTGGTATTAATGTGCCTATTTGAGCTTGGAGGCATTCGTTGTATTTCTGGCACGAAATATTGGAACTTAAATTTCAAATAATAATAACAATATCTCTGGAATGTATCGGTTTAAATTGAAAGTTTAATATAATTGATGGCAATTATTTCCCGAATTCACTAACAAGTCTTTGGAACTGATGGGAAGTCGATAACACTTCACCCTGCAGTTGATAAATCTCCGTATTGACTTTCTATCAGACATCTATAACCGTATTATATTTTATAATGAAGTAAATACACTTCGCGAGTTTAGTTTTGGACTTCTGTAAATAAATCATCATTAATCTGGTGTCCTTTTGAGAAAAAATAGATACATCACGGGGAATTAAAGAGTAAACAAATATAATACAGTAACACAGTCCAGAAGTCACACTAGAGCAATCAGGATATATATATATATATATATATATATACGAAAAAACACTGGAGCTTTGTATTGTACAGACCTAATGCTATGCAACTAATATACATGTTGTCGTCTTTCACTTGATCAAGGCCAAGTGGCCGAAAATTTGTGAAATTTGAGTGTTTTTCTGTTTTTTCGCATACTGATACTTCCCTTTGGAGGACATTAAATTATATATATATATATATATATATATATATATATATATATATATATATATATATATATATATATATATATTAAACCCTCTTCATAATTCACCGTTTCCCCGCTTACCGCCATAATTTTTGTAAGTCCACTTTTCCAATTTGTCACTATAATTTCAATAAAGGTGTAAATTTGGTGTCAATATAACGAGGTTTTACTATATATATATATATATATATATATATATATATATATATATATATATATATATATATATATATATATATATATAAAACAGTATCGACCTCCAATATTGTTTGAAAAACTAATCAATAAATGTCTGTGATAGCACAGTCCACTTTATGGAATATATTGAATTGTCTTTCAACACTGTTAATTTTGTCAGAGTTGGTATGACACTCTAATTAGTTACCATGACGTTACCCTCAACCAATGATATTTTCATTTTAACAGAAATTCTGTAAACGAACATATTTTAGATAAGTAATGATATTTTAATACACGACGATTTTACCACACACATTACAGAGAGAGAGAGAGAGAGAGAGAGAGAGAGAGAGAGAGAGAGAGAGAGAGAGAGAGAGAGAGAGAGAGAGAGAGAGAGCAGCGTTATTGAACAAGTGTCTACTGTTATCATTGATGATTCTACTTCACTCACATAGATTTCAGCGTTATTGAGCAAGATTCTACTGCTATCATTGTAGCGAATATGACAATACAATATAGAATTGATCATTTCATACATGAACCACTGACTTAAAGTGTTCGTGGCGGCGGCCAAGAACAGCATCAAACATCCAGAAAAAGACAACTTGAAAGTAAACGTTTCTTCATATGTACTATAAACGTTGATATTAATGAAAATGTTTTACAAGGGATTAAAGGTTATTGGACGAAATAGATAAATGTAAGTGTTTTATATGGTCAAGTAAAACATATAATCAAAATTATCAGATAAATGAAATAATTAATGGAGCGTTTTAATGCCCGTCTGTATCACTTAACGTCGACATTTATATCGTTGTTTGCTCACGCATTTTAATGTCTCGGTCTCACAGCTTGTTTCATTGCAGCTAGAGTAAGCAAACTAAAGAATTAAAAGAAGTCCTTTCTTACTATACATTGTTAAGCATATCGCCCAATAACATGTTTATACTTGGATACTAAACTGCACACGTCCAGGATCTTTTAGTAAATAATGTTTTCAACCCTGCATGAATTGCACTTATATCTTTATGATACACAAACAAGACTAATCCAGGTATAATAGAAAGAATTTACACAAAAAGCAATCTTCTCCTTGTCCGTCACACTTGGGTGATCATGCTATCTTTTGTCACTCAAAATATTTTCACGTGTTTTCATTAGAAGCAGAAGTATAAGATTTCCTTTCGTCTGCTCTCGTCTCTGTTGAAATACCTTCTATACCTTCGTTGAGGACCCTATTTTAGTTAGCAAAACCTTAACCCTCAAGGAAAATGTTATCTGTACAGCCGAGGTGAGTTTAATCTTGTTTAAACTTTCAGTTTGTAGAAAACAGTTGCACGTATGCCTCTTTTTATATTTGGTTTAGTTTACTATATATAGTTAACCATGTGAATTAAAGATAGCAGTTACACCTCTCTCCGACATGGCAGTGTGACCTATTAAAATCATCACTGGCTTTGGTTATATACCATCTTCTATGGGCCCTACTCCACCAGGGAAAAGTAACAAAATCAAATATCGATGTGATTGATTCCACCAAGGCGTGATTCTTTATTTATAAAGACGATGGTTTGTATAATCCGTCTTAACTACTTCAATTGATTTACACGTATGTCTCATTTCAGATCCTAACCAAATAAGACGTAAACCAGCATCATCGGAAAAGTAAAAGTGGAGTTGTTTCCAATATCAAAATAAGACGAAAAAAAAAGCTATATCACATGCTCGCCAAGCTTGACAGGACGTAGGAAGTTTTCAGATCTCACTGTTGTTTGAGGAATTGCTGCTAATTTAATTACTCGACAACACACCGATCTTACGGGACATATAAAATAATTTACAGAATATTACCGCTGTGATGTCGTGAAATATAATAGGGTATACGAAAAGGCGATAAGTAAAATGTATGGCTGACGTGCCGTACAGGAGGATTGCTTTTATAAGGAAGTTAAATGTACATAGTTGACTATTTTGGAGATAAGTTTGCAGACAGAAAAATGAACAGGTAAGTTGATATTTAACCTATTTATTCCCACGCTCCTTCGTCATTTAATTGTGAAATTAAAGACATACTGTCAACTTCTTCTGCTAAGCATTTATCGAATTTGCTGATATATAAAACACCTGAAACAGGGTGAGGGAAAATATTAAGCTAGATGACAAATTGATTTGTAGGATATATATCTATATATAAAGGTAATGGGACATATTAATTTAGGACTGTAAATTAACTAGCTTCAAGGCAAACCAAGCCGAAGTCAAAAGGTCCTCTGATAGTAGGTGTCGGAAGATTGTAATATTCAGCGATAAATGATTTCAATTTTATATGCCCTCTTTTAACTAATTGATTTTATTGCCAATTTTGTCACTAAAATGCATACATAAAAAGAGGTTATTAACGTATCGCGAGGTACTTTAACAATGTTTGTAAAATCACGTGTTAATTGTACAACTCGTACAACTTTATATAGTACGATTTTGATATGAATGTCTTAAAATTAAACAATCATTGTTGTATCAAACAAAATGGACACAAGAATGTAGAAATTAAAGTTTGTCAAATACAAATACTAATGGAACGGTTAAAGCTTATAAATTAGAGCTGCAACAGTCCAGTTTATATGTAACGCTTACATATTTGATGTCAGTATATGTGGACGTACCGAAACAATACTAAACTGATCAATGCTAAACAGACACTGGTATGCACCGCCAGGTTTGGTAAATCTTTTGAACGGATCATAATCATGGTAAGCCAACAGAGTAAATTGATTGGTTAAAAGTTGGACCATAGTTAAACACATATGTCTCGGTTGTATCCGACGCATGCCTATTGGTAGAGTGTTCGGCTCGCAGTCGGAAGGATCCGGATTCGATTGATGGTTGAAATTTATGAGTCTTTGGGATGAGACTTAAAACCGAAGTCCCGGGTCCCGACAGACGTGTTACTAGAATAACCTGCACTACGTTGGGGCACAGTTAAAACATTGTGGTACTTCACCTAAAGCTGGCGAAATTTCCATATAAGGAAAAAATATTGACAACTGATTGAAATCTAGATACATGTATGTTGAAATCTTTCTCGGCTTTTTTGATGTGGTGATAACTCAGTTTGAAATACAAAAATAAATAACACAAAAGCCACTCAGCACATATTGCGAACTTCCTGCTCAGTTTTATAGCACTGATTACAAAGCATTAAATGTTTCTGTAGAAATTAAATACATGTACATGTATATGTAAAATAAGCAGACTGTACAGTAAGTATAGTAAATATCATTTCTTCCATTATTCTATCCACCATAGAATAAAGGTGAAACAGAATGTCCTTTTATTCAGCCTCAGATATCTGCAATAAGAAAAGACCCCACAGCATAACAAATACATAAATGTTTATATCAACATATCTAGTACCAGTAGTCGACCAAAAGCGAGATAAAAGTAGACGGTGACAACATGTTGTCTTTGGCTGATGTGTCTGTTGGCATAATCTTAACATCTTTACCTTTTCTTTGAGTCTGAAATCACCATATGTATTATATATAGGACACTTCAGATGGACATGGTTACAAAATTAAAGACAAATTCGGACACGTATGTAGAATATCAACGTCTTCAAAGTTTATATGGCTTTCCCACATTCTGCGTAAATGTTAGTACAAAACTGAAAATCTGTTTTACTGCTGCTGAATAACAAAATATATCTGAAGTCCAAAATCACTCTTCCAATGTATGAATCAATCTGTACTCAGAAAGAAGACATTTTGATCAAACCATGTAGCGTTTTTTAGGGCTTTGGTTTCATAGTCTGTGTTCCGAATACATACATTCAGTGATTTTTCTTATTCAAAAGTGCCCCTCGGTATTCTGTATTGGGGAAATCTTCCAATACACAACGATGCATTTTTTGCGTTATTGGTGAATTGAAAAAAAATTGTAGTGAAAATTCAGTTACTGGAGGAAACAACATTAAAACGACTCTATATTTTACACTTTGAATCTGAAATCACCATATGTATTAAATACATATGGCATTTATAGTATATCACCAAATTGAGTGATATAAATAGCATCTGGTGTCTCCAGATAAATGTATGATCACGAGGATAGTAATAGTGGAAATAATCATTATACCTATATGCTGTATTACATTTGATTGGACACATATTGAAAATGAATAAATGTTACAGACGCTTTATCACATATGACGTGTGTGGTGTCAATGACGTGTGTGGTGTCAATGACGTGTGTGGTGTCAATGACGTGTGTGGTGTCAATGTTTTACGTTAACTATTGTTTTGGTAATAATTCGACGAGTTGGGTATAATTACGCTTCAAACAAATATGAATATCCCCAAACCCTATATTTTAATTAATCATTTTTCTTCATCGTTTTATATCAGCGCATAAATAGCTCTTTTCATAGTCCCATATTTTAATTAATCATTTTTCTACATCGTTTTATATGAGCGCATAAATAGCCCTTTTTTCACTCTACTTTCTTTAATTGAAGGATGCTCTATTTTAAACAATGCGATAAATTATATGCTTTTTCTATACATAGAAACATTTTATGAAAAATAATAAATATGACAGTTTTTGTATAACATTTTTAATTGTGAAGAAGCCCTGAAGTCAATATAACACTAGTTAAATTAAAAATACAAAACTCTGGCAAACACAAAACTGAATTTATATCTTGGCATGCCTAAACTTATGTCAAAGACCAAGATGAATTATGATTGTAGGAATAAAGAATTTCAGGAAAATCATTATTCGTGGGCTTTATTTTCCACAGATACTTGTTCAGCAGATTCCAGTGGATGGCTTTAAGTAATTTATATTTAGACAGCAATGTGTTAACAATGAGTAAATTGCTTTTCGATCTATTTCGGGAAGCAGCAAGTCTACAAACAAATACATTTGAAAACATTTATAAAAATCACGAAAAAAGATATGCTAATTTCAAATCATTTAGTGAATACGAAGACTCCTAAGGTGTAGCTTACTACTATTCTGACATATTTCTGACATATCTGTAACGTATATTTTACATATTTGTAATAACGGATACTTAGATTCAGATTCAGACTTTCATGTACAAAATAATTGATAGCCACTTGTGGCAAGTTGGATCGTGACTATTGACTCTAGCTTTTAACTGCATACTTTTGTATCATCATCAACCTAGGTGTGTTTGTGTACACATAGACACTTCAGTGGATGATGAATTCTTCGCCTATTATAAAATGGCTTTACTAGTAAAGAGTGTCCACAAAGTATTTGACTGCATTATCAGGCTACTTCATCTTTATAAAATACTTTCCTTCTATGACTTCTATGGGAGTCGTTTGTTTGAATTACTGCAGAAAGTAAACTTAACATTGAAAATTGTCCTTTAACTTAAACTAGGGATATTTAAACTTAACTGATATCATAAACTTAACTTAACGGGTATCTCGATTAACTGAAATTGGGTAAGATTCATCCGATTTGCGTCATTAATAAGTTATATGGTGGTGGGCTTAATGCTATTGGAACTTTTCTTTAGACATGTCATGTTTGACACCATAGGATTGCTACATTCCTTCTTCTTAACTGTTTCTAATGTATTTTACAGAATATGATACGTAAATGGTTATGTCTTTTTGTCTATTTTGTTGTTTTGATGTTATGTCAAGACATTTTCGTGTAGATATTTCATCAAGTATCCTAGAGACCTCGATTGTAATAATTGCTACGAACTATTTCATTACAGCCAGTTTCTCACAGAAGGACGACCAAATTGCGACACGAGGTTTTCCACATACTATATTTTTACTATATGAAATTTAACTTAACCTCTCCATAACACCAGAACCCTCATAAGTGACCGTCTGTACAGATTGTAATCAGAGGCTCTACAAGGCACTGATCTTGTTTTAACCTCTCCATAACATCAGAACCCTCTTCAGTGAACGTCTGTACCGATTGTAATCAGAGGCTTTACTCGTCACTGATCTTGTTTTAACCTCTCCATAACACCAGAACCCTCATAAGTGACGGTCTGAACCGATTGTAATCAGAGACACGACATTGAACTGATCTTGTTTTAACCTCTCCATAACACCAGAACCCTCATAAGGGACAGTTTGTACAGATTGTAATCAGAGGCTCGACAAGGCGCTGATCTTGTTTTAACCTCTCCATAACACCAGAACCCTCAAAGTGACGTTCTGTACCGATTGTAATCAGAGACACTACATTGACCTGATCTTGTTTTAACCTCTCTATAACATCAGATCCCTCATAAGTGACAGTTTGTACAGATTGTAATCAGAGACACTACACGGCGCTGGTCTTGTTTTTCCAGAGCCCTCGTCAGTGACGGTCTGTACCGACTCTAACCAGAGGCTATATCCCTGTGTTGATTTAACATCTCCTTAGCACTTGATCCCACTTCAGTATTTACAGGAGGTCAATGTTTCTGTATGATTCATTGTAATTGTGATAGTTCAGATATCGCTCCTGGCTGTACTGTTGTCACTCTAGTAAATGCTTTGGTACTTATGATTCTTAAAAGCAGAATTAGAAGTCTCAGGTTTGTCTTAATTTAATGATATTTTTGAACTCAATGTGAAAATGTAATGACGCTTCGACAATGGTAATGATATTGGAGAGCGTCGCACGGGCGATAACGGGAAAAAGAAAATTACTAAAAACAGGTTTCCTGTTTCTTAAATCCATTTTTTACAGTTTTCGTTTTAAGATCCGTTTATTAAAGAATTTTATGCTTATTCCCGGCTGATACCTACCGCAGTTTTAGCACCGTGGATACTTGTAAGGACGCACTCTGTGAATAAATGTCAAATATGTTTATGTTCTCAGCAGCTTTAATAAAGACCTAAAACGGATAATATACTGATAGCAAAATTTGATGTCAGCCATTATTTAGTGGAGCAATATCAACCAGTTTAAAGATGTACCATAAAATATAAGTGAATTGACCGAAAGAATCGTAAAATATCATCATGACAATATGTCCAACGAGACGTCGTAATAAACAGTACCATAACATGTTATCAGTCAACTGAAAATTATGACGATTATACTTATCTGAAAACACATTAGATACTATCACATCAATCATAAAAACATAGAACATTGCCCATTGGTAATAGTGGTCGTTTAAGAACAGTGCCTGTTGCCAGGAATAGTCACCTGTTGTTAAATACTGCACTGATTAGACAGCATGTATTTAACGAATCAAAATTCAAGAAGCTAACACATGATTTACAAAATGTTCGGCAACGCCCACAAAAGAATCAAACTGTATGACTTTATGACAAAAATGTGTGTGGCGATGTCAGCAGAAAATTGGGAACAGCTCACTTGATCAAGCAGGAACATATAATCATAGTGTTAAATATTTACCAACAATCATAGTTCTACGTAAACTATGAATAAAGAAACACACATACAAATTAAAATATTTGTATTTTCATGTATTTCTTTTGCCATATCAAAGATGATATCTTACTGGTTAATGATATTGCTTGTCAAATGATGATATAGTTACACGTCAAGGAAAAAGTATAAACATCACTAACTACAATCTGATATCAATATTTCTCTTGCCTTAAGAAACCAGACTAATCTAATTAAGGTGTAATAATATGATAGAATGTAATTTCCCTTTTTGTAAGGGCTTATAATGAGCAATACATGGAACTACTAAATATTCTAGAACGGCCATAGTCTGTACAATAGATCCTTTTTCTGACAATGTAGTATTGCGCACTTGAATAGGAGACTTAATCGGCAGATCTTTGTCTGGCCCTGCGATACAACTAACTAAAATACTTTAACCAATATCCAGTACCGTTAGTAGATAACGTCGGGAAATATAACATTTTTTGTATGAATTATTGTTATCTAAAAAGGAAACAGAGTGATTTTCGTAATTATCTGTATCATTCGGTTTTCCGGGTTAAATTAAAAATACACAACAAAAATCTCACTCATGGAAAGATCTACTGATCTTGAAAGAGTCAAGCGACAAAGGCAGTAATTTTGATTTAACCATGTTCGCCAGTCATGTGATTTCAGTGAGTAAGTTTTATGATTATTGAGATTAGGGTTGGGTTACTTTTTACATAAAGATAACAATCTGTTAAGCTTTGACATTATGTATCATTTTAGAAAATACTTCTTTTGTTCCTCTGTGGTATAGGTAAATGCTAGCTTTTCAAAGGTATAAACTTGGTTTTTTAATTTCATGAGTTAAGCTATATACAAAGAATCATATAGCATATTCTTGAAAAAATGTTTCGAATCTAGTGATACATAATTGCTTTTTCACGAATTTTGTAACGTCTGAATAAGATAATTGGGACTTGAGTTAGGTACATGTTTAAAGACAATTCGCCCTGTTTACCAATTGTTTGTGTTCATAGTAATTAATTTTTAACGGAAGTCGATGTATATATCGCCCAAATTAATGTAATTAATGCAGTAATACATAAACACTCCTTTCCGTTATACAAAAGAAGTATTTCTTGTAACAAAACAAATTTGAAAGATCTCTGAGTTGGCGTATCCCATCTCAGCAATAAGGATATCCTTTCTTTGAATAAACGAGCATTTTTTACCTCAGCAACGAGCATATCCTTATCCTGTCTTAGCAGTGATCATATCTTATCTCAGCAATGAGTAAGTGTTATATGTTAGCATTGATATCTCAGCAGTCATACTCAAAACGATCATATCCTATCTCAGCAGTAAGTAATCATATCCTATCTCAGCAGTAAGTAATCATATCCTATCTCAGCAGTAAGTAATCATATCCTATCTCAGCAGTAAGTAATCATATTCTATTTCAGCAGTAAGTAATCATATCCTATTTCAGCAGTAAGTAATCATATTCTATCTCAGCAGTGAGCAATCATATCCTATCCCAACAATAAGTATATTCTATTGTCAGGGCTTCCCTACTTCTACTCTCATACGACAGACGGGTGACTTTTATTATTTTGAGTGTTTTGTGAAAGAAGTATCTTCCTTTATAGGAAGTTTCAGGGTCCGGTATTCAACACGGATCATATTACTTACCCACTGTCACACGCTTTACTACTAGTATTATTGTCAAGTATACCTAAACAAGCTCAATGCTCACACCTCGATATTGAGAGAAGTCGATATTTCACATGGTGGTATGCAATGTTGTTCTTAGAGAATTTTCCTGAAAACTGTTATCTAAGATTTTCATGTTAATGACGAAACTTCAAGTGTTAAGATCCAGTAAATCGTGCAACAGGGAAATGGGAAAGTATCATCGTACACTTTATTTTCTACGAGAATTGATTTTAACTGTAAGAAATAGAAAATTAATATTGCCTGGGACATTATCAACATACTGCTTCGTTTTTGAGCAAACAATAAGAGTCTATAGAGAATTCGACGCCTAGCTTCTGGGTTTAGTGTTTAATGACGGATTGAAGTGAATAGATTTTTTTCAATATTTATTAGAAGGATTAAACTAATTTTAAAAAATGGAATTCATCATGATAATATCAATTAAAATCTGTGTTTACCAAATGGAAACTTGTTTGGAAAATACAGGCATTAAAGGTTTTGCAGAATTTCACAAAATTATATTTTTTCTTTTTGTTTACATTTGATTAATTCTATAACCAAAATATATGTCATTCATTACATTGTTATAGAAACTGCAGCCCAATTAGGATAAGAGGGAGGGTTAAAATGGGCTACAACAACAAAGACGCAATGCAGGAATGCAGGATGCATTTTTAGTTCTAGTGTTTACTTTCTTAAATGAGGTGGTGATAACGTAAATACAAGAACCGTAGGTTGACTTGGAAATGTAATGTTGATCTACCTAGGATCTGTCAGGACCATGTAATGTTGATCTACCTAGGATCTGTCAGGACCATGTAATGTTGATCTACCTAGGATCTGTCAGGACCATGTAATGTTGATCTACCTAGGATCTGTCAGGACCATGTAATGTTGATCTACCTAGGATCTGTGAGGACCTTGTAATGTTGATCTACCTAGGATCTGTCAGGACCATGTAATGTTGATCTACCTAGGATCTGTGAGGACCTTGTAATGTTGATCTACCTAGGATCTGTCAGGACCTTTGAGAATGAACGGAGACTGAACTAGGTCTTCAATTTTTCTTAGTACGTTGTATAAACGTTATCGATTACATTATTATGATGGATGAGGAGGCCACGTTGGTTTTTGTACGCTTTCCACCAAATGTTTAGTGAGATTCCTCGTACTCGGCTATAATTAAACTATTCAACCACTATTAACGAAAAAGATAAATGCACTGGTTAAGTCGGGTGACAAATTCAATTACTTTATTTGTGTTGTTCTGATTGAAATGATATTATTATCTTGCATAGCGAATTCAATGCAAAATAATTAGTTTCCTCATATACAGGTAAGGACTTTGAAATCGATTGTTTTTCCTATAACAAAATGTATCGTACCAGGTTCAAATGAATGATTATTGAATTGGTCCTTTTGTCCAAAACAAAAGACAAAATTATTTATGTTATATTGAGTGAAAAAATCAGATTTACAGAGAAATTGATAAATTTTCCAATATAATTTAGATAATCGTAAAATAATTACATCTCTTGTTTGCCAATGCGAATATAAATAATACAAAGGTTATGCCAATAAAATAAACGTCATGTCACATGAAATTAGTGAAATATGTATCAGTGATTATCTATTCCATATTTTAAATGATCATTGATGCATATGTCTAGTTTCACATGATAATTACAAGTGTACACGTCACTAGTCTCATGGTGATTACCGGTGTACACGTCACTTGTCACATTGCGGTACTCGTTTTTATCAAATGGTGATTTCTGGTGTTCTCGTCACTGGCCATATGGTGATTACTGGCACAAACGTCATTGTCACATTGTGATTACTAGTGTACACGTCACTTGTCACATTGCGTTTACTGGTGTACACGTCACTAATCAAATGGTGATTACTGGTGCACACCTCATTGTCCCACATTGTGATTCCACTTGTCATATTGTGATAACTGGTGTACAGGTCACTTGTCACATGGTGATTACTGGTGTACACATAACAAACCAAATGGTGTTTACGGGTGTAAACGTCACTAGTCAAGTTGTGATCACTGGGGTACACGTCAGTGGGCAAATGGAGATTACTGGTGTACATGTCACTTTTCACATTGTGATTACGGGCGCAAATGCGACAGTGGACTGGATATTCTTAACTCGAAGAAGAATGATCATAAATACCAAATTATTAATCGACAAATTCAAATGAAATAAGTAAGAAATAAATCCTCTTCACAATCGGTATAGATGATTCAACAACCGTTGAACAGGTAACTCAGTATTAATTTTCATTATGTATATTACAAGTATAATAATCACAAACAAGGTATTTATACTGACCGTCCATTTTGCGATATGTTCACAGTATGTAGTATGCCTATGTTTATGAACTGTTCATACGTTGAACATCGAATCATTCCCTACGGCTTTTTGTCATGTATTTGTGTGTTTTTAATCTATTTCACTTCTCTTAGTATACGATGATCTTAATATATGAAAAAATGGTAAAATATCTATGTACTCTAGCAAAAATCAATTTTTACCCTATTGCGTTTTACTAGTTAATTACAGATTGAGGTTATGGTGATAAAATGATAATCATGTACTCTGGTATCATAAAATCTTGATGTACTACTGTACTGCTGTACTATAATTATTGTGGAAATCAATACACAGAGGGTATTTGTATACTGTTACTTCCACTTTTACTACTATAAATACTGCAACTATTGCAAATATTATCATTTTTATAAGGATATAATAGAAATGGTGAGGTGCATAATTTTCCCGCAGAAGCGAAATTAAATGTGACCTTGACCACTTTTAGTCTTCTGAACAAAAATTGAATCTGCAAACTTCGCGAACACCATTTCTTTCTGAATGTTGAATAAACATCTTAATCATTTATGCCAGAATATGGAATAAATTTATCTTTTATGAAAATAAGATAAATCCCCGATTTATTTTGTCATGGTCCTCTTCAATATAAGAAAAATACATATTCTTCAAAAATACATCTTTTCTCTTCTTCATCACCAGTTGTACATAATTCAAGAAATCACTGCACAATATTTTGATGTTAGAATTTGAAGTTTGGAAGCGTTATACAATCATTTATGTATCTGTTTATCTATATGTCATTTTCTAGGTGTTTTTATTACTTACGCTTTTACCTGATTCTAATTATCTGTTTTACTGGGGATACACTATACGTTCCTAAGGTCTATCACACTACCTATTAAGATCTTTTTCTCTCATTGAAAGTAATCGTCTTAACTTTACACAAAGCGGTTTTATTAGGATTTTGTTTACTTTTGGCGATTTTATATGTTTCATTGTATTTGATAGTATACAGGAATACAAGGCAAATCATCCCAAGATTGAAGTGGGGATAATTTTCTTTGCAAGCGTTGTGATTCATTCTCTAAATGTTTTAAAGATGGAACGATTTGTTTGATTTTTTTTTAAAGTGTATGCATAATCACAACAGCAAAATCTATTATAGAGTCTGTCACTTGATTGTTGGCACAATTTGATAAGTAAAGCTGATTTACACAGTTAATAACCGTATTTATGTATTGAAGAAGACATTTTAGGATTAACACTTCAGTTGTGACTTTATTGCGAAATACAGAAATAGCGAAATACTTAATGCGGTAATTAGCCATCTGCAATTTTCGTCTTGTCCCTATGATCTCCGTTCTTTTGTAGTTTCGTTTTTTAGTCGTCCTCTTAAGATCCAAATAGCAATAATTGGAGTTTGCTTAAGCAATTCACGTTGCACTTAGACAGAAACATTCAATGCACCTCTAACACAAAATAAAACTGTTATATTGGTACACACCTTCATTTGAGTCTCTTATACAAGGTAAATTCTACACTTTTTGTATCGTATGAGAAAATAACCTTCGTGTATAAGTTTACAATGTTTTGATCAGACCTATTTCTAACATGATTCACCGAAATATCAATGGCAATTACGAACAGTAACTGTATTTAACAGTTATTAAGTTGTTTTTCGTATTCACTATTCAAAGATATTTTACGATCATTTAATGTTGTGCAATAATTTTCAATGTGTATACTAGTACATGTATGAATGCATGTGCATATATGTATAAAAGTTTGTGTATACCTGTATGAATGTTTGTGTATATGAATGCATGTGTATACCAGTATGAATGCATGTGTATACCTGTATGAAAGCATGTGTATATTATAACTTTCGTGAATGTTTCTATGAATGACTTGTATAAATATGTTTTAGATGTTCGCAACTTCAATTATGTAGACTTACCATTATGTAGGTGTAGTAAAGAGCAAATATTTGATGTTGTGTATGTGTGTGTGTGTGTGTGTGTGTGTTGTGTGTGTGTATCTGTCTGTGTGTGTATGTGTGTGTATGTGTGCGTATGTGTCTGTGTGTGTGTCTGTGTGTGTATGTGTGTGTCTGTGTGTGTGTGTATCTGTGTGTGTGCGTGTGTGTACGTGCGTGTGTGTGTCTGTGTATGTATGTGCGTGTGTGCGTGCGTGTGTATTTGTGTGTGTGTGTGTGTGTGTGTGTGTGTGAATTCGTTACTTTATGAACACACGTGAGCGAATATGCTCGTATATAAATGTGTATTTGTGAGAAATTTATTTCAGATTGTTAACTTTATCAAAACATTAAACATGAGTCGCCATTAAAACATCATCTTCTGGGGTATAAAGGTAATTAATGGTTTTTATTCGAATAGTAAAATTGTGAATGGTAATAAAACAAATAATGACTCATTTATCTTGTAAAAGAGGGGAGGGGATTAAAACAGGGAGTTGGGCACTGAAAAGTGTGTTGCATAGTTAATGTATGGTTATGGCTATCAAATGATAAAATGATTGCTCTTGGCTCAAATTAAAATTCCTTTACATTTTCAATTGTAAGTTAAAGTTAACAAAAATTAAAGATCGAGTTTCTGCATGTCAAATAGTATTCAGAATGAATATGAAATTTCAAAGTTTAAAGCTTGGATTCCCTTCATGCGTTTAGTCACTTTTTAGCTCACCTGGACCGAAGTGAGCTGTTGTTGTGATCAAATGTCCGTCGTCGTCGTTCGTCGTCGTCGGTCCATGAACTTTTCCATTTCAACGACTTCCTTTCCAGAACCACTGGGCAAAAAGAGACTAGAAATAATAATGGCTCCAAAAGAGACCAAAAGGGTACAAACTTGGCACATGTTAAAAAATATCTTCTCATAAATAAGTGATCAGTTATTGTTAAGTCAATATCCACAAAGATTGTTAATGAAATTAAAATCTGCTTTAAAGACGAACCTTTAGCGAGCGCTTCCAATGACATATGGTATGGTTTTATGACTAATCAACTCAATACTGATTGACATTTTTGTATGAAAAGATAAATTAGAAAGTTTAGTAATTATCTTACGATCATTGTGACAAAGTTTCAAGGTCTTTGGGTTTAAGGCAAATATTACTATTATTATTATTATAAGTATACATAGTTATAAGTTTCTTATGAATATTCACACATTTTTGGCTCATTCTGCATATCTGCATAGTTGACCAAAATTTCCAGTTTGGAGCCTTGAGGCCTATTGCGCCTCTTGTATAGATGTATTTGTTTTAAGACCACATCATACTCATTATGATTATCTTTGAAATAATGGACATCAATAATATACATTTCCTTTTTTATTTGTACGCATGTGTAAGAACATGCGAATTACCTTACCTTAGTATACTGAAAATGAATTGGAATTTATGTGTGTTTGATATAGATATCGTCATAAACAAAGCTAGTTCAATATTATTATTGATTTAAGGTTACATTTGTGGAACACTGAATATATTAATTGCATTAATTCTTATAAATTATTAATTTGTCAAAAATTATAAACGTTCACTAATCAGACTGTATCATGTGTACTTTTGTTTTACGCTATCACTTCTTGTAATGCTTGCCAATGAGAATCTAGAATATGTTGATAATTAGCTTGATAATCTAACAAACTACTTAAGGTTACTGTATGGTTGGCAGTTTTATAGATGTCCCTTTCCTTTTGATTTGTATTTTCTACTTCTTTCACCAGTACATTGTACAGCAGTATTTTTCAAAAACCAATCTTCAGCTTTCATTTAATTAATAATTCCATTACATCACGGCTGTTTTAAACCTTTCAGATTTATATAGTACAAAACTATTATTGTTAGATCTTACATAGATTAGAGATAAACTAAAACTGGTATTATTTTGCCATTGATAATGAGTTTGAATGTCATGTTATTAAATGATTTAGCTGCGTTAGCAACATATTAAGACTACACAAAGTATTTCACTGGGAACACTTCTGTTAATACTTGCTTTTAAGTAGAAACTGATGTAGTGAAGATATTTTATAAACAGTTGTATTCTTTCAGATATATTATTATGACATTTTCTACGTGGTAAGAATGTTATGGCTTGGTGATTTAGGAAGATATAAATATACTGCACAGCACTTTTAACGGAAATCGAAATCAGTATCAATGCATTCTACAGGCATTGAGTAGAGAGCTATTGTTTATGTATGTGGATGTAGCATTAGATAACAAGGTTCTTTGGTGCAAATGTAAGAACCTAATATTGAATTACCAATGCGATTCTGATGTAAATTATTAGACGGACTCGGATATATTTCCAAATTACAAATAATTGGACGGGGTAGGTAGGAATGCGAAATAAATAGAAAAAAATGAATTTCTCTTCTACTTATGAAAACATGAATGACTTTTATTAATTGTGATATATTATGTTTTCAGAAAGAAAATTTTATATTTGTCGGTTAACAAAATGAGCTAATATGAACAAATATAAAGAAAAAACATACATGTATTTGTATTCACGGCCAACACGGTCATAAAACTATAAAAATAAAGAAACAAATGTGTCAACCGTGAGGAGGTTTAGACGACAGTATACACGTATATTGGACATACACGGTCCTTTGGGAATTGGGAGGTGCTATAAAGAAGTTAGCATCCCTGCTGGCGGGGTACATCCGCAATAAAGCTGTTATGAAATGAATTGGTTGTAATCAACAGTGACAGTATCGTGTATTCATTTCAAATTTTGACGAATGATCACACGTATACGTATTTTCATTTAACGGAAGTTGGAAATAAACGACAGCAAAATCTAATTTTGACTTCCCTGTAAATATATGAATGAGTAAAAATCTCATAAACCTGAAAATATCTTTTAATTTACATATTTTTGACCAGGGATATATATATATTATAAAATAATACCAACGTTATAATGCTCAAGACGATCGTTTCTGTCTATTACAGTTCATCAGTTGAGCTCCAATTATCCGATTTGTTTTCTTTGGATGTGATCGGCCGGTAGGGGATGCTGACTCCTCTATGGAAACCGATCTTATCCCCAGGATAACTCAGTGGTCCGTTTTTGTCCAATATTTTACACTGTATATTGTCGTCTGGACTTCTTTTCGTCTAACACGCTGGTATCTGTGTTTATCATATAATGCAACGAATGCATTTACGAGAAAGAATTATACGAAGGGTACATTACGTCAAACAAATGTAAAAACAAAGGAAATCGATATATTTTGAGCTGAAAGACATGAAAAAAACTCCAGGTAAATGCGATGAATGTAAAACATGCACGTAGGTTGTATAATACAGTAGATATCTGTTAAATGTGTTGCTATATTTATAGAATAATACTTCAGTGAAAGACAAAAATGTTCTTGTTAATTTCCGACTGCTGTTCACATAGGAGTTACTAATTCGGTATTCACCACCTACATATATTGTGCATTGATGCTTGGTGATGTACTAATTCGTTTAGAATGGCAACTCGGTAAATGTCAACATGCTTTTGTTTATATTGGTTGTAATCCTACTTGTGCATTTTTGTACAAGGTGTGAAAAAAATAAAGGGGAAAACTTTAAATATGGTAGGAAGAAAGTGTATAGTACAAAAAAATGACAAAAAATAAATGAAAATGAAAATATTTAACTTACAATGTGATCGGTGTTCGAATCCACATCCAAAAGCTATGGGGGAGGGCAAAACATCAGTTATGACTATTGGCTTGTTTCCTTTGAGAAACGCCATTGACTTGTCTATCGG